>OZ038404.1:12886286-12978377 GCA_964036045.1 Eutreptiella sp. 'Long Island Sound 2002' | reverse complement strand
CACAACGGCATGCATGGGCTGTTTCAAGCTTGCCGTTTCCAACGCAGCGGCCCTACGGAGTCTCTCTGCTGCTAGCCCGTCCCCGCAACCTACCGCGGCAGCACCAACGACGGCAACAACCGAACCTA
This sequence comes from Eutreptiella sp. 'Long Island Sound 2002', assembly GCA_964036045.1. Taxonomy (NCBI): domain Eukaryota; phylum Euglenozoa; class Euglenophyceae; order Eutreptiales; family Eutreptiaceae; genus Eutreptiella; species Eutreptiella sp. 'Long Island Sound 2002'. The sequence goes on along the minus strand of OZ038404.1, from coordinate 12,978,249 downwards.
CTGGCATCAGGCAATCTTGTTGGGAGTGGTGTCATGCTGGGCGTCATGTTGTCCCTAGATGCAAGGAACATTGTGAATCAGTGGTTTCTATTACATGTTTTTTGTAGGGCCAGGGCAGGTACTTGAGGGTTTGTTTTTTTTTTAGATGCGGATTATATTTTTTAGAGGTTGTATTTTTTCTTAGATCCCAAAGTCTGGCCCTGAAACGTTGTTTTTTTTTTTTAGGTTTGCATTGGATTATTTTGTAGAGAGCCATCTAAAATTTTAGTCACTTTCGACTTTTTTTTAGATGTTTTGTATTAAATTTTAGCTGTTTTGGATTTTTTTTTGGGGGGCGGTGCACAATGATGGAATATCCTATGCAACACATATTTTAGTTCCTCATCATGTGGATTTCACCCTAGTTGGGTGTTTGCAGGAGGTGGAGGGTTGTCCCAAGAGGGTTAGGGCACGACCTGCTTATATGCAGGCAGCTTTGCACCCTATACCGCTCCAAAAAAAAACAAAATTTCCAAAATTGATGTTTGGATTTTTTGACCATTCACAATAATCAAATATGAGCATCTCTTGGACCTTGTTTACATGTTTTTCAGCCTATTTCGGTGTTTGGACGTAGGCCATGGACTGGGCGCAATCTGGTTGTGCAATTTTCTACCCTCAATAGCTCAAAAATGGAAATCACGTTGAAATGAGGTTGTGAGATATAACATTGGTGCGGATGCCATACATCTTCTTTTTTTGGAGTCGTTCGCATGCACCAAGGCATGATTTTGGATATTGTATAACGCTTTGTGAAATCAGGTTTCTTTCCCCGACACGACAATCACCAAACAGATTCTTTTGCTTTTGAGGCCTTTGTTTCCATGAAACTGCATGCCACAATTTTGGAGGTGGAATAGTGCAGGGGGGGGGGGGGGGGGCAAAAGCTTGTCTTTTGAAGGATTTGAATAAGGGTGGGGTAAAAAAAAGCTCTCGACAAGAGTCGCCGGGCTACCATTAGGCCACTCTTTGCTTCTGCAAACTGATAGTTTTCACTGTTTCTAGTTGCTTAAAGGGGGCGCTTTAAGCGCAGTGCGCACGTAATGCAACTATTTCGGCGTGCGGCCATACTGGAGACCCATACTTTGAGATACCAGGGGCATCCAGGGGCATCATGGTGACCCTTAGCGGAGCATTTTCTTTCTGATTTTGTTTGTTTTTGTTTGGGGATCCCCGAGAATGCAGGGGTGACGTAGCATTCCCGCCCTCTTTTGCGCCCCAACCTTCCGGTGCTATTGAGAAAACCGGGTCAATCTCTGAATCCACGCTTTGTTGCGTGGCCCTTCGAGTTAGGGTTAGGGCCGTAACGAAGACCCATACTTTGAGATACTAGGGGCCCCTAGGGGCATCATGGTGACCCCTAGCGGAGGTTTTGACTTTTGATGTTGTCTCTTTTTTTCGAGATCTCCGAGAATGCAGGGGTGACATAGCATTTCCGCCCTCTTTTGGGCCCCAACCTTCCGGTGCTGTTGAGGAAACCGGCACAACTTCCCAAGGGATGAGGAACGCATAGTCATCCAGGATGGGCTCGATGGCCAACCATTCCTCGAAGGCGGCAGGCACACCTCGCCATTGCAGCTTGAGACTGACCGTTTGCGCCGTAAGAAACGAGAGAGAGAGAGAGAGAGAGAGAGAGAGAGAGAGAGAGAGAGAGAGAGAGAGAGAGAGAGAGAGAGAGAGAGAGAGAGAGAGAGAGAGAGAGAGAGAGAGCGAGAGAGCGAGAGAGAGAGAGAGCGAGAGACAGAGAGAGAGAGAGAGAGAGCGAGAGAGAGAGAGAGAGAGAGAGAGAGAGAGAGAGAGAGAGAGAGAGAGAGAGAGAGCCCGAGAAACAAGCAAAACATGCGCAGTAGGTCCTGGAACAGCGGCAACGCACATTGGATGCTTTTTGTGTTGCTGCGCCCTCTCGGGCCGACGTGGCTTCGTCCAACTCCAGTCTCCCTCAACCTTCTCAGTCCTCGCAACCCTCTGTGGCTACACAATCTCAACTGCAATCCAATTCTAACCGAAAGGGAAAGGAGAGAGCCCCTTCTTCACCTGAGCACGCTGGCCTACGTTAACAGGTTCCGTCGCTTCGGAACTCACAGTTGAGGCCCTTTACTCGCAACCCCCTCTGTTTCCTAACCTCCCAGGGGTGGTGAGCAGTCTTGTGCTGACAACTAGGCCTAATCAATGTGTGCCAAGACAGGTTCAGGACTCCGGTAGAGCTCCAGTTTCAGTGAGTGTACTAACACCCGCCCCCAATTGGGCTCGGTCTTCCAAACACTTGCACATCCGCTGCTTTTCGAGCCCTGCCCCAGCCATTGGTTGTGCCCTCCACTCCCATGCCTGTGGTTTCCAGCGTGAGTGAGTGCCTTGTTGACCACGTGTTGCATGGGATATGCCCTAATATGATGACCTTCGGGGAGCCAACGAGGAACGGTGGCTTCTTGGACCAGGGGGGGATGGCAAGCAAGGTGATGAAAGACAAGGTGTGTCCACCCTCCTTGGGGACAAGCGTGCCCACAATTAGGACCCCTAACTGGTCCGGACCCATGGGGTTCTACCGTGCTCAACCCTGCTTGGCGTAACCATACCCCTAAGTGTGCTACGTATGTCTGTGTGTGTCTCACTTCTTTCCCGGGCGTGGCTGCGGCGAACCGCCTTCACTAATGTCGGACCGAAGGTGTCCCCATGTCCATATATATGGGCCTTTTTGGAAATGCAAAGTTCATCACAATGTCGGCGATGACCTTTGGAAAACCCGACGAGCACTTGCCACATTAGTTTGCGTATTCAGACCAAAATCCCATTAAGCAAGCGTATTGCTTGTCCGAGTCTTGTCCAAAGTATGTTCAAGTGCACAGGGGGTGACGAACCACGCCTCAACGGAAGCTACGACGGTATGTTGGTACCGGACCGCAGCATACCTAGCGTGCCCGCGATGCTTCACGAGTCACTACTCGTGAGGAAAAAGAGCTCAACTACGTGAAGCACAAAAAAATAAAATACTGAAATATCAAACTATCTTGCGTTGTGTGTCGTTGCATTGGCCCTTACAAGAGTATCCTCATGGGTTTGGTGATTGTCACACCTCCATGAGGTGACAAGAAATACACACTAAATACTCAAGTGCTCCTCAATCACATCGCTTCACATATTGTCCATGGCCGCTCCCGGTAGTGGCGTGGAGATTCATGGCACAAGGCTAGAGTTCGACAAAGGATGTTCGTCTTTGCTCAAAGTAGGGTGAAACTCTAATGAGTTTGTTGCTTGTGGGGTGGGGATACATGCGAAGTGAATCAAGCCGAGCAAGCATCGAAATTTCATGTGGAGGAAGTCCTCTTGTTAAATTGTTGGAGCGCAATGAGCTTCAATGCTGACATGTCGGTTTTTTCTTGCCTTGGGTATGACACGGATGGTGGAAAAGATATAGTGCGTGATGCTTGCAATGTGTCTAGTTGCGGTGTTTGCACGCTTGCTCTCCTTGCCCCTGTGACGATTGTAGTGATGGATCCCAAAATGGGGATGGATGTCGTCGTTCGGGATAGCTACATTACAATGTGCGATTAAGCCACGGACGACCAAACCCACTTTCTACATTGAACTTGCATTAGGTGGTTTGCAAGAAGTGATTTCATTTGTCACTAGCTCTGTCTTGTGGCCACGTGCGTTCCATGAAAAGGGACCATCGACGCAAAAGTGAACAACACTGGCAATCTTTATTCATGTTTCTCGTTGAGCGACAAGCAAGATGCGACTCAATCTTGTAGTGACCCCTTTGTGCCTGGTTTTGCATTGAACAAATGAGACGAACCCTTGCCGAGCTTCGCTCGGAACCACGGGTTGACCAACTGTGCCCGTCTGCTAGGTGCGAATCTAGGAAACGGTCCGTCCTGGCACTCGATATATTTAACTTCTTTCTAATCCTTATTCCATACTCTGGTGCCACTCACCCTAATACCTGGCGCCATTTGAACGCTGTTTGTGCGCCAACACTTGGCTGCCCGGGGCGGCCATTTTTATGGCTTACCCCGAATACCAGCAATGCACCGAGACGCAGCAATCTGAAACAAAGAATTTGACTCAGAAATGTCTGGCCTAGCGAACACAAAGAGCTTGTAACTCTTGTCCTCCCCCCCCCTCCCCCGTCCCTATGTGGCCGAGAGGGGCCAGCACACACAAGCATACCAGTGGAAAACCGGGCGCCAAAGTGGGACACATTACACGCTACGCCCCGAACTCAGTCCAAAGGCGACAATGCCCTGAACCCGTTAGATGCAGCCCGACTCTTACCCCATCCAAGGAGGAGGGAAGGAAAGAACTGCAAAGCACTGTCAGCGTGACACGAACAATCATGGAACTGAGTTGGCAATGAACGCCGTGAGGCAGGCGCGGCTGGAGCTAAGTGGCGGGTCCACACCTGACCAATTGAAGCCCCGTCCCTATCAAAAATAGAGACACTTAGAAAGAAAAATCGAAAAATCAGTAAGCAATTGACTGTATATCAATACATGCAATTGCCATCAAAACTAATCCTAAATGTCAATGTGTCGCTCCCGCGACCTCAGCAGAGTCGCCCAGGGCAAAATACATACAACAAAAAGAGAATTAAACATCAAACATGACATCTAAAACACAAACTGATAAATCCTATTACAGTCCCCAAACAGATGTCTCCCTTTTAGGATACTCATATTCTTTATACAATACACATCCAGCGAAGCCTGAAGGGCACTATGGAAACCGACCTGATTGGGTAATTATTGGGGAACAACTGGCATTGTTGCTGCAATCTTGTTTAGGATCAGTCATGTGGATTGCAATCATGGCCACCTGTATGTATGTGTATGTGTATCAAGTGTTAGGCGACTGCTGCTTACTGTGCGCCACCCTGTTTGGTATGAAATGTGTTGTGTAATAAAAGAAGTAAGGTTTTTGTGCCGTCGGTGTTACTTCTGCAAAACATCAAAGTCAAATGAAGGATCCTTAGCAAGGCAACACCTTGATGTCAAGGAAGACATCAAGGTGTTGCCTTGACATCAAGGTGGCATACTACTATGCAAAAAGACAATTTACCTATTGCCTTGCTGATCTTGGAACCTGTGGTTGACATTCCACGACCAGGTGTATAAGTACCAAACCACGACAACGTTCGTCGTTGCAATCGTAGTTGATGGATACAGAATATCATCTTCAAACAGCATTATAGAAAACATGTTAGTACGAAGGTTTCATCCCTTCGGACCGTACATGAATGCAGCCATCATGAATGAAGCGCTATGCACTTTGACAAGATTGGTATCAGATGAAAACTCACATATTTGTTAGAACTATCTTGGCGTGGATAAAAGATTTATGCGGCTTTGACTTCTGATGTGTATATTTTTTAGACCATGAATGATCATGTTAAGAGTCCTGCTTTCTTGCTGATTTGCGCTCTTCGAAAAAACTCAACAAAGGACCCGCATTTACTTAGGCGGCTCAAGTTGCATGGTCAAAATGTGCCCAAAACTGCCTCTCCACGGCACTGCGAAAAAATAGTCCTTTTGGGGGGGACCTAAAACACAGGAACCAAAAATCGTGTGAAAAGCAATTAACTGGTCCATTTTCTTTTATTTTCAACAAAACCGACTGCCCGGGAAAATGATTTATTTCCACAAAAATGAAGTTCTTTTCTGGGAAAACCACGACTTTTTGTTTCCTATACCACTTATGCTTTGCAATAAAAACACCCATGAGCTTTCAATCTTTTGGAAAACCAGTTTTCGAAAACCATGTTGCACGCTGCACGACAAGAAGCATTTTTTGGCACCCCTTCTTTGCGCGAGGCCTCGCGCAAACACCAACACAACAGCGCAATAAAATGCATCACAGAGAAAAATGTGCCGCACAAGGTGACAACATAAAGGTCGTCGAAGAGGAATGCATAGCGCGAGCCCTCGCGCATAATATATCAGAACAAGCGAAGAAATTACTTTTTCTTCGGAACAGTTTGCATCTTAGAACCCAATGCCTTAGCAACGGACGTCTTACCCTTAGGCGGTGGCCTTGCGGGCTCGCTTCTTGGTTGGGACTGACGGGCTGGCTGCTTGAATGGAGCTCGGGCCCCGGTTTCCTCGGACCTCGGCTTCGCTGCCACTTTCTTCGCTACCTTGCCCTGGGAGACCTGCGCTTCCTCCTCCTCTTCTTCCTCGCTCTCCTCCTCTTCATCCCCATCGCTCTCGTCGGATTCTGCACCGGTAACCGACTTCGCTGCCTGAGGCTTGGAGGCAGTGTTCTTCTTCTTGGGGGCTGGTTCCCCACCAGTAGACTTCCGCTTTGCAGGGGCCAGTGCTTCTGCAGCTTGACCTTTCTCAACAGTCTCTTCTTCCTTCAGCGACAACGCATTAGAACCCACCTTGTCATCGCGAACCCAAAGGGGAATACCACGGTTTGACCAGTTGGCCTGCTGGTCCCAATCACCAGACGCGTCCAGTTTCGACCCTTGTGTCAAGACGTGGTTCAACTGAGTCTGCACTCTGTTGACCCAATCGGAGAGATTGTCGGAGGTAACACCAAGAAGGTACATGCGAGAATCCGGCTCGGTGGACGCGATCTTGCACACCAGATCCGGCTGATGATCAATGAACACAAACGCAGGCTTGAAGCTCTTATCTTGCTTCAGGTAAAAGAGGTGAGTGTCGAAATGCCACATAACCGTCGTTATCGGAAGGTGACCGCCAAATTCAACAGGATCCATCTCCTCTACTTGAGTAGGTCCAAACGTCAGATAATTCGGAATCTGCAATGAGGGAGAAGTTATTGCGCGAGGCCTTGCGCAAAGAGTGGACGTAATGAGGGAATTATACCTTTCTTGACCAGCTATCCGGTGACGAAATCAGCAACCAGCGAACGTCAAACGTTGTAGGATCCCCTGCAGGCTTCGGTTTGACTGGCCAACTGAAGATGGGAACACGCAACATGTTAGCCATGCGCGGCACGTTGAAATCATCGTTGAGACGCCTATCTGTTTCCGTCTCCAGCACGTTGAACATGTTGTCAACAACAGTTTGAGAGCCGCAGATAAGGGTATCGGCACGCGCCATCTCTTCATACAGCCAGGCTGGGCACATCATCTCAGGAGCAAGATGTTGAAATATGTCGCCGTTGATGACAATCAGGTTCTTGTCAATCTCAATAAACCGCCTCGGGGGATTGTGGGCCAACGCTGCAATTCGGGTCGCCTTAATTGTGATAGTTTGACTTGACAGTAATGGATCCTGCTGTTCCACTGTCTTGAAGTCACCAGTAACGCCAGCAGCTGGGGGGACCACACGGCTCTTGGTAGGCTCTTGACCCAGGAGTTTTTGGACGTTGAGGATTTTCAGGGAGGCGGGTTTGCCTTTCTCTGCCACCTGCCACAGTGGTGCGCGAATCATGGATTTCCATGCCGGCCATGGACCGCGACTTTTGCCTTCAGGTTCCCGCCAATAGCCCCATGTACCAAGAGTCACCTTCAGGGCAGGCCTTCCAAGTGCAGCAACCTCTTTGCGGGTCCGCATGTCTTTGGCTAAAGAACAGAAATGGAGAAAGTGCGGCGCACCAATGCAGAAACGGAACCCACGTCGCGTCGATGGTACACACCTTTCTCAGGTCGAACGTACTGGCCGTTGTGCGGGTGGTCCAGATGCATTGAGACCCACTGGTCAAGGATGATGTCGTCAATCGAATTCGGCAAGGATTTAAGGGTTGTTTTTTCTTCCTGCATCACTTCTGCCACTTTCTTGTAGAACTCCGGCAACAGGATCCCGTCCAGTTTCTTCAGCGCGTTCTTCGTGACTTTCTCCCCTTTGTCGTGGAACTTCTGCAGACCTTTCACAGCTTCCGGACCAGCATAGTAGGCAAACGTCATGAAATCTTTGCACAATTTATACGTTTTGTCCTGAAAGTGACAACGTTATGCGCGAGGCCTCGCGCAACGAACAACATCGAAACAACGATTAATGAACATACGAATTGACCAGGCTGCTTCAGTTCAGCGGTCGGAACCAGGGCACTCATCTGCACAGCATCCACAATGGCGATCTTGAGATTGCTGTACGTGTCAGCCAGGCCTCGCCGCCGCTGATCTTCAACACATCGAATGAGGTTATCTGCTGCCTCATACAGCGGAATTGGCTCAACGTCTTGTGCGCTTCCTTGTGCTTGTCCCGCCAGCTTTGCACGGAAGGCCCACGGTGTCGTAGGCTTCAGAATATCGGCGATGCATGTGGTATGCCACTGCTGCAGATCCAGACACGCTGTGCGTCGCTTCTCCCGAATCTTCGCAATCGCTTCCACGCTGTGCTGTCCAGATACACACCAATAATCGCCATCTGCAAATATGAGACACGTCTATGCGCGAGGGCTCGCGCAACGAGAAGAGCGAACAGTCGGTTGGCAACATACTATTATCTTCCCAGAGAACGACGTGTAATGGGCCTGTTGGCGGTGCCGCTTCGAGTGACTCAATACGCTTCTGCAGTAACTTCGTATCTTTCCGTCTAATCTGCCCCTTTGTCTTCTCCTGGTCGATTCTCACGTTGTCCAGCTCAACCTCCACCTGCCTCCCATCCGGCTTCAGGTGGTCCTCGATGTCAGTACTCAAGGTTAAGCCAGGATCTGGTGTTTCCTTCTTCTTACGCCCCTTCTTTGGTGTTCCAGCCTCCGATCCTGAGGTCCCAGGGTCATAGTCGGTATCTTCTCGTTCCTCGGCTGTTTTTTTGGCGGGGCTTGCCATTCTGCGATAAGGAGAAAGCCTGTATTGAAGGAAACATAACATTGAAAAGGGTTAAAATCGTCGTCGATAATGCATATGTGAGGCGCTTTTAGCGAATACGAGTACAGTATGGTTGAGAATGCAAAACTGAAGGGGCTCGGCACTGTTTTTGACTGTTAACCTTGCGCGAGGCCTCGCGCAAGAGAGGGGGTGTACTAACCTGTTGTTTCATGCTGTTTGCGCGAGGCCTCGCGCATCACTGCATGTTCTCCAATCTTCTTCGAACGTTTCGCAGCGTGTCGGCCTCTCTCTGTTCCTCCAACACACTGCGTTGGGGGATCAGCTCCGACATTTTTCGCTTAAAACCAGCCTTAAGCGGCCCCTGCTGCGTTAGCACCAACAACACGGACACAAGGACTTGTTTGTAGTGGTTAGAACCCTTTGGAATTAGAAGAGACGGTGGAAAGTTAGGTACACCCCTGCGCGGCCAATGCGCCTGATTTGTACAAGTAGGCTCAGCACACCACCTAACCCAAGGCACATATACACGCTCTGCGTTCAAGTAAGCAGTTAACCGCTGACGCACGGAATTGACAAAGGAATTGGGGATTTTGCAGACGTTCACCCTGTGACCGTCTTTGCGGATGGTGATGAGATGATACAGATCGTCAACATCTTCAATGGTTACTGCACCTCTGTTTTGGCCCTTCTTTGTCACAAGGCTGGAAAGCAGACTTTCACAAAACTCCTCGGCAAAAGCCTGTCCAGGCATGGCTGTGTGCCATGCAGTGTGGCACAATAGCGCAGTTGCAACAGTGCGTTCGTATTTTAAAAGTGTGTCCCCCATGTTCAAACGGTCTAACAGACACATAACAATCTGCAATCCCTCAGAAGCAAAAACACCCGTGTTGGCCGTCTCCCCGGCCCAATTGCACTGTCTAACGAGGTGACCTAGGTATAGTAACATAGGACAGTATTGTGTTAACAGAACCTGTATGGCCTTACACACAGCGTAACGGAGGCGTCCTCGCCGATTTACAGGACGTGCCAGCCCAAGGGAATGACATTTTCTGTTAAGGCGCCGTATGTGGGGGCCCATACCCAACAGCAGTGCGCCAACAGTTATCTCCATTGTGATCAGCTTGGGAAAACAGGGGACTGTGTCACCGCTGCGCAACAAACCTTTACGGAAGAAAGTCATGATCGGCCAAAATGAGCGAAATGTTTGTGTAACGCAAAACTTGTACGCGTGCCAGAAACCATACAATATAGGGTGTGACCGCAAGAAAAGCCGGACATTCCAACCCGTTGTTTTTTCACCGTACATCATCTTACAAATGCGGTAATGGATGTTCTCATCACATAAAACAGGCACAACTGGTCGAGTGTGCTGCGCCAAGTCCCTAGTGAATTGCAATAGATTAAGCAGCGAGACGTTGCCGCTCACCTTTTCTTGGCTTAGACAAAGGGGTCGCCAATGTGGTCTCTTGGCAGGTACAGGGCGAATAATGTCAAGCGGCGCCCTAATGTTTTGAACAACAGGTCGCGTGCTTGCAAATCCTAGATCACGCAGGATACGTGCAAATGTTCCCTCGGTGTTCCCCAGCATGCGTGCAACAACAGGAACACGCCGTTCAAGCTCTTCCAGGCTAGGATGACCATGCCAGTAGCGCGGTGCATCCTTCAGTAGCAACACAGCCAACGCTGTTGCGTTCAGGCTTTTGTCGTTCTTGTCAGGATTTGTGGTAAACTGTTTGTTGTACCAGTTGTCCATCCACAACACAACCCACTGTTGGTGTATTTTGTTCCATGTAGTCTGTAACCTGACTGCGGCCTTCTCCTTCAGCGAAGGTGCGCTGTATCGCGCCAGACCTGACCTTGCTAAAATGCGACGCTGCGCCCTACTTCCCTCTACCGCAACAACTGACTTTGGTTTTCCCTGGTATGGAACTGCGCGGTGGCGCATCAGCAAATAAAGGCGCCAGGCCTCCTCTATCAAAACACCAACCCATCTCTTGCCTTCTGCCGCAATCGCCTTTTCAACGCTGCAACGCGTCCGTTCATTTTTGCGCAGACGCAGAAAAAACACAAACAACAATCGCGCGCCCTCGTCCCCCTGTTTTAGCCCTTCCCACAGTTCTTCTGCCGTGTGGTACGGCGGTTCCTCTGAGCAGACATCGCGGAAACCTCCAGATGCTGCGGCCACTGTCTTCTCAAGGTCCACCTCTTTTCGCAGGGGCATTGTTGCCGTGAAGAATAATTGCGTACCTGTATCTATGTAAAGATCGCTGTTTGAAAAACTTTCTTGATTTGAAACATCAACCTGTCACACAGTTTTCGCGCGACCAATTATTCTGTGATTCGCTTGTCGCATGCACCATTTTCGGTTAACTGTAACTGTCTGGTGATCCCACATTTGACTAGTTAATCCTGATTGCGGTAGCCAGTTGCGGCGCGCTACCATCGCTGTTGGGCAGTGAAGCCAGCGGTGACCACGGTATGAAAACTGGAGATGCCGGCGGGACCTGTGTGGCCGCCCATGCAGCAGCGCCGCATCAAGGGAATGCACATGTTGTGTAGTTGGTGGATCTGTTCCATTTTCGGTTTCTATGAGCGCTTATGAGATCCCTTGCGCGAGGCCTCGCGCAATGATCACCGAAACTTTAATGTTTCTCATGCGCCGTTCCATGCGCGAGGCCTCGCGCTTGAAACTGCAGTTTGTTCCGGAACATTTATACTTTTCAAGATTCTTGGGTACACAATTGTTGAAGTTTATTCGTTAATAGATCCATCTCTATCACGCAATCCTGATAATGGTACTAAGTTACGTGTATAAATACGACAGGGTTCCATTTTTCGACAACCTGCCTAATGCGTCGTGCTGTAGTACATTAATCTGACACAAATGAACGTCTTTGCGCGAGGCCTCGCGCAAAGAATGGTCACCAAACAATACTTTTCCCTGTCTCGCCCATGGGACACGTCATTCTTATAGAAATATTTATTCCGCCATACTTGTTTGCGACGGTTTTAAAATATCCATCAAAACAACTATTTTTTGATGCCTTTGGAAACCTGTCATTTTCCTACCTTTTCCTTCGTTTTTGACCATGCAACTTGAGCCGCCTAAGATTTAGGCAGGGGGTGCCTTTAGGAAAGGACTTGCATGTTGGTGATGCCGTACTCGGCTAAAAGGAAACCAATATTCGAATTACAAATCGCAAAATTCCGCAATGGTAAACCTGATTTTGCTGGTTTTGCATTGAACAAATGAGACGAACCCTTGCCCAGCTTCGCTCGGAACCACAGGTTGAACAACTGTGCCCGTCTGCTAGGTGCGAATCCAGGACACGGTCCGTCCTGGCACTCGATATATTTAATTCCTTTCTAATCCTTATTTACCTATTGCCACCAATTTACCTATTGCCTTGCTGATCTTGGAACCTGTGGTTGACATTCCACGACCAGGTGTATAAGTACCAAACCACGACAACGTTCGTCGTTGCAATCGTAGTTGATGGATACAGAATATCATCTTCAAACAGCATTATAGAAAACATGTTAGTACGAAGGTTTCATCCCTTCGGACCGTACATGAATGCAGCCATCATGAATGAAGCGCCATGCACTTTGACAAGATTGGTATCAGATGAAAACTCACATATTTGTTAGAACTATCTTAGCGCGGATAAAAGATTTATGCGGCTTTGACTTCTGATGTGTATATTTTTTAGACCATGAATGATCATGTTAAGAGTCCTGCTTTCTTGCTGAGTTGCGCTCTTCGAAAAAACTCAACAAAGGACCCGCATTTAGGCAGGGGGTGCCTGTAGGAAAGGACTTGCATGTTGGTGATGCCGTACTCGGCTAAAAGGAAACCAATATTCGAATTACAAATCGCAAAATTCCGCAATGGTAGACCTGATTTTGCTGGTTTTGCATTGAACAAATGAGACGAACCCTTGCCCAGCTTCGCTCGGAACCACAGGTTGACCAACTGTGCCCGTCTGCTAGGTGCGAATCCAGGACACGGTCCGTCCTGGCACTCGATATATTTAATTCCTTTCTAATCCTTATTCCATACTCTGGTGCCACTCACCCTAATACCTTGCGCCATTTGAACGCTGTTTCAGCGCCAACAATTGGCTGCCCGGGGCGGCCGTTTTTATGGCTTACCCTGAATACCAGCAATGCACCGAGACGCAGCAATCTGAAACAATGAATTGGACTCAGAAATGTCTGGCCTAGCAAACACAAAGAGCTTGTAACTCTTGTACTGCCCCCCCCCCCCCCCCCGCCCCAATCACAATGTCCCCGCCCTTGCGATACCCCCCGGGGTTGGGGCAACCGTGGTGCGCCGACGGGGGATCGCGGGGGGGGGATGGGGTTCAGGTCGACATTTGCAGCTGATGTTGCCATTTCTACCCACAGGCGTTTTTTAACCGCAGCTCAAATGCTGATCCTCCTGCTCAAGTCATTTTTGACACTCTGGTTTCTACAGTCAGAAGCTGTACTAGTGCTCACGACGCCGACGGCACAACTCTGCAGACACAATACTACAATCACTGCTGCTGCAATTTATGGCAATGTCTCCATCTCCTTTCCGTCGGACGCTGTCGGCTGGCCGACCGGATATGCCGGATTGATGTGGAATGCCGAAGGCACGTACACTGAGTTGGATTGCCCCAACTCCACTGACGGCCGTGTCAAACCGAAGTATATGTCCAGCCCCTATAATGTGGAAATTTCGCCAGATGGCACGATGTTCGCGTTTTCGTCGTGGGACTATGATAACTGGATTGGATCGGTGGCGACGGGGGAAATTTTCGGGTTATTTGATTGTGCGAACGCTGGTGCTTACTGGGTCGCTTGGTCCCCAGACAGTCGATATATCTCGTGGAACAGTGGAAGGGAAGTGGGGATGTTCAACGTTGCGAACTTAACTGAGTATTATGCGTCGATTGGTAATGTGCCGGTGACCTGGGACCCTGTGTCTGGGTCGGACATATTTGGCGAGGGGGCCCCCGGGTGCAGTTATCATGAGCCCTTGGATCTTGGCCAACCCGGTGACCCGGATTGGATGGCGACGTCTGAGGGCTCCGCATGGTCATCTGACGGAAACTTTCTTGTGGAAGGAGGTGGTCCTGCTGTGCGGATCCGCTCTATGCCCGAAGGCAAAGTCATGCATACTTTCGAAAACCAGCAGGGTTCTGTGACAGGAGTGGACTGGAAAGGCTCAACGATTGTCACTGTCAGCGCCGAAGCAATCCTGATTCGAGCACCCGGTGATGGGTATGCGGCACGCCCTCTTTTTGTTGGCTGTCCACAGGAGCTTGTCACTTGCTCACGTGGGGCTATATTGGAGTTCACGAGTGCCAGTCTCTCACCTGACGGGCTGCACTTGGCAACGTCATCAAAGGGTTATTTGGGTGAGGTGGCGGTCTGGGAAGTGGCCTCAGGCAAGGTAGTATGTACCATGCAACAGTGGGAGGCATCTATCGTTAAATGGGACCAAAGCCAGCTGCAGTTGCTGACAGGAGGTGGACCAACTCCGAACCCTATGGTTGATCAGGATTGCCTGAGCCCGCTGCAGGTGTGGGACATCAGTCAATGTTTTCCAGCTCCTAGCCCATCCCCACCTCCAAGCCCAAGTCCAATGAGGTCGTGAACAAGTCCTAGCCCATCCCCACGGGCGCGAAGCATAATTACCTCCGCGGCCCTCTCTCTGGCACAGACGGAACAGTACCTTGGAACAGACTGGGGTTTTGCCTTTGGCACGCTGCCCTCCTCGCCTCCAAAGTTGAGCCAGACGGAGTTAGTGGTTGTCAACGGCACAACGCATTCCGTTGGATTCTATTCAAGTGGAGATGTGGCTGTACCTGCGTCTGAAGTTATCACTGCCGCCGGGACCCATACATATGAAGTGAAGTCCTGGGGTGCCTCAGTCAACTCGGGTATCGTAATGACGACAGATTTCTCAAGCATGCAGACAGATGTTGGCAGGTATTAAATCAGTTTGAATGGTTGCGCTTTTGGTGGTGAGATGGCCCTCCAGTCTTGGGCCGGGAAGCACGGGGGGGCCACCGGGCCAGGTCCATACGCCGGCTCCCTCCCACACCTGTGCCACATTCAGGGAGGGGGGGGAGGAGGGGAGGGGGGGCTGGGCGCCAGCGGGGGGGGGGGGGTCCCGGACATATATGGCTCCAAATGACCGCCTCGTCGCGGTGATCATTTTAAGCCATGTATGTTAGGGTACATAAAAATTTGAAAAACAATTTTTCACCCTGACATGAGGGGCCCGGTCGCTGAGCTGGGTTGGCGGAGGGGGAGGGTCAAATTATTTCGTCATGATTTTCATCCATGATTGAATTCTCCATAAAATTCGGAGTATTTTGAGTATAGACACATCGGGTGAAAAAATGTTTTTACCCCCTCAGTGGTCCTGTGGGTGCCTTAAAACCCCTCTGACCCCCCCCCTGTTGGTGAGTGGCAAACTTTCCCATTTCCCCGTCACTGAGTGCACTGCGCTGATTTCTTCATAAATGGAACTGTGGGAAAGGTCTTCAACCCTGGGGACAACAACGGGGAAAATGGAACTGTGGAAACGGAGTGTTCCGTCCCATTTTCCTCTCATTTTCCCCATCTCTGTTTCTTTTTTCTTCGAATTCCCCCGTTGTTCTCCCACTGCGGAAGTTGTTCCGATATTTTTCATCCTGATTTCTTCATGATTCCCTATTTCCCTCCATTTTCACCCATTCCCCCCCATTTTCCCACATCATTCTCCCTTTCTCCCAACTCTTCTGAATTTCCGCCATTTTCCTCATCTTGCCAGACTCCAAAAACCTGGTTTGGTGAGGTGGTGAGCTCAGTGGCGGTGAGCGCGGATGCTTGGCACTCACATTTGACCTTCTGCTACACACTGTGGAATCCATTTTCTTCCCTTACAGGACCCTTAACATGCCCAGTGGACACACTGAGGTCCTCGGTCACATTGTCACTTTGGTGCGCTTTGATGCCAGCGGTGGAAGCGTCACCGAGGAGAACGTTCAATTCGAGATGACCATTCCGAATATTGGTTCAGGATACTCTGTTTTCCGCTATCCTGACACATCGAGCGACGGCACTGAGCTCCTAGCCGACGGTGGAAGCACTGGGTCGTGCGCATCTCCTTCACCCACGTGCATTTCAGTGACCAGTCTTCGGACATCCAGCTTTGGAGTTTTCGCAGCGGGTGCAAGTTCAAGCCCAAGCCCAAGCCCAAGCCCAAGCCCAAGCCCAAGCCCAAGCCCAAGCCCAGGCAGCAGCAGCAGTGACAACTATTGGTGGATTGGATTGGCAGCTGGTTTGCCTGGTGGTCTACTACTAGGCGTCTTATTGTCTCAGAGTTTTTTGTGGTGGAGAGCATCAATAGATGAGTGTCCTCCTGATGCAGAACCTGATTATTCTGAGATAGATGTTTCCTATCTCCCTGAGATAGATGTTTCCTATCTCCCGCATGTTCACGCAACGCCTGAGCCTGTCTTGCACTACTAGTTTGTTTGCCATTTTGTGGCCTTCCTGCATTATGTGCGGGTTGCACACACTGATACAAGAGATCCAAGGGCAGTTTTCAGTGTCCACATCCATCAGCAACACGTTCACGCATTGTGAAAGTGTTTAAATCTGAAAGGTAGTGTAGAACAACATTAGTGCCTGCATGTATGTGCACTGCACCCAATGCCATGGCCCTAAAACCGGACAGCCAGTCGTTTACCTGCAGCAGGTATGCTGCATACGCCTGTCAAGTGCTCCTTGTTCTCCTCAGACCTGACCAGCAGTGCTGGCAGGCCACAATGTTGAACTTCAGCCACCAGGCAACCAGGCAGCTGGCTTGCCTGGTGGTCTGATACTAGGTTTCTTATTGGAACAGGTTCCTTCTTTTTGGAAAGCATCTGAGGCACCGTTGAGCTCAACAGATGAGTATCGGGCAGGGTGGTACTTTAGAAGCCTGTGACTTTTTTTTTTGCTAAGGACTGCCCTCAGGGACCACCAACCGCAGACGGCCAACCGCCTGGCCTGGCTGTGCAACTGTGTCTGTTGCATCTAAGGCAATGCATTTCTCTATGTATTTCGCAGAACACTTCGTTTTTTGGAATTTCAGCTTGTAGTCAGCTGCATGTACGGCCATAGCTGGTTTTTTTGTTTTGGAAACACAAGTTCTGAGTCCCATGCAAGGATGTGCAAAACCAGGAAGGGCCAGCCTATTATCCCCCCCCCCTGTGGCTTGCATTTGTCTGTTTTTTAATTAGGTCACACCCCCCCCCCCCCCTGCGGAAGAACCACCTTGCGCAAAAACCCCTCCCCCCACCCGCCTTCCGCGGCACTACCTTTTTTCCCCACAGAATTCGGTTTTTCATGGTTATGGTGGATGCAGGACAGCTATTCAGCCCTTTGGTGTTCATTTGTCAACGCATTTAACTGCGGATGGCTCCGAAGCCCAAGGCAGCACCGAAGCCTGGCCCCAAGGGGCAGCACAGACAGGCAGTCAGGATGGTGTATCACAGGAAGAAGGGTTTCCTGTCAGAACCAGTTGAACATTAGATCATTCCATGCTAATGAGAAGGTGCACTGCAGCCCAGTCTGCTGAGATTCGCCCCTTTTGTGTTCATTTGTCAATGTGTGTATCGTTGCTGTATGGCACAACTGATTCTCCACTTGCACCTGGCTTGGCCGTGCAACTGTGTCTGTTGCATCCAAGGCAATACATTTCTCTATGTATTTCGCAGAATGCTTCGTGTTTCGGAATTTCAGGTTGTTCCTGCACCGCTGTGACCCGCATGTACGGCCATGGCTCTTTGACATGTGACTGGCCACAGTGTGCATGTCAATGTATGGGCCAGTTTACAGCATCTGCACCCACCAACCAAAGCCCATTTGGGCGTGGAATGCTGTGAACTGTGAGCCAGTGGTGGCATGCTGTTCCCAATGGGGTTAGCACTTTTCTGTTGTTCCGCAATTTGCTGTATGGCGCAACTGATTCTCCATTTGCACCTGGCCTGGCTGTGCAACTATGTCTGTTGCATCCAAGGCAATACATTTCTCTATGTATTTTGCAGAACACTTCGTGTTTCGGAATTTCAGGTTATTTCTGCACCGCTGTGCACCGCATGTACGGCCATGGCTCCTTGACATGTGACTGGCCACAGTGTGCATGTCAATGTATGGGCCAGTTTACAGCATCTGTGGCAGCAACAGGAGAAATCAGTCATACAATCTTGCTATGTCACATCTTTAGGAAGATTCGTGTCCATGGGATAGGGAAGGGAAGGGACAGGGATATGAACAAATTAACAGGTGCCAACAATAATAGTTAGCTTGGAAGAGGCTAAGGCACCTCCTATTTTCTATGAAAAAGAAACAGACCATGTCACCTTTGAAAGACATGCGTTGTCATGAATGTTAATGCCCACTAAAAGCATTTGAGATTGCACCATGCATGGCACAGAAAAGAGGTCCTGTATTTTGTTTTTAGATGCGCAGTAGTAGGTGAACAGTTTGACGACAAGATGCCAGAGGTTTTTTATCATTTAGGTGGTGAACCAGTGAATTCACCAGTATCGTTATCAAGCGTCAAGTGGCTGCAGATGAAAGGGGGATGGTAGAAAGTTTCAAGTTCAGTTCTGATTTAATGACCCTGAAATTTGTCCAATTACCGGATATAACAGCAGCAAAAAGTTGTGGTGCTCCAATGGAAATGTGGTAGACACTTTGGGGCTACAATGCTTTGCATAGCTACCCTCTTGCTCATGGGTGTTTTTTGACATTTCATCCATGCATCTCAAGACCATTTTTTGAACTGCTTTTTTTTCAAACAATGGGCAGGGATGGAGCAAAAGCAAAAGGGCAACAAAAAATTGGCATCAAAAATAAAACGCAATGCATCTTTCAATGGTAGCAAGGTTAGGGCCACACATGATAGATAGTTTCAAAAGCGGATAGGATAGTTGATGGATAGAGGATATCTTCTGCAAGGAGCAAGGTGGAAATCTGTCCCCGCAGATTTGTTCATCTAATCCCACGCTACATCAATGCAAACATCACCAATGAAGAACCGCCCTCTTTTGTGACTCAATAAGTTTAATGATGTAAAAGATTGGTATCACATTGAAATCGGCATGTGTTTCACAATTACCAAAGCATGTAACAAAAATTAATGCAGCCACAAATGATTGGCATTTGGGCACGGTGTGCTGCTACAGAGGACATTTGCATCTAGATGTTGCCGCAACCAAATAAAAAGAGAGAAACGTTCTTTTAAAGCACTCAAACTTACAGCAACCCTTGCCGAGCTTCGCTCGGAACCACAGGTTGACCAACCGTGACCATGTGCTAGGTGTAAGTCCAGGACACGGTCCGTCCTGGCACTCGTAGTACATAGCACATATTTTGGAGTTTGAGTTGAATATAATATTCAACTGCATATGGCGGAGTAATGTCTGGGTCGGCACAGGTGGACCACCCGGACAGCTACAGTTTTAGAGTGCCCACACTTCAAGCCTGTGCCCATTGTTGTGTGGTTTGTCCGCAATGATGTGTGGAAAAAACCGATCCGTACCCTAGCCAGGCACCCTGTTGCACGTTACACGGCGTGCCCTCTGCGCGTTGCAGCGTGCGTCCCCCCCCCACCTTCCCCCACCCCCCCCCACCTTCATTTACCCCCCCACCCAAACTCTCCACATTGCTGGCTCCGGCCGCCACCGGGTGCCCTCCAACCGTTTTGTAACCGCTAGATCCCCCCCCCCCCTCTTCCCCGGTTGCTTTTCCAATGGCCAGTAACCGCCAAGTAAGTCCCCCTCCCCCCTCCACTGTACAAACCACACGCCGTGCGCAGATGACAAAGAGGTCGTGATTGATGCAGCCAAGGACGACGGGGAGGACGAAGAAGACATCTTCGCTCAAGGCGAGACCGATGCTGCCGCCGAGGGCGATGCGGGTGATGCGGAGGCCGAGGGCGGCGGGGGTGAGGCTGACGCGGAGGAGGCGGAGAAGTAAGGGCACACAATGTGCCTAAGCCGAGGCCGAGGGGACGTCGCGGCCGCAGGTGCCGCGCCCTGCGGCCGCAGTGACTGGGCCCTGCCAAAGGCTGGGGCGGGCACATTGCGCCGGGTGTGCGGGGCGGTGCGCCACAGCGCACCGCCCGCCGGTAGTGCGGCCAACGCGACGCAGCGTCGCCGGATTCCCGGGCCTGGGCCCTGCTCTCGGCCGCCCGGACCGCGCAGCTCCGCGGGGCACTTGCACGCCTGAGCTCCGTGCGCGGCGCGCCCCAACAGGGGGGCAAGGCTGTGGATGCCCTGCCCGACGAGGCCGCCCCGTTTTGGGCCCCGCGCCCACCCCGGCCGGTGCTGGAGTGCCCCCCCCCCTGTACGCACACCCGGAAGTACCAACCGGCATACTCGTTCAGCCTTTATACCCCCCTCCCCCTGCCCACCCACCCACGGTTTGTCTTTCAAGTTCATCTCCCGAATTCATCATGTCTCACTCCACCCCCCCCCCCCCCCCAACTCACCCGCAGGGCGAGTTGGGCGAGTCCGCCAAAAAGGCTCCGGCCCCACCTTAGCCTCGCCCACCTTCATTTACCCCCCCCCCCCCTCCCCACCCAAACTCTGAATGCGGCTGCCCCGGCCGCCACAGGGTGCCCTCCAACCGTTTTGTAACCGCTAGGACCCCCCCGCCCCCTCTTCCCCGGTTGCTTTTCCAACGGCCAGTAACCGCTGTGGTCCTTGAACCCCCCCCCCCCCTCCACCACACCCCAACCCTGTTCAAGCACCCCCCCCCCCCCTCAACACACAGACGGGTGGTTACGGTGCTGCATAGACAATGCCCTGGGGATCGCGAGACAGGCCCCTGCGAGCCCCGGGTCCATCCCCCCCCCCCCCCCTCCTCATGCGGTGAGCAGCGGCTGCCCGCCTGCGGCCCAGCGACAGTGCCAGTGGCCGTACCGCCGGCCGGGGGCCTCCGTGCCGGTGGGGCCGGCCCTGCATCCGTGCCCACCCCCCGGGTCTCGGTAGGAAGTGGCTGCGTCCGGTGCAAGACTCAGTAGGGCCTGGCCCCCCCTGCTCTGTGCCAGATGGGGGGCTGGCGACTGACGGCCAGGCTGTTGCTGCACCACCAATGGCGGTTTGTCCCAATGCCTGTGCCCGCCTGCGCCAGGGGTGCGGAGGAGGCGGGAGGAAGCTAGCGGGGAGGGGGGGGGGGGCTTCTGGGCTCCCTCGCGTGGCCGGGGGTGGCCCTCCGGCGTGCCCCAATCCGTTTTGTTGGTCCCCAAAACAAAACCTCCAAAACCGCGCGGTATTGAGCTGAAATGAGTGGGTCTGGCAGAAGGGGAGGATCATGCGGGTGGTTCAAAAACCGGACGGCACGCCCCCCCCCCCCCCTTTTCTAATATCTCCTACTGCCCACTGCCCCCCTTTCCCCGGTGTTCGGGGGGGGGGGGGGTGGGGGGGCAGTGATGTATGCGAACGGCCGCACGCCACAAGAGAGGGGGCCCCCCCCTGGACCCCCATGCCCTTCTGCCAATGTTTGAGGCTGACAGCCAAAATTTTTTGCTTCGGCGCCTTCGGTGCCAAGAGGATTTCAGGTTACAAAGTTTTCGGCCTGCCTTCGGCGGGACCATAGGGGGACCCTCGGAGGAGGGGGGGGGGTCCCAGCCAAACCCCCCCTGCCCCCGGCCCCCCCTTTCCTATACATCCCGGGGGAGGCGGGGGGGGGGGGGGCACTAGGCAATGGCCTGGTTGTGGCTTGGGAGGCGGATGTCTATTCTGAGTGTCTATTTTTTTTTTTTTGGGACCTGTTTGCAAAAGGGTGGCTGAGGCCGAGTTGTTGCCGAGAAGCTGACAACATCACAATGGAACTGAGTAGGTGTGGCCTGAGGTCAGGGTAGTGCCAGTCATTTGAAAGCCGGACAAAACAGTCGTTGCGCGGTCACGGCCATGCGCCCAAGACGGGAGACCGCGCGGTCCGCTGGTGCCCCCAACGGCCCCCGGACGCTCCGCTGCCGTCCGGCCGCCCGCGGTGCGCGGGGCAGGGGCTCCACAACCGCCGGAGTTGGGCCGCTGGCCCAGAGGCCGGGTCACGCCCGCCCCCGTCACGTCCCCCAGACATGCGTCCGGTGCCCCGTTCCGGGTGGCAGGTCGGGCCGCGGCACCAGGCAGGGCCGGCAACCCCCCCACATGAGGCCCCTCATGCGTGTCTTGGGCTCCAATCTAGGGATCCCATGAATGGGGAGGCGCGGGGGGCTCCCGGTATGCGGCAAAGGGGGCCCGCTTTGGTGGACGGGGGGGTGGGGGCGGGGCTATTGGGAGCGGAGTCCAGTCGCAAAGGAATGGGTGTCTTCCGTGATGTGTCACAGACGTGGTGAAGGGCGGGGACGAGCCCTGAGGTCATCTCATGGGGTCCTGCTGTTGTCACAGCAAAAGCCGCCTGTGGACGGCGGTGCCGCCGGAGAGCCTTTTTGTTCTGACTTTGGACTTCAGAGGAAAGATCAGCGTTCGGTCCCTGCGCCCGCGGCAGGGGGTTGCCCTGGGCTGCAGTTCGTAGCAGGATCCAATGCTCCCCCCCCCCTCTTTTCCCCGGGCAGGTCCTCAAGCAACCCCCCCCCCCCCCTCCCCCCTCTTACCGTGGTCGTGTCACAACCTGCCGCCGATGGAGAAGCTGAACCGGTGGGCCAGCACCGCGGCTTTGGTGGACCTTCGTGAGAGTGGCGGGAAGTTGATTGACGCCGCCAACTGCCAGGAGAGCAGCAACATCTCAGGGCTTCCCCCCCCCCCCCCTCCCCCGAACAGGCCCCATGAGGTCTCCACGACGGTGTGCACTGGCATGAAACATTGCAGGGGCTGGCATGGCTGATGCGGGGGCGGGGGGCGGGGGTGCAGTCCGGCTGTTGTCATGTGGTCGCCGGCGCCGATGGTTTTGAGTTTGGAAATGGAGGGGGGGATGTCAAGTAGAGGCCCAAGGCCCAAGGTATGGGTGGAGGGTCTGTGTACCCGCAGTGTGAGATAATCCCGCCTCCACCCGCAATCTCATGGCCCCCCCCCCCCCCTGGCCCACCACGGGCACAAGACCACTGCACCGCAGCTGATCACTGATTCGGAGGCCTGAGCCAAGGAACCAATGCTGAGGGGCCCGGGGGGGGGGGGGGGGCTGTTGCACATGGAGGAGCTGCGGACAAATGGCCACCCAGGAACGCCGCAGGCATAGGACTGGCCGCAGCCATGCGCGGGATGACCGTTTGTTCTTCACTTCCAGGCCGGATCATGAGGCATTTCCCCCTTAAAGTCTGGCCACGAGGCCTCTTTGTTCCGCAACTGCAGATCCACACACGCATACACACACACAAGGCTGCTTTGGGGCAGAGGTGAATACTAAACATTGCTGCAGTGCTGACAGAGCTGTGGAGAGGTGATGTATCTTAGAGAACACGCCCACGTGCTCACTCACCGAGTTGCACTGCAATTCAGGCACCGGACACACCTTCCGCGGGTCAGATGCGCCACTGTTGAGCCGGCAGTCCCCGAATCTGCGTCTTTTTCCCCAGGAGCATCCAGAACCAGTCTCCCCCCCCCCCCCCCCCCCCCCGCCCCCAGGCACCCACCCATTGGCATGTGCAGGGGGGAGGGGCAGTTGCTTTACCTCGGGGTGGAACCTGTGCCCTCCTTCGGCCCATCACCCTTGTGCCTCACCTGGCGTCAAGACAGAGCAAGCAGGGTCAAAAGCAAGTGCAATCCATTTGGGGAGGCTCGGTGACTCCCGGCGCCCCGCGGACACCTGCCCGCGGACACACTGAAGAGGAGGCTGGGTGCTGAACTTAAGTTCAACGGGTTAAACTTGGGTTTTTTCCCCTTTCTGCAGATTGTGAGGTATGGCAGTTAGAGTGTAACCCCATTGCTGCCACCCTCCTCCACAACGCCCCGGCTTGTGGGCATGGGGTATGGGTGTCCATATATATCCTCTTATATAGTCTGACATGGAAGGCGTGGTGGTGCAAGACGGGGCTGCACCCACCCGAGGCAGGCGCCGCGGTGCCATGGGGACGCCCTTGCGGTGCGTTGCTGCGCCAGGAAGGCCGCACGTAGGGGGCGCCGGTGATGTTTATACCGTTGTGGCTTTTGGTACGCTTGCCAATGAGGGTGCCTCGCGCGCAGTGCGGCTGAGGCCCGGGTAGCGCAGAACGCTGGTGCCACTGAATGTTGCCCAACAGCGGTCATTGCGGCCTGAGCATTGCAAATGGATGGCCCAGGGGTGTGTTTGGGTGGAATTAGCAAGGGGGTGTAAAGTTTTGCATTGCTTGAAATACCCTGCCCCTATGCTCAAAATTTTTTTCGACACCCCCCCCCGTTTCAATTGGGAGAATGTGTTGTTTCTGCAATCTTTGGAACCATGGAATTTCGTGGTTTTTTTGTGGTTGTGCATGAATACCAAGGGTTTTTTGCAACTTGGGGCTGAGGGTGGTATCCTGATTACTGTCCTGGTACCCATGTTCACCCCTTCTTGTCCTTTGGAGGTGGTGATCAGGGAATCACGCGGCAGCCTGTGCATTCACGACGCAACGGCCACTGCTTGTATCTTCGTGCAGTGTGTGCCAACAACACCCTTGGGAATCGTGCTCCCAATGTCGCCTGCGTTGCCGAGCTGTTCTGTGCCGTCCCTGGATTTGTGACAGCTACAGCAGAGAGATCCGTTTTTGAATGCCATGGTCTGGAGGTTACAACAGCACGGGCTTTCACAACGGATGTGCCTGTGGTGCGCCTGCCGGGCGCGCCCGCAGTGGAAAGTTATCTCCCCAATCGCAGACGTAGCTCTCCTTATGGGCCATGCATTTCAGCCGCTCTGCTCGCCTGCTGGACCCGAGTGGTGTGTCTGGATGGGCGCTGCTGCAGATGACGGCGCTTGGCTTGGGGACGTCCCCCGATGGTGCAACAAGTGGCGGTGTGTGGGTGCGGGGGGTGCGGACTCCAAAGGTGGTGGGGGCTTTGGGGGGAATCCCATGGAAGGCACACAGAAAGTGGAGCGGTGGAGCCCGAGAGCGACCGGGTCATCTGTCGGCCCCATGGTCCGCCGGCGCATGGCACCCCAAGGTGGCGGGCTTTGCAACTGCGCTGGGGCAGTCAGGAGTGGGGCACCAGGCAGCGCGGGCGGAGCCCTTGCGACTTCCAGGGCGAGGGGTGGGCAGTATGCATACGACACCGACTGGGCGGGACAGGCCCGCAACGCCTTCGGTTGTCGGATTTGGTTCGGCGACGGCGGTTGACCTGCAACTGACGGCCGTTGGCGCTCAACCGACGGCAATTGATGGTCAACCAACGGCGGTTGGCCGGTGACTGGCGGCAGTTATTTGTCGGCCGGCGCTCTGCGGACAATTCATTGTGTACCGGAGGTCGGCGGTTGTTTCTTTTTTCTTCTATCGGGATTCGGGCAACAGCTCAACCAAGAAAAGGCAGAGTCAACTGGGGACCTTGGCGGGGTATGGGGGTGGGGGCTTGGTGCTTGTGTCCACCGCTTTGCACCACCACTTGACCTTCGGGAGGCATCTGTGGGTGTGCACTGCTGCACACAGGCGTCACCCGCATGAAGGCTTTTGTCAACGGACATGGACTGTACATGGACTGTACTGCTTTTCCAGGCAAAGGTCTGCACGGCACGGAGAGACCGCTAATGCCCCTCCGCCGCTGGAACACAGAAAATAGGGTGCAGACAATCTGGAGCAGGTCACACCAAAGCCATGCACACCGCTTGCACTGCACTGTCCCCGACCAGCCTTTGTGGAACTAAAACTGTGGGCCAACTGGGCTGTTCTTGTTGATGTTGTGGTGCTCATGTATCCTATGACGGTGCTCTTGCCATGGTGCTCGTGCGGTGCGGGTGCGGTGCACACTTTGGGCAATACAATTTTTCGAAATTCCATTTTTCCCGAAACCCTTTAGTTGCCCCTGGGATGCGTTTGGGTGATCATTTGGTGACAATATGGGTATTTGGGCACGCATGGGGACCCACGTAGTAGCCGCTGGCCCCCCCAAAAGCCTGGAAATTGCTGTTTGTAGGTGTTTCAGCGTTTCAGTTGGGGTTAGGGACTCGCAATGCACGTAGTACCATGATCAACCGTAGAACCGTTTTTGCGTTGTATTGCTTTGTGTTGCCATGTGTGCCGATTAAGATGCAAGGGGTTGGTTTACTGGACTTTATCTTAGGCTACTTAACCATAGGGTACCTTACTTTCCTATTTCCCACCCTACCCTGCCCCGTTTTGACATACAGCTCATAAAAGCGTAAAATGTCTAACAAGTGTGTTTGTGGGGCAGTTGACGAGCTACCTATTGCTAGCCTGGGAACCGGCTTGCAGTAGGCGTTTGCTACCATCTCACGCAACACCACAACGGCATGCATGGGCTGTTTCAAGCTTGCCGTTTCCAACGCAGCGGCCCTACAGAGTCTCTCTGCTGCTAGCCCGTCCCCGCAACCTACCGCGGCAGCACCAACGACGGCAACAACCGAACCTACTGGCATCAGGCAATCTTGTTGGGAGTGGTGTCATGCTGGGCGTCATGTTGTCCCTAGATGCAAGGAACATTGTGAATCAGTGGTTTCTATTACATGTTTTTTGTAGGGCCAGGGCAGGTACTTGAGGGTTTGGTTTTTTTTTAGATGCGGATTATATTTTTTAGAGGTTGTATTTTTTCTTAGATCCCAAAGTCTGTTCCTGAAACGTTGTTTTTTTTTTTTAGATTTGCAGCGGATTATTTTTTAGAGAGCCATCTAAAATTTTAGTCACTTTCGACTTTTTTTAGATGTTTTGTATTAAATTTTAGCTGTTTTGGATTTTTTTTGGGGGGCGGTGCACAATGATGGAATATCCTATGCAACACATATTTTAGTTCCTCATCATGTGGATTTCACCCTAGTTGGGTGTTTGCAGGAGGTGGGGGGTTGTCCCAAGAGGGTTAGGGCACGACCTGCTTATATGCAGGCAGCTTTGCACCCTATACCGCTCCAAAAAAAAATCAAAATTTCCAAAATTGATGTTTGGATTTTTTGACCATTCACAATAATCAAATATGAGCATCTCTTGGACCTTGTTTACATGTTTTTCAGCCTATTTCGGTGTTTGGACTTAGGCCATGGACTGGGGCGCAATCTGGTTGTGCAATTTTCTACCCTCAATAGCTCAAAAATGGAAATCACGTTGAAATGAGGTTGTGAGATATAACATTGGTGCGGATGCCATACATCTTCTTTTTTTGGAGTCGTTCGCATGCACCAAGGCATGATTTTGGATATTGTATAACGCTTTGTGAAATCAGGCTTCTTTCCCCGACACGACAATCACCAAACAGATTCTTTTGCTTTTGAGGCCTTTGTTTCCATGAAACTGCATGCCACAATTTTGGAGGTGGAATAGTGCAGGGGGGGGGGGGGGAAGCTTGTCTTTTGAAGGATTTGAATAAGGGTGGGGTAAAAAAAAGCTCTCGACAAGAGTCGCCGGGCTACCATTAGGCCACTCTTTGCTTCTGCAAACTGATAGTTTTCACTGTTTCTAGCTGCTTAAAGGGGGCGCTTTAAGCGCAGTGCGCACGTAATGCAACTATTTCGGCGTGCGGCCATACTGGAGACCCATACTTTGAGATACCAGGGGCATCCAGGGGCATCATGGTGACCCTTAGCGGAGCATTTTCTTTCTGATTTTGTTTGTTTTTGTTTGGGGATCCCCGAGAATGCAGGGGTGACGTAGCATTCCCGCCCTCTTTTGCGCCCCAACCTTCCGGTGCTATTGAGAAAACCGGGTCAATCTCTGAATCCACGCTTTGTTGCGTGGCCCTTCGAGTTAGGGTTAGGGCCGTAACGAAGACCCATACTTTGAGATACTAGGGGCCCCTAGGGGCATCATGGTGACCCCTAGCGGAGGTTTTGACTTTTGATGTTGTCTCTTTTTTTTCGAGATCTCCGAGAATGCAGGGGTGACATAGCATTTCCGCCCTCTTTTGGGCCCCAACCTTCCGGTGCTGTTGAGGAAACCGGCACAACTTCCCAAGGGATGAGGAACGCATAGTCATCCAGGATGGGCTCGATGGCCAACCATTCCTCGAAGGCGGCAGGCACACCTCGCCATTGCAGCTTGAGACTGACCGTTTGCGCCGTAAGAAACGAGAGAGAGAGAGAGAGAGAGAGAGAGAGAGAGAGAGAGAGAGAGAGAGAGAGAGAGAGAGAGAGAGAGAGAGAGAGAGAGAGAGAGAGAGAGAGAGAGAGAGAGAGAGCGAGAGAGCGAGAGAGAGAGAGAGAGAGAGACAGAGAGAGAGAGAGAGAGAGCGAGAGAGAGAGAGAGAGAGAGAGAGAGAGAGAGAGAGAGAGAAAGAGAGAGCCCGAGAAACAAGCAAAACATGCGCAGTAGGTCCTGGAACAGCGGCAACGCACATTGGATGCTTTTTGTGTTGCTGCGCCCTCTCGGGCCGACGTGGCTTCGTCCAACTCCAGTCTCCCTCAACCTTCTCAGTCCTCGCAACCCTCTGTGGCTACACAATCTCAACTGCAATCCAATTCTAACCGAAAGGGAAAGGAGAGAGCCCCTTCTTCACCTGAGCACGCTGGCCTACGTTAACAGGTTCCGTCGCTTCGGAACTCACAGTTGAGGCCCTTTGCTCGCAACCCCCTCTGTTTCCTAACCTCCCAGGGGTGGTGAGCAGTCCTGTGCTGACAACTAGGCCTAATCAATGTGTGCCAAGACAGGTTCAGGACTCCGGTAGAGCTCCAGTTTCAGTGAGTGTACTAACAGCCGCCCCCAATTGGGCTCGGTCTTCCAAACACTTGCACATCCGCTGCTTTTCGAGCCCTGCCCCAGCCTTTGGTTGTGCCTCCCACTCCCATGCCCGTGGTTTCCAGCGTGAGTGAGTGCCTTGTTGACCACGTGTTGCATGGGATATGCCCTAATATGATGACCTTCGGGGAGCCAACGAGGAACGGTGGCTTCTTGGACCAGGGGGGGATGGCAAGCAAGGTGATGAAAGACAAGGTGTGTCCACCCTCCTTGGGGACAAGCGTGCCCACAATTAGGAGCCCTAACTGGTCCGGACCCATGGGGTTCTACCGTGCTCAACCCTGCTTGGCGTAATCATACCCCTAAGTGTGCTACGTATGTCTGTGTGTGTCTCACTTCTTTCCCGGGCGTGGCTGCGGCGAACCGCCTTCACTAATGTCGGACCGAAGGTGTCCCCATGTCCATATATATGGGCCTTTTTGGAAATGCAAAGTTCATCACAATGTCGGCGATGACCTTTGGAAAACCGGACGAGCACTTGCCACATTAGTTTGCGTATTCAGACCAAAATCCCATTAAGCAAGCGTATTGCTTGTCCGAGTCTTGTCCAAAGTATGTTCAAGTGCACAGGGGGTGACGAACCACGCCTCAACGGAAGCTACGACAGTATGTTGGTATCGGACCCCAGCATACCTAGTGTGCCCGCGATGCTTCACGAGTCACTACTCGTGAGGAAAAAGAGCTCAACTACGTGAAGCACAAAAAAATAAAATACTGAAATATCAAACTATCTTGCGTTGTGTGTCGTTGCATTGGCCCTTACAAGAGTGTCTCTCATGGGTTTGGTGATTGTCACACCTCCATGAGGTGACAAGAAATACACACTAAATACTCAAGTGCTCCTCAATCACATCGCTTCACATATTGTCCATGGCCGCTCCCGGTAGTGGCGTGGAGATTCATGGCACAAGGCTAGAGTTCGACAAAGGATGTTCGTCTTTGCTCAAAGTAGGGTGAAACTCTAATGAGTTTGTTGCTTGTGGGGTGGGGATACATGCGAAGTGAATCAAGCCGAGCAAGCATCGAAATTTCATGTGGAGGAAGTCCTCTTGTTAAATTGTTGGAGCGCAATGAGCTTCAATGCTGACATGTCGGTTTTTTCTTGCCTTGGGTATGACACGGATGGTGGAAAAGATATAGTGCGTGATGCTTGCAATGTGTCTAGTTGCGGTGTTTGCACGCTTGCTCTCCTTGCCCCTGTGACGATTGTAGTGATGGATCCCAAAATGGGGATGGATGTTGTCGTTCGGGATAGCTACATTACAATGTGCGATTAAGCCACGGACGACCAAACCCACTTTCTACATTGAACTTGCATTAGGTGGTTTGCAAGAAGTGATTTCATTTGTCACTAGCTCTGTCTTGTGGCCACGTGCGTTCCATGAAAAGGGACCATCGACGCAAAAGTGAACAACACTGGCAATCTTTATTCATGTTTCTCGTTGAGCGACAAGCAAGATGCGACTCAATCTTGTAGTGACCCCTTTGTGCCTGGTTTTGCATTGAACAAATGAGACGAACCCTTGCCGAGCTTCGCTCGGAACCACGGGTTGACCAACTGTGCCCGTCTGCTAGGTGCGAATCTAGGAAACGGTCCGTCCTGGCACTCGATATATTTAACTTCTTTCTAATCCTTATTCCATACTCTGGTGCCACTCACCCTAATACCTGGCGCCATTTGAACGCTGTTTGTGCGCCAACACTTGGCTGCCCGGGGCGGCCATTTTTATGGCTTACCCCGAATACCAGCAATGCACCGAAACGCAGCAATCTGAAACAAAGAATTTGACTCAGAAATGTCTGGCCTAGCGAACACAAAGAGCTTGTAACTCTTGTCCTCCCCCCCCCTCCCCCGTCCCTATGTGGCCGAGAGGGGCCAGCACACACAAGCATACCAGTGGAAAACCGGGCGCCAAAGTGGGACACATTACACGCTACGCCCCGAACTCGGTCCAAAGGCGACAATGCCCTGAACCCGTTAGATGCAGCCCGACTCTTACCCCATCCAAGGAGGAGGGAAGGAAAGAACTGCAAAGCACTGTCAGCGTGACACGAACAATCATGGAACTGAGTTGGCAATGAACGCCGTGAGGCAGGCGCGGCTGGAGCTAAGTGGCGGGTCCACACCTGACCAATTGAAGCCCCGTCCCTATCAAAAATAGAGACACTTAGAAAGAAACATCGAAAAATCAGTAAGCAATTGACTGTATATCAATACATGCAATTGCCATCAAAACTAATCCTAAATGTCAATGTGTCGCTCCCGCGACCTCAGCAGAGTCGCCCAGGGCAAAATACATACAACAAAAAGAGAATTAAACATCAAACATGACATCTAAAACACAAACTGATAAATCCTATTACAGTCCCCAAACAGATGTCTCCCTTTTAGGATACTCATATTCTTTATACAATACACATCCAGCGAAGCCTGAAGGGCACTATGGAAACCGACCTGATTGGGTAATTATTGGGGAACAACTGGCATTGTTGCTGCAATCTTGTTTAGGATCAGTCATGTGGATTGCAATCATGGCCACCTGTATGTATGTGTATGTGTATCAAGTGTTAGGCGACTGCTGCTTACTGTGCGCCACCCTGTTTGGTATGAAATGTGTTGTGTAATAAAAGAAGTAAGGTTTTTGTGCCGTCGGTGTTACTTCTGCAAAACATCAAAGTCAAATGAAGGATCCTTAGCAAGGCAACACCTTGATGTCAAGGAAGACATCAAGGTGTTGCCTTGACATCAAGGTGGCATACTACTATGCAAAAAGACAATTTACCTATTGCCTTGCTGATCTTGGAACCTGTGGTTGACATTCCACGACCAGGTGTATAAGTACCAAACCACGACAACGTTCGTCGTTGCAATCGTAGTTGATGGATACAGAATATCATCTTCAAACAGCATTATAGAAAACATGTTAGTACGAAGGTTTCATTCCTTCGGACCGTACATGAATGCAGCCATCATGAATGAAGCGGTATGCACTTTGACAAGATTGGTATCAGATGAAAACTCAAATATTTGTTAGAACTATCTTGGCGTGGATAAAAGATTTATGCGGCTTTGACTTCTGATGTGTATATTTTTTAGACCATGAATGATCATGTTAAGAGTCCTGCTTTCTTGCTGATTTGCGCTCTTCGAAAAAACTCAACAAAGGACCCGCATTTACTTAGGCGGCTCAAGTTGCATGGTCAAAATGTGCCCAAAACTGCCTCTCCACGGCACTGCGAAAAAAAGTAGGAAAAAGTGCTTTTCCATTGCTTTGGGACATACTCTAGTTGTATTAGAGATGCACTGAGCATCCATGCATTTTTATCTTAGTATTGGTCCAGCCAAAAGTGGTGAGAACACATTTTGACCTATGGAACCAAACACCCAATCAGGATATGGAGTGGACCCCTTAATCCCCTTTCAATCAGAAGTAAAACATCTTTTCCTGAGTTGACTGAGCACTGACATACCTAAGGTAGAGCCTATGAATTTATCTATGTTTTTCCATGAATACTTATCTGCCCTAGTGGTATGCACCATAGGGGGTTAGGCACCTCTTTTTGAGAGGTCCTGGGTTCAATTCCTGGTCAGCCTAACTAAGTAGGAAGATCCCATGTGACATGGCAGTGACCTCATCGCCACATACCATGCCACCTCAGCACATATGGGACCCAAAACAAAGAGTGCACATCTCCTAAGATGGCACTATGAAGAGAGAGTGACCCTGAGGCAGTTTTCTAACTCTTTTCCCAAAACATTTCAGCTATCTCTGTGAATATGCATTCATTTGTATCCTGAGTTGCAGTTTCTGTGAATATCTAATCATCTTTCACTATTTACACTGCAGCCCTTCATGCTTTGATCCTGAATCACCTTCTCTTTGCATACTGTTGGCTTGGGCTATCCTGGATTGAGTTGGCTTTACTGTATTTCAACAAACAAAAGCTTTTCATCATCCAAAACCAGCAGCAGGACACCCTACAGCAACAACAAGCAGCAGGAGAAGCAAAAACACAGTGCTGAAAACACTATAAACTTTTCTGGTAGCAGAGGGCAGCCTGTCTCTGTGCACCGGCAGCGACCCCGCGCCGTACAACCAGTGCTCCGAGCAGGCAAACATAAGCAGAAGGGTGGATTAAGATGGATCCAGGAAGAGTGGACGCCGAGGTGAACACAGCGCCAGCGCCAGAGACACCGGCAAGGCCGGCGCCTGACGCTGTACCTTCGGTGGAGCCCTTACATGGGCCAATGGATACAGCGGAGGACTCCTTGGATGGCCTCCAGACGGCCTTTGGGGCCCTGTCGGTGAAGGAAATGGTCTCTCAGCCTCAGCCTGTGAAGAGGAAGAGAGGAAACGAGAGCGAGAAGGATGCTGGAGAAGGAGCAGACGAAGGAGAGGAGCAAGGGCAAGACCCGACGGATGTCCCTACCTTCGAAGGCGCACCAAGCGCTTCTGGCCTCCAAGCATCACCCTCTCCCATAACCACCACACACCCAGCCGCCGCTACATCCACTTCCACAACCAACCAGCCTATGGCAGAGGGCACAGGCTTTACTGGCATGCCTCACTACCCCGCCTATGGCATGGGCCCACCTACCACTGCGCTCCTTGAGGCAACTACTGCCAGTGAGCCGGTGGCTTCCAGCTCTGCGCCGCGTTGGTATGCGGCTGACCATCCCCATCCACTCCACGCCACTGGAACCTACATGGAAGTTCCTGGGTATGCTCCTGGGTGTGCACCTGGGTATGCACCCCTGAGTGGGTTGAGGAGAGGACCAGAGTCTCTGGGAGGCAGGAGTAGAGGATCGGGAAGATCCTCCAACAGGTCCCTGACGCGGTCGGAGATCGATGAGGTGCTCCGAGGAGCCACTTCACAAATCGTGAGCGACCTCACGCAAGAGATCAGGGAGAAACTGCAGCCCCTGATGATCCCGTCCCATGCGTCACCTACGACAGTGGGAATGTCACCCCACCGAGTACAGGCTAACCACCTGGCGGCAGGGTTGACGAATACCCTGGGGAGCCTGAGGAGCCGACCGATGCCGACTCCTGCAGCAGTACCAAGAAGCCCATTCGTCCCGAGGACAGCCCAGCCGCCCTACAGTCACGTGACGAACTCGACGAGGGCCGAGCTGGACCAGCTGGGGCTGACAGCCCTAAGGGCTATGGTGGACGTGGAGCCTTATGGCTCCAGTGATCTAGGCGGAGACCCCTCCGATGATGGGCCGCCTTCGATGACTTCTTCTTCGCCATCGGATGACGAAGACCCTGAGGACCCCGAGGACCCCAAGGGTAAGAAGAAGAAGAAGAAGAAGAAGAAGACCCGACGCCCTGAAGGACGCCGAGCTCAGGAGGCGAAGGCTATTGCCACCTCCAAGATAGTGGTGAACCTGCCTGAATTCACAGGCAAGGACCTCAGCGAGTTCGCTGAGAACTTTGGCCGGTTCCTACGACTGACCGGCCAAACCCACGCGAGTGGGCGAGTGAAGTGCGACCTGCTCCTGCAGTGCTGCAAGACGAAGTACCTGGAGAAGCAGGTCAGGCAGATCGTCACCAACTCCGCCACCTTTGCCGACGTGTTGGTTGCCCTGGAGAGGCAGTACCCAACCTACGAGACAGACCTCTCCATCAGGGCCGAGATCCAGAACCTGCCCGTCCTGCCCAACAACCCCAAACCTGGCAGGGTCTCCGAGCTGTTGGCGGACCTGGACCACTGGGCTGGACGACTGACGCCCGGTTCCTACAGCAGCGACGACCTGCTGTTTTGGTTGTGCTCCAAGCTCCCCCGTGAGCTATGGGACGAGTGCCGTCTGACGGCTGAGCGCAAGGCTAGATCCCTCCGCTACGAGGATCTATGCGTGCTGCTCCTGGAGATGGCGCTGGAGAAGGAGAGCGACCAACACCTGAACCACTACCGTCCTGGTGGTGGAGGTTCTGGAGGCAAAGGGTACCAAGGGTCCCGACCTGGGCAGGGGACTACCCCCAAACACGCCCACGCCCGCCTAATGGAGAACGTGAAGGAGCTATTCTGGTGTGATGCCAGAGATGAACAGGGCCACCTGCAGCATGCCTCCGACTGTGAGCAGCGAGACTGCTTTGTAGTCCAGGGGAAGCAGCAGGAAAAGATCACCGGCGCCAAGGTGAAGCTGCCGGATCATTACCCCTGCACCATCACGTGTGCATTCTGCGGTAAGCGGAAGCACTATGAGGACGAGTGCTACCATAAGCAACGCCTATCGGCGAAGCTTAAGGGGGAAGATCCTGGCAAAAGCTCAGGCAAAGGTGGAGGCAAGGCCAAAGGCAACGACTCCGGCAAGGGCAAGTCGAAAGGACGTGGTCAAGGTGGTCAAGACAAGGGTCAAGGCGGACGAGGAGGAGGCGCTAATCGCCAGAACGACAACAAGAACAAGGACAAGAACGGAGGTAACCCCAACCCTAATCCAGGGGGGAACTCCGAGCCCTCTGGAGGGCAGTCTGGACCTACCACACGCTCACAGACGCAGGCCCAGCAAGAACAAGGAGCCAAGCGTGAGCATGAAGGTGGTGACGACGGCAACGCCAAGAAGAGAAGCCGTTTCATGAGGATGGCCCGCAAATTGCGGAACAAGGGGTTCGAGGTGACCTGTCCCGCGGAATTCTGACGGGGACGCTCTGGTGGCACCCAAGACCTGGTGTTTTGGGTACGTATCCGACTAGGGGGACGTGAATACCTGGGGGTACTGGATACTGGAGCCACAATATCGATAGTGGCTAAGAAAATTTTACCTTGTGGGAGCCTGAAGAACACCATGACCACCGCCGCTATACGGATGGGGGATGGACATGTGGTGCACAGCTGCGGGGACTGCGAAGTGGAGGTACCTATGGGCTCCAGGACTATCGCCCATCGGTTCTATGTGATGGACACTGATGCCTGCGACTTTGTACTGGGTACTGACTTCTTCGTACAGCACTCCCAGATACAATCCCTGACGCTGCAAGCGCCCTACCTCCTGTACGTGGACCACGGCAGTGGCAGAGAGTCTGTGCCACTGGAGCAGTCGGAACATACCTCGAGTTACCTGAGACTATCGAAGGAGGAGCCCTCGAACATGATGGCGGCCTCCAAAACTGAGGACTATCAACTATTGGGGGAAGTCCTAGACCAAGGTCTGAAGGAGTTGGGTTACTCTCGAGAAGACCTAAGTGTGGAACTGTTCGCCAGCGACAAGCAGCATGTACTGGACCTATACTGCAGCAAGGGGAAGAACTGCAGCTACAAATTTTACTGGCCCTCTTTCGGGATGGCCTACGGGAACCCCAGATTCAGTGAACTGGGGAAGGTGCTAACCAAGGTGGCCTTGGAACGTTCCCGTATGGTCCTGTGTTCCCCCGATTGGGGAGCCCATGGGGGCAACGAGTACTGGCGAACCCTCCTTGACAAGCTGACTATCAGCTCTGTGCGGTTACCTGATGAGGCCATCTACGTGCCTCTGGGACGCAAGACGCCCATTGGGAAGCCCGGATGGGGGAGTATGCTCAGCGTGGTGGACGGAAGTCTTACCACCATCCCCTGGGAAGACCTGGACCCTACTCTGGTCCAGGCTATCCAACGAGAAAGCGATGGACTCGCCTTGGGTGACTTGAAGGATCGCCTACGACCTCAAGATGCTGTTGAAACTACACCCGGAGGAGATGAGTACGTCGTGACTGACACCAACGCCCCCAACTCTCCCTGTCATGTACCTGTCCCTGATGGAGTCTCTGAGTGTGGACTATCTGAGCTACCTAGCTCTATCCACTCAGACGACGAAACTGAGCACGACGCCTTCTTCGTGCAGACTGCGGTGGAAGAAGTGGAGAACGCCGAGTACGTCGCCCCACTAAAATCCCTACTCTCCATGAGGGTGGAAGACCCCGTGGATGAAGAGCTGGACCCTCGATCCAGGCTCAGGGAGTACGTGGATTCCAAGAGGAAGTTGGTGGCGAAAAAGCTATGCTACGCGAAGCCTACCCGCAGCTCGTGGCCACTGAAGCAAGGACGTATGGGAGACCTATCCCAATTGATGGAGGACCTCGAACAGAAGATCACCACCTGGCAAAGGGAGGTAGATCTCAAGCTCATGAAGAGCGTATGGGGTGCCCATGTGAGGACCCCAGAGGAGGACGACCTCTCGGAGGAATGTGTATGTGAACCCCCTAAAGCGTGCCTATGTTGCCATCGTCCACCGGAGATGGTTGAGCAAGACCTTCTGTATGCCTACCAAGGGCTGAAGGATGCTACCGCGGGCGAAGAGTCGGTGGAGGACCACCTCCCGACGTCTATCCAAGGGGCAAGCAACTTACACTCCGACGAGGACATGGAGGACAAGATCAAGGTACTGGACCCGCGGGTACAAAAGCTGATAAGGACCTATCTGGAGGTGTTCGGAGAACTACCCCCTCCAGCCTCATGCGACAAGCTGGTACAGATGGACCTCAAGCTGAAACCCGAGTTCGTGGGTCACAAGATCCGGAGGAGACCCTATCCAGCTCCTAAAGAGCAGGCCGACGAGATTGAGCGACAGATACAAGAATGTATCGACGCTGGCCTAGTCCTGGAGTACAAGGATGGGGACTACCCCCTACACTGCAGCCCCTGTTTCCTGGTGGCTAAACCTGGGTCTACAGCCAAACGGCTGGTAGTGGACTATGGAGAGCTGAACAAGAAGACGCTGAACCACTCAGGGTCCATTCCCAATATGGAGTCTACCCTGGAGAAGATAGCCTCCTGTCGCTACAAGACCAAGATGGACAAGCGAAGTGGATTCTGGCAAGTGGACCTGACGCCCAACGCGCAGGAACTACTGGCCTTCATCACCCCTCAGGGGAGGGTATTCAAGTGGAAGGTCATGCCATTCGGCGTGGCTAACGCCCCCGCTCTGTTCCAAGAGCTGATGAACAAGATCTTGTCCATCCTACGAAGGAGACCTAAGGTGCAGGAGCTCATATCCCGTGGGGCCCAGATGGAGGCTCACATCGACGATGTATGCCTCGGGACCAATACCCAGGAGGATCACCTAATCCTCTTGGGTGAGTTCTTTGCGGTCTGCCAGGAGAACCACACACGACTCAAGCTGGAGAAGTGTGAGTTCATGCAGGAGACCATGCAGTACCTGGGGTTTGACGTTGGCTATGGGTGGTGGACCCCAGCGGCCTCTAAGGCCAAACCCCTGATGGATGCCAAGGTACGACACGAAGACCCCAAGAAAGGACTTCATGATGTACGCAGTTTCATTGGGGCGTGCAACTTCTATCGCCGCCACATCAAAAACTTCACCTACACCAGCGCGGTACTGACTGACTTGATCAAGAAGAGTACTACTTGGCGCTGGGGCCCACAAGAGCAACAAGCGTTTGACGAGCTCAAAGACAAGGTAGCCAACGCTAAATGCTTGGGCGTGCCTAGGGCACAAGGGGAGATTATCCTGGTGACCGACGCCAGCAATGTGGGCGGTGGTGGAACGTTGTTCCAATGGCAAGCACTAGAGAAGGAGGAGTTCGACTCGGCCATTTCCCAATGGGGGACGGAAGGTCTCAACCGAGATGGAACCCTCAAGCACAGCTACCCTGACGACAAGTGGGTCCTAGTACCTCTGGGCCACTGGAACTGGAAGTGGAACCAGGCCAGGGGGAACTACTCCACCTATGAGCAGGAACTGCTCGCGGGTATGCTGGTGCTATCCTCACAAGCACGACTGTTGGGGAGTAACCCTGTGGTCTGGCTATGCGACCAAGAACCGGTCCGCAGTTTCCAGAAGGGCTGCCCACCTGAGAAGGCCAAGCTACGTCGCTGGTGGACCTACCTCAGTCAACTACGGCTGACGGTACACCATATCCAGGGAGTGAAGAACGAGTGTGCCGACTACATCAGCCGCAACAACTTCGACGCCCTGATTGGTGCCCGGTCTGAAGCGCTGGCTAAGGAAGCGTTCAGCCGTATGGACGTACACCTGGACCTGAACATGACCATGATACGCCCCCTGGATGGACTCCAACAATCGGAGTACCTACAGGAGTTTGGGGATATCTACCGGCGCCTGGAGAAACGCCTTGAACCCCTCCTGGTCAACCAAGACCAGTGGAAGCGGGACAAGAGCTACCTCTGGCACGAGGACCGCATCGTGGTGCCTAGTGACCGAGTCCCAGCGCTGCTGAAGTGGACCCATGAGTCCAGTGGTCATGTGGGTGCTGACCGTACCCTGAGGCTGTTCAAGCAGTGGTTCCACACTACGTGGACTGACGACCAGCTGCGGAAGACGCTCCTGCCTATCGTGGACAAGTGCCCGTGCAGGTCCTGTAA
Source organism: Eutreptiella sp. 'Long Island Sound 2002' (assembly GCA_964036045.1). Taxonomy (NCBI): domain Eukaryota; phylum Euglenozoa; class Euglenophyceae; order Eutreptiales; family Eutreptiaceae; genus Eutreptiella; species Eutreptiella sp. 'Long Island Sound 2002'. Next base: position 12,939,331 of record OZ038404.1, on the reverse strand, counting down.
ACCAGGGGATATCAGGGACAGAGGTCTCTACTCGACCCTGCCCATCCCTCACTGTGCTAACAGAGAAAAGTTTATAGTGTTTTCAGCACTGTGTTTTTGCTTCTCCTGCTGCTTGTTGTTGCTGTAGGGTGTCCTGCTGCTGGTTTTGGATGATGAAAAGCTTTTGTTTGTTGAAATACAGTAAAGCCAACTCAATCCAGGATAGCCCAAGCCAACAGTATGCAAAGAGAAGGTAATTCAGGATCAAAGCATGAAGGGCTGCAGTGTAAACAGTGAAAGATGATTAGATATTCACAGAAACTGCAACTCAGGATACAAATGAATGCATATTCACAGAGATAGCTGAAATGTTTTGGGAAAAGAGTTAGAAAACTGCCTCAGGATCACTCTCTCTCCATAGTGCCATCTTAGGAGATGTGCACTCTTTGTTTTGGGTCCCATATGTGCTGAGGTGGCATGGTATGTGGCGATGAGGTCACTGCCATGTCACATGGGATCTTCCTACTTAGTTAGGCTGACCAGGAATTGAACCCAGGACCTCTCAAAAAGAGGTGCCTAACCCCCTATGGTGCATACCACTAGGGCAGATAAGTATTCATGGAAAAACATAGATAAATTCATAGGCTCTACCTTAGGTATGTCAGTGCTCAGTCAACTCAGGAAAAGATGTTTTACTTCTGATTGAAAGGGGATTAAGGGGTCCACTCCATGTCCTGCTTGGGTGTTTGGTTCCATAGGTCAAAATGTGTTCTCACCACTTTTGGCTGGACCAATACTAAGATAAAAATGCATGGTTGCTCAGTGCATCTCTAATACAACTAGAGTATGTCCTAAAGCAATGAAAAAGCACTTTTTCTTACTCCCCCCTTGTGCTGTGGTGGCCACCACTGTCGCATTTTAGGAAAAAGGGAATTTTTCTTGGCCTTTCCTTGGTTTCCACATCTACTTTAAAATACCTACAGTCTCCCTCACACTGAAAAATGGGCGCTCACCATGGCTGGCGTCCTTTTGCTGCTCTGATTGTACAGTTTCCTACAGAAGACTCAGCGCTCTTGGCGCTGCCGGGGCTCCTGTGGCTTGGTTGGGTTAGATTGGGAGCATGCCAAACATGTGCATATGCATCCCTTCCTCCAAGACGCAGCGTCGACACAACCCAAACGCAAGACACATTATACACACTCGCATGGGTTCTCGTAAACCTGCTGGCGACCTGTGACCTGTCTTAGGGCGTAGGGAGTCGAAAAGAAATTAATTTGCCCCTTGGTGGGGTCTTGGTTCTGCTCAGTCTCTCCAGGCACCTGCGTTTCGGCCCGAACACGGCCTACTCAGCGAGGCTGCGCGTGGGTATCTGCCGAGGCAGGAATGGGAGAATTATGGACGAATCCACGCAAAAACGAAGCGACGACACCAAAATCCGTCAAATGACGGCGCAGAATTTTTCTGAAACGACACACCTGAGTAGAATCGAATTGTGCATCAAAGGCACATTTTTATAGAATTTATAGTCATCTCTGGATTTTTTTTGTCCAGAAATTCATACGTCCAAAATGGCGGCGCGCAGGAGCGGCTCCTAGCGAAGCGCCGGAAAATGGAAAAATAATGGAATTATAAACGTATGTATCACGTAGTCTTGAAAATGACGAGACACACATTAATAAACAAACATACAGATTCCACCCACACTAATAGAAGCTTCAAAAATTCAAGAATTCGAAAACCAATCGAAAAGACTTCAATGAATCAGGTATAAACTACAGGTATGCTCGTCTTGCATGCCGCATACACATTGCTCGTCTCGTGTCTCCGTGAACGAGTCGTGTAGCAGCGTTAACAACGATAACCACGATAGGACGCGGTAGAGGGATTGATTAGAAAGATTGCAGATGATTAGCGGTCAGATCAGGGTGATTAGTCATACACACAAGTGCATAGCAACGTTCTTCGCGTGCGTCCCTTTTGTCCTCTCACCTTGCTTCACTTCCCAGCGGTAGGTAAGGTAGGTACGCCCAGGCGGGGCCACCCCCTGGTGGAGTCAAGATCGTTGTGGAGATGGGCAGGTTTGCCCACGTGATTGCGCATAGTCGTGCATGCACACACGCATTAAAGGGTAGGCCACGCGAAGTGCGCACGGTAAACCTTGTTTAGGCTACCCAGGGGCTCCTCGGTACGTTCTTTAAGAGAACCTGAGGAGTCCCTTAACGCTTGCTTGCTTGATAAGGGTAGCTGCTCCATGCAGCGTGTTTGCGGACAGCGTATTATAGGGCACACTGAGAAGGGTATAATACCTGGAGTGTGCCTTGGTTCCTCCGCCGCAAACGCCCTTTCATTTGCCTTTGTTTTACAGGTGGGCAGGTAGGGTGAGTGGTGCAGCAGCATTTTTTTATGCCCTGCTAAACAGGGGCGCAGATCACACAAACAAGTAACTCCGCTCCGCCTGTGGCAGAGCAAGGAGTCCGACTTCATCGACATCTGCGCCTTGCACACGAGAGCACTCCTTCCCTCCAAGCCCTTGCAGGGGAAACGCGTTGTGGCGTCCCCTGTGAGGCCACAGTTGCTTAGCAGCGCTGTGTTCTCTTGTCATTTCACAGGTGGGTCGCTAGGACCCTCGAGAACTTCCTCTTCGCAACGCCAAGTAGAGTGTGCGTGTAGGAGTGGTAGTCCTGCGTGGGGGCTAGAGCCAGTTGCCCAGCGCTCGCCCACCAGGATGGTGCCACTGTAGGGTGTGTAGGACCTGTAGGGGGCGTGTCACTGTCCCACCCTTTTCCTGCAATTTTAGCTGGGTTGGTGGGCTGTGACAGTGGGTTAGGTTAGTGTTTTTGGCCACATAGCAAACAGGCGTTTTGCATGCCTTCATAGCTTTTGGCCACCCCTCCCTTTAGTAGACAGGTAGGTAGGGAAAACAATACCTGGACTAACACTCTGGGTATTCCCCCAAGGTTTTGCGCCAGCACAGAAATTGGGCGCATAGGGGAGGGGAGACCCGGGGCGTACCCCGTGGCATCAATAAGCCAACCCTCCAGGTTCAGCAAGGGCGCAGACTTGGGTATAATTAGGACACCACTTCTGCGGCTTGCTCTCAGGACCTTAGGACTAGCACACTCACACATACGCTTTGGCAGGTAAGGGTAAGGTTCAGTCCCTAGCTTTATTCTTGGAGGCAAGCGTCTCGGCGAGTCTCAACAACTCACCAAGGTTGTTCTGGGACAAGTAGTCAACCAGAACTGAGTTTAGGCGTCCCTCAGGTAGAACAAATGCAGAGAAGGGCTCCCAGGTGGCCTCTTCGACTCCAAACCCTTCCCAGAGGGTGAGGAAGCGCCAACCCTGGCGATAGCGGTGGCGTAGGACAGACTTCACCAGGTAGAAGCCCTCCTTAGCCATCTCCTCGGCGTTCATGTCGGGGAGTTCACCTTCAACTTCCATAGGGCTGGCAGCCCCTTGTAGGTCCAGAGCGGCGATTTCCTCGTCGTTCAGCTCCCACTCCTCCCCACAGAGGTCTTCAGGATCATGGTAGCGCTTCAGGTGTTGAGCGGCGCACACCAAGGTCCCCCCTAGACGGGGAGAACACCGCACGGTGATACGGTGTCCATCCACAGATAGGATCTTGTACGGTCCGAAGTATGGGTCATCGCTGGTAGAGCGTGGCCAGGCGGGTAGTCGACTGTGGTGCACCAGCACCCAGTCCCCTTCTTGGTAGGTGGCCGGTACACGGTGCTTGTTCTTCTTGTTCCACTGACGCTCCCTCACTCTCTGGAGCATAGCCTTGGCCTTGTCCACCTTCACTTGTTGCTCCTGGACCCATTCACCCACAGAAGAATGGGTGTCCTCTGGATAGGGGGCATGTAGGAACCATGCCGGGCGCCCCATGAATAGCTCATGTGGCGAGTAGCCAGTAGCTGAACTCTCTTGGGAGTTCATCATCAAGGATATGACGGGGAGTAGTCTCACCCAGTCTCTGGTGCGTTCAGTTTTGCACCATATCCTGACGTTCTCCTTCAGGACACGAATCTGTCGCTCACATAGGGGGTTGCTCGTGTGAGAGTAGGGAATCCCCGTAGATACCTGGACATTGAGGGACCTCAAGACCCTCTTGTACCAGCCAGTATCTGAGCGTACTCGTACGTCCTCATCGGAGTTGATCTCCTTGGGCGCCCCATAGACACAAAACCACTCCTCCAGGAGTATCTTGATAGTCTCCTCTCCGGTAATGTGCTTGGTACATGGGAACACCCTGGTAAACCTGGTCAACCCACAGGTTACCACGAGGGCGAAGTCATAGCCCCCGAACTTCGGCATCTCCGTGTAGTCCACGTATAGAACACTGTTAGTACAGTGAGGGATGGGTAGGGTCGAGTAGAGACCTCTGTCCCTGATATCCCCTGGTTTACAGGACCTGCACGGGCACTTGTCCACGATAGGCAGGAGCGTCTTCCGCAGCTGGTCGTCATTCCACGTAGTGTGGAACCACTGCTTGAACAGCCTCAGGGTACGGTCAGCACCCACATGACCACTGGACTCATGGGTCCACTTCAGCAGCGCTGGGACTCGGTCACTAGGCACCACGATGCGGTCCTCGTGCCAGAGGTAGCTCTTGTCCCGCTTCCACTGGTCTTGGTTGACCAGGAGGGGTTCAAGGCGTTTCTCCAGGCGCCGGTAGATATCCCCAAACTCCTGTAGGTACTCCGATTGTTGGAGTCCATCCAGGGGGCGTATCATGGTCATGTTCAGGTCCAGGTGTACGTCCATACGGCTGAACGCTTCCTTAGCCAGCGCTTCAGACCGGGCACCAATCAGGGCGTCGAAGTTGTTGCGGCTGATGTAGTCGGCACACTCGTTCTTCACTCCCTGGATATGGTGTACCGTCAGCCGTAGTTGACTGAGGTAGGTCCACCAGCGACGTAGCTTGGCCTTCTCAGGTGGGGGGCCCTTCTGGAAACTGCGGACCGGTTCTTGGTCGCATAGCCAGACCACAGGGTTACTCCCCAACAGTCGTGCTTGTGAGGATAGCACCAGCATACCCGCGAGCAGTTCCTGCTCATAGGTGGAGTAGTTCCCCCTGGCCTGGTTCCACTTCCAGTTCCAGTGGCCCAGAGGTACTAGGACCCACTTGTCGTCAGGGTAGCTGTGCTTGAGGGTTCCATCTCGGTTGAGACCTTCCGTCCCCCATTGGGAAATGGCCGAGTCGAACTCCTCCTTCTCTAGAGCTTGCCATTGGAACAACGTTCCACCACCGCCCACATTGCTGGCGTCGGTCACCAGGATAATCTCCCCTTGTGCCCTAGGCACACCCAAGCACTTAGCGTTGGCTACCTTGTCTTTGAGCTCGTCAAACGCTTGTTGCTCCTGTGGGCCCCAGCGCCAAGTAGTACTCTTCTTGATCAAGTCAGTCAGTACCGCGCTGGTGTAGGTGAAGTTTTTGATGTGGCGGCGATAGAAGTTGCACGCCCCAATGAAACTGCGTACATCATGAAGTCCTTTCTTGGGGTCTTCGTGTCGTACCTTGGCATCCATCAGGGGTTTGGCCTTAGAGGCCGCTGGGGTCCACCACCCATAGCCAACGTCAAACCCCAGGTACTGCATGGTCTCCTGCATGAACTCACACTTCTCCAGCTTGAGTCGTGTGTGGTTCTCCTGGCAGAACGCAAAGAACTCACCCAAGAGGATTAGGTGATCCTCCTGGGTATTGGTCCCGAGGCATACATCGTCGATGTGAGCCTCCATCTGGGCCCCACGGGATATGAGCTCCTGCACCTTAGGTCTCCTTCGTAGGATGGACAAGATCTTGTTCATCAGCTCTTGGAACAGAGCGGGGGCGTTAGCCACGCCGAATGGCATGACCTTCCACTTGAATACCCTCCCCTGAGGGGTGATGAAGGCCAGTAGTTCCTGCGTGTTGGGCGTCAGGTCCACTTGCCAGAATCCACTTCGCTTGTCCATCTTGGTCTTGTAGCGACAGGAGGCTATCTTCTCCAGGGTAGACTCCATATTGGGAATGGACCCTGAGTGGTTCAGCGTCTTCTTGTTCAGCTCTCCATAGTCCACTACCAGCCGTTTGGCTGTAGACCCAGGTTTAGCCACCAGGAAACAGGGGCTGCAGTGTAGGGGGTAGTCCCCATCCTTGTACTCCAGGACTAGGCCAGCGTCGATACATTCTTGTATCTGTCGCTCAATCTCGTCGGCCTGCTCTTTAGGAGCTGGATAGGGTCTCCTCCGGATCTTGTGACCCACGAACTCGGGTTTCAGCTTGAGGTCCATCTGTACCAGCTTGTCGCATGAGGCTGGAGGGGGTAGTTCTCCGAACACCTCCAGATAGGTCCTTATCAGCTTTTGTACCCGCGGGTCCAGTACCTTGATCTTGTCCTCCATGTCCTCGTCGGAGTGTAAGTTGCTTGCCCCTTGGATAGACGTCGGGAGGTGGTCCTCCACCGACTCTTCGCCCGCGGTAGCATCCTTCAGCCCTTGGTAGGCATACAGAAGGTCTTGCTCAACCATCTCCGGTGGACGATGGCAACATAGGCACGCTTTAGGGGGTTCACATACACATTCCTCCGAGAGGTCGTCCTCCTCTGGGGTCCTCACATGGGCACCCCATACGCTCTTCATGAGCTTGAGATCTACCTCCCTTTGCCAGGTGGTGATCTTCTGTTCGAGGTCCTCCTTCAATTGGGATAGGTCTCCCATACGTCCTTGCTTCAGTGGCCACGAGCTGCGGGTAGGCTTCGCGTAGCATAGCTTTTTCGCCACCAACTTCCTCTTGGAATCCACGTACTCCCTGAGCCTGGATCGAGGGTCCAGCTCTTCATCCACGGGGTCTTCCACCCTCATGGAGAGTAGGGGTTTTAGTGGGGCGACGTACTCGGCGTTCTCCACTTCTTCCACCGCAGTCTGCACGAAGAAGGCGTCGTGCTCAGTTTCGTCGTCTGAGTGGATAGAGCTAGGTAGCTCAGATAGTCCACACTCAGAGACTCCATCAGGGACAGGTACATGACAGGGAGAGTTGGGGGCGTTGGTGTCAGTCACGACGTACTCATCTCCTCCGGGTGTAGTTTCAACAGCATCTTGAGGTCGTAGGCGATCCTTCAAGTCACCCAAGGCGAGTCCATCGCTTTCTCGTTGGATAGCCTGGACCAGAGTAGGGTCCAGGTCTTCCCAGGGGATGGTGGTAAGACTTCCGTCCACCACGCTGAGCATACTCCCCCATCCGGGCTTCCCAATGGGCGTCTTGCGTCCCAGAGGCACGTAGATGGCCTCATCAGGTAACCGCACAGAGCTGATAGTCAGCTTGTCAAGGAGGGTTCGCCAGTACTCGTTGCCCCCATGGGCTCCCCAATCGGGGGAACACAGGACCATACGGGAACGTTCCAAGGCCACCTTGGTTAGCACCTTCCCCAGTTCACTGAATCTGGGGTTCCCGTAGGCCATCCCGAAAGAGGGCCAGTAAAATTTGTAGCTGCAGTTCTTCCCCTTGCTGCAGTATAGGTCCAGTACATGCTGCTTGTCGCTGGCGAACAGTTCCACACTTAGGTCTTCTCGAGAGTAACCCAACTCCTTCAGACCTTGGTCTAGGACTTCCCCCAATAGTTGATAGTCCTCAGTTTTGGAGGCCGCCATCATGTTCGAGGGCTCCTCCTTCGATAGTCTCAGGTAACTCGAGGTATGTTCCGACTGCTCCAGTGGCACAGACTCTCTGCCACTGCCGTGGTCCACGTACAGGAGGTAGGGCGCTTGCAGCGTCAGGGATTGTATCTGGGAGTGCTGTACGAAGAAGTCAGTACCCAGTACAAAGTCGAAGTCATCAGTGTCCATCACATAGAACCGATGGGCGATAGTCCTGGAGCCCATAGGTACCTCCACTTCGCAGTCCCCGCAGCTGTGCACCACATGTCCATCCCCCATCCGTATAGCGGCGGTGGTCATGGTGTTCTTCAGGCTCCCACAAGGTAAAGTTTTCTTGGCCACTATCGATATTGTGGCTCCAGTATCCAGTACCCCCAGGTATTCACGTCCCCCTAGTCGGATACGTACCCAAAACACCAGGTCTTGGGTGCCACCAGAGCGTCCCCGTCAGAATTCCGCGGGACAGGTCACCTCGAACCCCTTGTTCCGCAATTTGCGGGCCATCCTCATGAAACGGCTTCTCTTCTTGGCGTTGCCGTCGTCACCACCTTCATGCTCACGCTTGGCTCCTTGTTCTTGCTGGGCCTGCGTCTGTGAGCGTGTGGTAGGTCCAGACTGCCCTCCAGAGGGCTCGGAGTTCCCCCCTGGATTAGGGTTGGGGTTACCTCCGTTCTTGTCCTTGTTCTTGTTGTCGTTCTGGCGATTAGCGCCTCCTCCTCGTCCGCCTTGACCCTTGTCTTGACCACCTTGACCACGTCCTTTCGACTTGCCCTTGCCGGAGTCGTTGCCTTTGGCCTTGCCTCCACCTTTGCCTGAGCTTTTGCCAGGATCTTCCCCCTTAAGCTTCGCCGATAGGCGTTGCTTATGGTAGCACTCGTCCTCATAGTGCTTCCGCTTACCGCAGAATGCACACGTGATGGTGCAGCGGTAATGATCCGGCAGCTTCACCTTGGCGCCGGTGATCTTTTCCTGCTGCTTCCCCTGGACTACAAAGCAGTCTCGCTGCTCACAGTCGGAGGCATGCTGCAGGTGGCCCTGTTCATCTCTGGCATCACACCAGAATAGCTCCTTCACGTTCTCCATTAGGCGGGCGTGGGCGTGTTTGGGGGTAGTCCCCTGCCCAGGTCGGGACCCTTGGTACCCTTTGCCTCCAGAACCTCCACCACCAGGAGGGTAGTGGTGCAGGTGTTGGTCGCTCTCCTTCTCCAGCGCCATCTCCAGGAGCAGCACGCATAGATCCTCGTAGCGGAGGGATCTAGCCTTGCGCTCAGCCGTCAGACGGCACTCGTCCCATAGCTCACGGGGGAGCTTGGAGCACAACCAAAACAGCAGGTCGTCGCTGCTGTAGGAACCGGGCGTCAGTCGTCCAGCCCAGTGGTCCAGGTCCGCCAACAGCTCGGAGACCCTGCCAGGTTTGGGGTTGTTGGGCAGGACGGGCAGGTTCTGGATCTCGGCCCTGATGGAGAGGTCTGTCTCGTAGGTTGGGTACTGCCTCTCCAGGGCAACCAACACGTCGGCAAAGGTGGCGGAGTTGGTGACGATCTGCCTGACCTGCTTCTCCAGGTACTTCGTCTTGCAGCACTGCAGGAGCAGGTCGCACTTCACTCGCCCACTCGCGTGGGTTTGGCCGGTCAGTCGTAGGAACCGGCCAAAGTTCTCAGCGAACTCGCTGAGGTCCTTGCCTGTGAATTCAGGCAGGTTCACCACTATCTTGGAGGTGGCAATAGCCTTCGCCTCCTGAGCTCGGCGTCCTTCAGGGCGTCGGGTCTTCTTCTTCTTCTTCTTCTTCTTCTTACCCTTGGGGTCCTCGGGGTCCTCAGGGTCTTCGTCATCCGATGGCGAAGAAGAAGTCATCGAAGGCGGCCCATCATCGGAGGGGTCCCCGCCTAGATCACTGGAGCCATAAGGCTCCACGTCCACCATAGCCCTTAGGGCTGTCAGCCCCAGCTGGTCCAGCTCGGCCCTCGTCGAGTTCGTCACGTGACTGTAGGGCGGCTGGGCTGTCCTCGGGACGAATGGGCTTCTTGGTACTGCTGCAGGAGTCGGCATCGGTCGGCTCCTCAGGCTCCCCAGGGTATTCGTCAACCCTGCCGCCAGGTGGTTAGCCTGTACTCGGTGGGGTGACATTCCCACTGTCGTAGGTGACGCATGGGACGGGATCATCAGGGGCTGCAGTTTCTCCCTGATCTCTTGCGTGAGGTCGCTCACGATTTGCGAAGTGGCTCCTCGGAGCACCTCATCGATCTCCGACCGCGTCAGGGACCTGTTGGAGGATCTTCCCGATCCTCTACTCCTGCCTCCCAGAGACTCTGGTCCTCTCCTCAACCCACTCAGGGGTGCATACCCAGGTGCACACCCAGGAGCATACCCAGGAACTTCCATGTAGGTTCCAGCAGTGGCGTGGAGTGGATGGGGATGGTCAGCCGCATACCAACGCGGCGCAGAGCTGGAAGCCACCGGCTCACTGGCAGTAGTTGCCTCAAGGAGCGCAGTGGTAGGTGGGCCCATGCCATAGGCGGGGTAGTGAGGCATGCCAGTAAAGCCTGTGCCCTCTGCCATAGGCTTGTTGGTTGTGGAAGTGGATGTAGCGGCGGCTGGGTGTGTGGTGGTTATGGGAGAGGGTGATGCTTGGAGGCCAGAAGCGCTTGGTGCGCCTTCGAAGGTAGGGACATCCGTCGGGTCTTGCCCTTGCTCCTCTCCTTCGTCTGCTCCTTCTCCAGCATCCTTCTCGCTCTCGTTTCCTCTCTTCCTCTTCACAGGCTGAGGTTGAGAGACCATTTCCTTCACCGACAGGGCCCCAAAGGCCGTCTGGAGGCCATCCAAGGAGTCCTCCGCCGTATCCATTGGCCCATGTAAGGGCTCCACCGAAGGTACAGCGTCAGGCGCCGGCCTTGCCGGTGTCTCTGGCGCTGGCGCTGTGTTCACCTCGGCGTCCACTCTTCCTGGATCCATCTTAATCCACCCTTCTGCTTATGTTTGCCTGCTCGGAGCACTGGTTGTACGGCGCGGGGTCGCTGCCGGTGCACAGAGACAGGCTGCCTCTTGCTACCAGAAAAGTTTATAGTGTTTTCAGCACTGTGCTTTTGCTTCTCCTGCTGCTTGTTGTTGCTGTAGGGTGTCCTGCTGCTGGTTTTGGATGATGAAAAGCTTTTGTTTGTTGAAATACAGTAAAGCCAACTCAATCCAGGATAGCCCAAGCCAACAGTATGCAAAGAGAAGGTAATTCAGGATCAAAGCATGAAGGGCTGCAGTGTAAACAGTGAAAGATGATTAGATATTCACAGAAACTGCAACTCAGGATACAAATGAATGCATATTCACAGAGATAGCTGAAATGTTTTGGGAAAAGAGTTAGAAAACTGCCTCAGGATCACTCTCTCTCCATAGTGCCATCTTAGGAGATGTGCACTCTTTGTTTTGGGTCCCATATGTGCTGAGGTGGCATGGTATGTGGCGATGAGGTCACTGCCATGTCACATGGGATCTTCCTACTTAGTTAGGCTGACCAGGAATTGAACCCAGGACCTCTCAAAAAGAGGTGCCTAACCCCCTATGGTGCATACCACTAGGGCAGATAAGTATTCATGGAAAAACATAGATAAATTCATAGGCTCTACCTTAGGTATGTCAGTGCTCAGTCAACTCAGGAAAAGATGTTTTACTTCTGATTGAAAGGGGATTAAGGGGTCCACTCCATGTCCTGCTTGGGTGTTTGGTTCCATAGGTCAAAATGTGTTCTCACCACTTTTGGCTGGACCAATACTAAGATAAAAATGCATGGTTGCTCAGTGCATCTCTAATACAACTAGAGTATGTCCTAAAGCAATGAAAAAGCACTTTTTCTTACTAACAGTGTTCTATACGTGGACTACACGGAGATGCCGAAGTTCGGGGGCTATGACTTCGCCCTCGTGGTAACCTGTGGGTTGACCAGGTTTACCAGGGTGTTCCCATGTACCAAGCACATTACCGGAGAGGAGACTATCAAGATACTCCTGGAGGAGTGGTTTTGTGTCTATGGGGCGCCCAAGGAGATCAACTCCGATGAGGACGTACGAGTACGCTCAGATACTGGCTGGTACAAGAGGGTCCTGAGGTCCCTCAATGTCCAGGTATCTACGGGGATTCCCTACTCTCACACGAGCAACCCCCTATGTGAGCGACAGATTCGTGTCCTGAAGGAGAACGTCAGGATATGGTGCAAAACTGAACGCACCAGAGACTGGGTGAGACTACTCCCCGTCATATCCTTGATGATGAACTCCCAAGAGAGTTCAGCTACTGGCTACTCGCCACATGAGCTATTCATGGGGCGCCCGGCATGGTTTCTACATGCCCCCTATCCAGAGGACACCCATTCTTCTGTGGGTGAATGGGTCCAGGAGCAACAAGCGAAGGTGGACAAGGCCAAGGCTATGCTCCAGAGAGTGAGGGAGCGTCAGTGGAACAAGAAGAACAAGCACCGTGTACCGGCCACCTACCAAGAAGGGGACTGGGTGCTGGTGCACCACAGTCGACTACCCGCCTGGCCACGCTCTACCAGCGATGACCCATACTTCGGGCCGTACAAGATCCTATCTGTGGATGGACACCGTATCACCGTGCGGTGTTCTCCCCGTCTAGGGGGGACCTTGGTGTGCGCCGCTCAACACCTGAAGCGCTACCATGATCCTGAAGACCTCTGTGGGGAGGAGTGGGAGCTGAACGATGAGGAAATCGCCGCTCTGGACCTACAAGGGGCTGCCAGCCCTATGGAAGTTGAAGGTGAACTCCCCGACATGAACGCCGAGGAGATGGCTAAGGAGGGCTTCTACCTGGTGAAGTCTGTCCTACGCCACCGCTATCGCCAGGGTTGGCGCTTCCTCACCCTCTGGGAAGGGTTTGGAGTCGAAGAGGCCACCTGGGAGCCCTTCTCTGCATTTGTTCTACCTGAGGGACGCCTAAACTCAGTTCTGGTTGACTACTTGTCCCAGAACAACCTTGGTGAGTTGTTGAGGCTCGCCGAGACGCTTGCCTCCAAGAATAAAGCTAGGGACTGAACCTTACCCTTACCTGCCAAAGCGTATGTGTGAGTGTGCTAGTCCTAAGGTCCTGAGAGCAAGCCGCAGAAGTGGTGTCCTAATTATACCCAAGTCTGCGCCCTTGCTGAACCTGGAGGGTTGGCTTATTGATGCCACGGGGTACGCCCCGGGTCTCCCCTCCCCTATGCGCCCAATTTCTGTGCTGGCGCAAAACCTTGGGGGAATACCCAGAGTGTTAATCCAGGTATTGTTTTCCCTACCTACCTGTCTACTACAGGGAGGGGTGGCCAAAAGCTATGAAGGCATGCAAAACGCCTGTTTGCTATGTGGCCAAAAACACTAACCTAACCCACTGTCACAGCCCACCAACCCAGCTAAAATTGCAGGAAAAGGGTGGGACAGTGACACGCCCCCTACAGGTCCTACACACCCTACAGTGGCACCATCCTGGTGGGCGAGCGCTGGGCAACTGGCTCTAGCCCCCACGCAGGACTACCACTCCTACACGCACACTCTACTTGGCGTTGCGAAGAGGAAGTTCTCGAGGGTCCTAGCGACCCACCTGTGAAATGACAAGAGAACACAGCGCTGCTAAGCAACTGTGGCCTCACAGGGGACGCCACAACGCGTTTCCCCTGCAAGGGCTTGGAGGGAAGGAGTGCTCTCGTGTGCAAGGCGCAGATGTCGATGAAGTCGGACTCCTTGCTCTGCCACAGGCGGAGCGGAGTTACTTGTTTGTGTGATCTGCGCCCCTGTTTAGCAGGGCATAAAAAAATGCTGCTGCACCACTCACCCTACCTGCCCACCTGTAAAACAAAGGCAAATGAAAGGGCGTTTGCGGCGGAGGAACCAAGGCACACTCCAGGTATTATACCCTTCTCAGTGTGCCCTATAATACGCTGTCCGCAAACACGCTGCATGGAGCAGCTACCCTTATCAAGCAAGCAAGCGTTAAGGGACTCCTCAGGTTCTCTTAAAGAACGTACCGAGGAGCCCCTGGGTAGCCTAAACAAGGTTTACCGTGCGCACTTCGCGTGGCCTACCCTTTAATGCGTGTGTGCATGCACGACTATGCACAATCACGTGGGCAAACCTGCCCATCTCCACAACAATCTTGACTCCACCAGGGGGTGGCCCCGCCTGGGCGTACCTACCTTACCTACCGCTGGGAAGTGGAGCAAGGAGAGAAAACAAAAGGGCGCACGCGAAGAACGTTGCTATGCACTTGTGTGTATGACTAATCACCCTGATCTGACCGCTAATCATCTGCAATCTTTCTAATCAATCCCTCTACCGCGTCCTATCGTGGTTATCGTTGTTAACGCTGCTACACGACTCGTTCACGGAGACACGAGACGAGCAATGTGTATGCGGCATGCAAGACGAGCATACCTGTAGTTTATACCTGATTCATTGAAGTCTTTTCAATTGATTTTCGAATTCTTGAATTTTTGAAGCTTCTATTAGTGTGGGTGGAATCTGTATGTTTGTTTATTAATGTGTGTCTCGTCATTTTCAAGACTACGTGATACATACGTTTATAATTCCATTATTTTTCCATTTTCCGGCGCTTCGCTAGGAGCCGCTCCTGCGCGCCGCCATTTTATGCGTATGAATTTCTGGACTTAAAAAATCCAGAGATGACTATAATTTCTATAAAAATGTGCCTTTGATGCACAATTGGATTCTACTCAGGTGTGTCGTTTCAGAAAAATTCTACGCCGTCATTTGACGGATTTTGGTGTCGTCGCTTCGTTTTTGCGTGGATTCGTCCATAATTCTCCCATTCCTGCCTCTGCAGATACCCACGCGCAGCCTCGCTGAGTAGGCCGTGTTCGGGCCGAAACGCAGGTGCCTGGAGAGACTGAGCAGAACCAAGACCCCTCCAAGGGGCAAATTAATTTCTTTTCGACTCCCTACGCCCTAAGACAGGTCACAGGTCGCCAGCAGGTTTACGAGAACCCATGCGAGTGTGTATAATGTGTCTTGCGTTTGGGTTGTGTCGACGCTGCGTCTTGGAGGAAGGGATGCATATGCACATGTTTGGCATGCTCCCAATCTAACCCAACCAAGCCACAGGAGCCCCGGCAGCGCCAAGAGCGCTGAGTCTTCTGTAGGAAACTGTACTATCAGAGCAGCAAAAGGACGCCAGCCATGGTGAGCGCCCATTTTTCAGTGTGAGGGAGACTGTAGGTATTTTAAAGTAGATGCGGTTTGAGGTTTGAGGTTTGATTTTGCGGGTACTAGACGCCTTTCGGCCCCGGGGGGCCACCTGGTCGGGCCAGGTGATATCCTCCCCACCGGGTCCTAGTGGGGGGCCCTCCAAGACGCACCTCCTGCCTGGTGGCGGAGTCCCCCGGGTTCACAGAGCTCGGAGCCCCGTCCTTCCCCGGCGTCCCCGTTTCGCCACTCCTCGGTCAGTGCATCAATTCGCAGCCGTGGCTGCGGGCGCTTACCCACTGCGTCGCCCCCCTAATGCGTGGTCGCCCGGGGCGCCGGCGCCGCCGGGCCCGTGCTACTGGCTTGTCGCCAGTGGGACCCCCTTGGGCTGGCGCGGAGGCTGCCTAGCCTAGGGGTTGGGGCGTGGCGTTGTGCGCCACTACTGCCTTGGCGGGTGCAGTGTCCCGTCTGTGTGTGCGCGGCGCTCGCGGCCGGTTCGGGGGGGGTTCGGGCCGGTACCTGGTGTTGTGTCTCTCCTGTTTCCCCCTTCCCGCCCCGCGTGTTCCGCGCTGCGTGTGGCGGGCCGTCCCCTCCGGGTGTCCCTTACCCTCGCTCGCTGGTACGCCATTCCATGCGGTCTGTGCGTTCCGCGCGCTCGGTCCGGTTGCCCTTCCGGTAGTCCCCGCGTGTCCTTTTCGTGTGTGTGCGCTCGCGCTCTCGCGGGGTCCGCTCCCCCCCCCGCTGGGTGGTGTGGCGCGCGCATCTCGCGTGGTCCCGGCACTGGGCGCTGGTAGGGCCGTTCCACTTGGTCCGTGCCCCTCCGCGTGTCCTGCCCCGGTCCCGTGCTCCGTCTGGCGTGCTTGGGGGGGGGCGGTCCGGTCCCGGTTCCCCCCTCCTGGGCTTGGGGTTGCGGGGGCGGCGGCCCCTGGCCGCCCGTCCTCTGGAGCGGGCAGCCAGGGTTCCGCGTCCCGCGTGTCCTGGGTGCGGTCGGTGCGGGCGTGGGATCTCCGCACCGGCCCCACAGCGTGAGCCCTCGCGGGCCGGTGTTGCTCGCTGTGGGGGTGGCGGAAGGGCGTCCCCGGGGGGGGTGCTTTCCACCTTTGTGAGGGGCGCCTGGTGTCAGGCGCTGTCCCTCCCCTGGCCGCCCGTCCTCTGGAGCGGGCTGCCAAGGTTCCGCGACCCGTGTGTCCCGGGTGCGGTCGATACGGGCGTGTGTACCCAGCACCGGCCCCCCAGCGTGCGCCCTTGCGGGCCGGCGTTGCTCGCTGTGGGGGTGGTGGAAGGGCGTCCCCGGGGGGGGTGCCTTCCACCGTTGTGAGGGGCGCCTGGTGTCAGGCGCTGTCCCTCCCCCGGCCGCCCGTCCTCTGGAGCGGGCAGCCAGGGTTCCGCGACCCGTGTGTCCCGGGTGCGGTCGATGCGGGCGTGTGGACCCGGCACCGGCCCCACAGCGTGCGCCCTTGCGGGCCGGCGTTGCTCGCTGTGGGGGTGGCGGAAGGGCGTCCCCGGGTGGGGTGCCTTCCACCGTGTTGTGAGGGGCGCCTGGTGTCAGGCGCTGTCCCTCCCCCGACCGCCCGTCCTCTGGAGCGGGCGGCCGGGGTTCCGCGACCCGTGTGTCCCGGGTGCGGTCGATGTGGGCGTGTGGACCCAGCATCGGCCCCACTGCGTGCGCCCTTGCGGGCCGGCGTTGCTCGCTGTGGGGGTGGCGGAAGGGCGTCCCCGGGGGGGGTGCCTTCTACCGTTGTGAGGGGCGCCTGGTGTCAGGCGCTGTCCCTCCCCCGGCCGCCCGTCCTCTGGAGCGGGCCGCCAGGGTTCCGCGACCCGTGTGTCCCGGGTGCGGTCGATGCGGGCGTGTGGACCCAGCACCGGCCCCACAGCGTGCGCCCTTGCGGGCCGGCGTTGCTCGCTGTGGGGGTGGCGGAAGGGCGTCCCCGGGGGGGGTGCCTTCCACCGTTGTGAGGGGCGCCTGGTGTCAGGCGCTGTCCCTCCCCCGGCCGCCCGTCCTCTGGAGCGGGCAGCCAGGGTTCCGCGACCCGTGTGTCCCGGGTGCGGTCGATGCGGGCGTGTGGACCCTGCACCGGCCCCACAGCGTGCGCCCTTGCGGGCCGGCGTTGCTCGCTGTGGGGGTGGCGGAAGGGCGTCCCCGGGGGGGGTCTCTTCCGCCGTTGTGAGGGGCGCCTGGTGTCAGGCGCTGTCCCTCCCCCGGCCGCCCGTCCTCTGGAGCGGGCAGCCAGGGTTCCGCTACCCGTGTGTCCCGGGTGCGGTCGGTGCGGGCGTGTGGACCCTGCACCGGCCCCACAGCGTGCGCCCTTGCGGGCCGGCGTTGCTCGCTGTGGGGGTGGCGGAAGGGCGTCCCCGGGGGGGGTTCCTTCCACCGTTGTGAGGGGCGCCTGGTGTCAGGCGCTGTCCCTCCCCCGGCCGCCCGTCCTCCGGAGCGGGCAGCCAGGGTTCCGCGACCCGTGTGTCCCGGGTGCGGTCGATGCGGGCGTGTGGACCCTGCACCGGCCCCACAGCGTGCGCCCTTGCGGGCCGGCGTTGCTCGCTGTGGGGGTGGCGGAAGGGCGTCCCCGGGGGGGGTGCCTTCCACCGTTGTGAGGGGCGCCTGGTGTCAGGCGCTGTCCCTCCCCCGGCCGCCCGTCCTCTGGAGCGGGCAGCCCGGGTTCCGGTGTGCGTGTGTGTTCGTGTGCGTGCTCTGCTTGGCCGGGTCGGGCGGGCCGGCCTCCCGGGCGCGTTCTGGTGCGCCTCACCTTTTCCTTTGGCCGCTTTGTCTTTCTGCTTTGCTTGGCCCCCTCCCGGCTGGGGTTGCCCCACTCTCTCGCGCTGCTGCTGCCTTTCCTCGTTGCCCTGGCGCTTTGTTTTTTGTTTTTTTTTTTTTTTTTTTTTTTTGTTTTTTTTTTTTTTTTTTTTCTCCCCTCCCGCTGCCTGGTTGGTTGGTGTCTCCCGCTTGGCCGTTGGCTGCTCGTTGGTGGTTGCTCCCCCGCCCCCCTCCCCTTGTGTGGCCCGCGGTTTTTGTCGCTGCCGCTTGGTGCCTGGGTGTTGTTTTTTTTTCATTGAAGTCTTTTCAATTGATTTTCGAATTCTTGAATTTTTGAAGCTTCTATTAGTGTGGGTGGAATCTGTATGTTTGTTTATTAATGTGTGTCTCGTCATTTTCAAGACTACGTGATACATACGTTTATAATTCCATTATTTTTCCATTTTCCGGCGCTTCGCTAGGAGCCGCTCCTGCGCGCCGCCATTTTATGCGTATGAATTTCTGGACAAAAAAAATCCAGAGATGACTATAATTTCTATAAAAATGTGCCTTTGATGCACAATTGGATTCTACTCAGGTGTGTCGTTTCAGAAAAATTCTACGCCGTCATTTGACGGATTTTGGTGTCGTCGCTTCGTTTTTGCGTGGATTCGTCCATAATTCTCCCATTCCTGCCTCTGCAGATACCCACGCGCAGCCTCGCTGAGTAGGCCGTGTTCGGGCCGAAACGCAGGTGCCTGGAGAGACTGAGCAGAACCAAGACCCCTCCAAGGGGCAAATTAATTTCTTTTCGACTCCCTACGCCCTAAGACAGGTCACAGGTCGCCAGCAGGTTTACGAGAACCCATGCGAGTGTGTATAATGTGTCTTGCGTTTGGGTTGTGTCGACGCTGCGTCTTGGAGGAAGGGATGCATATGCACATGTTTGGCATGCTCCCAATCTAACCCAACCAAGCCACAGGAGCCCCGGCAGCGCCAAGAGCGCTGAGTCTTCTGTAGGAAACTGTACTATCAGAGCAGCAAAAGGACGCCAGCCATGGTGAGCGCCCATTTTTCAGTGTGAGGGAGACTGTAGGTATTTTAAAGTAGATGCGGAAACCAAGGAAAGGCCAAGAAAAATTCCCTTTTTCCTAAAATGCGACAGTGGTGGCCACCACAGCACAAGGGGGGAGTAAGAAAAAGTGCTTTTCCATTGCTTTGGGACATACTCTAGTTGTATTAGAGATGCACTGAGCATCCATGCATTTTTATCTTAGTATTGGTCCAGCCAAAAGTGGTGAGAACACATTTTGACCTATGGAACCAAACACCCAATTAGGATATGGAGTGGACCCCTTAATCCCCTTTCAATCAGAAGTAAAACATCTTTTCCTGAGTTGACTGAGCACTGACATACCTAAGGTAGAGCCTATGAATTTATCTATGTTTTTCCATGAATACTTATCTGCCCTAGTGGTATGCACCATAGGGGGTTAGGCACCTCTTTTTGAGAGGTCCTGGGTTCAATTCCTGGTCAGCCTAACTAAGTAGGAAGATCCCATGTGACATGGCAGTGACCTCATCGCCACATACCATGCCACCTCAGCACATATGGGACCCAAAACAAAGAGTGCACATCTCCTAAGATGGCACTATGAAGAGAGAGTGACCCTGAGGCAGTTTTCTAACTCTTTTCCCAAAACATTTCAGCTATCTCTGTGAATATGCATTCATTTGTATCCTGAGTTGCAGTTTCTGTGAATATCTAATCATCTTTCACTATTTACACTGCAGCCCTTCATGCTTTGATCCTGAATCACCTTCTCTTTGCATACTGTTGGCTTGGGCTATCCTGGATTGAGTTGGCTTTACTGTATTTCAACAAACAAAAGCTTTTCATCATCCAAAACCAGCAGCAGGACACCCTACAGCAACAACAAGCAGCAGGAGAAGCAAAAACACAGTGCTGAAAACACTATAAACTTTTCTAAAAATAGTCCTTTTGGGGGGGACCTAAAACACAGGAACCAAAAATCGTGTGAAAAGCAATTAACTGGTCCATTTTCTTTTATTTTCAACAAAACCGACTGCCCGGGAAAATGATTTATTTCCACAAAAATGAAGTTCTTTTCTGGGAAAACAACGACTTTTTGTTTCCTATACCACTTATGCTTTGCAATAAAAACACCCATGAGCTTTCAATCTTTTGGAAAACCAGTTTTTTCGAAAACCGTGTTGCACGCTGCACGACAAGAAGCATTTTTTGGCACCCCTTCTTTGCGCGAGGCCTCGCGCAAACACCAACACAACAGCGCAATAAAATGCATCACAGAGAAAAATGTGCCGCACAAGGTGACAGCATAAAGGTCGTCGAAGAGGAATGCATAGCGCGAGCCCTCGCGCATAATATATCAGAACAAGCGAAGAAATTACTTTTTCTTTGGAACAGTTTGCATCTTAGAACCCAATGCCTTAGCAACGGACGTCTTACCCTTAGGCGGTGGCCTTGCGGGCTCGCTTCTTGGTTGGGACTGACGGGCTGGCTGCTTGAATGGAGCTCGGGCCCCGGTTTCCTCGGACCTCGGCTTCGCTGCCACTTTCTTCGCTGCCTTGCCCTGGGAGACCTGCGCTTCCTCCTCCTCTTCTTCCTCGCTCTCCTCCTCTTCATCCCCATCGCTCTCGTCGGATTCTGCACCGGTAACCGACTTCGCTGCCTGAGGCTTGGAGGCAGTGTTCTTCTTCTTGGGGGCTGGTTCCCCACCAGTAGACTTCCGCTTTGCAGGGGCCAGTGCTTCTGCAGCTTGACCTTTCTCAACAGTCTCTTCCTCCTTCAGCGACAACGCATTAGAACCCACCTTGTCATCGCGAACCCAAAGGGGAATACCACGGTTTGACCAGTTGGCCTGCTGGTCCCAATCACCAGACGCGTCCAGTTTCGACCCTTGTGTCAAGACGTGGTTCAACTGAGTCTGCACTCTGTTGACCCAATCGGAGAGATTGTCGGAGGTAACACCAAGAAGGTACATGCGAGAATCCGGCTCGATGGACGCGATCTTGCACACCAGATCCGGCTGATGATCAATGAACACAAACGCAGGCTTGAAGCTCTTATCTTGCTTCAGGTAAAAGAGGTGAGTGTCGAAATACCACATAACCGTCGTTATCGGAAGGTGACCGCCAAATTCAACAGGATCCATCTCCTCTACTTGAGTAGGTCCAAACGTCAGATAATTCGGAATCTGCAATGAGGGAGAAGTTATTGCGCAAGGCCTCGCGCAAAGAGCGGACGTAATGAGGGAATTATACCTTTCTCGACCAGCTATCCGGTGACGAAATCAGCAACCAGCGAACGTCAAACGTTGTAGGATCCCCTGCAGGCTTTGGTTTGACTGGCCAACTGAAGATGGGAACACGCAACATGTTAGCCATGCGCGGCACGTTGAAATCATCGTTGAGACGCCTATCTGTTTCCGTCTCCAGCACGTTGAACATGTTGTCAACAACAGTTTGAGAGCCGCAGATAAGGGTATCGGCACGCGCCATCTCTTCATACAGCCAGGCTGGGCACATCATCTCAGGAGCAAGATGTTGAAATATGTCGCCGTTGATGACGATCAGGTTCTTGTCAATCTCAATAAACCGCCTCGGGGGATTGTGGGCCAACGCTGCAATTCGGGTCGCCTTAATTGTGATAGTTTGACTTTACAGTAATGGATCCTGCTGTTCCACTGTCTTGAAGTCACCAGTAACGCCAGCAGCTGGGGGGACCACACGGCTCTTGGTAGGCTCTTGACCCAGGAGTTTTTGGACGTTGAGGATTTTCAGGGAGGCGGGTTTGCCTTTCTCTGCCACCTGCCACAGTGGTGCGCGAATCATGGATTTCCATGCCGGCCATGGACCGCGACTTTTGCCTTCAGGTTCCCGCCAATAGCCCCATGTACCAAGAGTCACCTTCAGGGCAGGCCTTCCAAGTGCAGCAACCTCTTTGCGGGTCCGCATGTCTTTGGCTAAAGAACAGAAATGGAGAAAGTGCGGCGCACCAATGCAGAAACAGAACCCACGTCGCGTCGATGGTACACACCTTTCTCAGGTCGAACGTACTGACCGCTGTGCGGGTGGTCCAGATGCATTGAGACCCACTGGTCAAGGATGATGTCGTCAATCGAATTCGACAAGGATTTAAGGGTTGTTTTTTCTTCCTGCATCACTTCTGCCACTTTCTTGTAGAACTCCGGCAACAGGATCCCGTCCAGTTTCTTCAGCGCGTTCTTCGTGACTTTCTCCCCTTTGTCGTGGAACTTCTGCAGACCTTTCACAGCTTCCGGACCAGCATAGTAGGCAAACGTCATGAAATCTTTCCACAATTTATACGTTTTGTCCTGAAAGTGACAACGTTATGCGCGAGGCCTCGCGCAACGAACAGCATCGAAACAACGATTAATGAACATACGAATTGACCAGGCTGCTTCAGTTCAGCGGTCGGAACCAGGGCACTCATCTGCACAGCATCCACAATGGCGATCTTGAGATTGCTGTACGTGTCAGCCAGGCCTCGCCGCCGCTGATCTTCAACACATCGAATGAGGTTATCTGCTGCCTCATACAGCGGAATTGGCTCAACGTCTTGTGCGCTTCCTTGTGCTTGTCCCGCCAGCTTTGCACGGAAGGCCCACGGTGTCGTAGGCTTCAGAATATCGGCGATGCATGTGGTATGCCACTGCTGCAGATCCAGACACGCTGTGCGTCGCTTCTCCCGAATCTTCGCAATCGCTTCCACGCTGTGCTGTCCAGATACACACCAATAATCGCCATCTGCAAATATGAGACACGTCTATGCGCGAGGGCTTGCGCAACGAGAAGAGCGAACAGTCGGTTGGCAACATACTATTATCTTCCCAGAGAACGACGTGTAATGGGCCTGTTGGCGGTGCCGCTTCGAGTGACTCAATACGCTTCTGCAGTAACTTCGTATCTTTCCGTCTAATCTGCCCCTTTGTCTTCTCCTGGTCGATTCTCACGTTGTCCAGCTCAACCTCCACCTGCCTCCCATCCGGCTTCAGGTGGTCCTCGATGTCAGTACCCAAGGTTAAGCCAGGATCTGGTGTTTCCTTCTTCTTACGCTGCTTCTTTGGTGTTCCAGCCTCCGATCCTGAGGTCCCAGGGTCATAGTCGGTATCTTCTCGTTCCTCGGCTGTTTTTTTGGCGGGGCTTGCCATTCTGCGATAAGGAGAAAGCCTGTATTGAAGGAAACATAACATTGAAAAGGGTTAAAATCGTCGTCGATAATGCATATGTGAGGCGCTTTTAGCGAATACGAGTACAGTATGGTTGAGAATGCAAAACTGAAGGGGCTCGGCACTGTTTTTGACTGTTAACCTTGCGCGAGGCCTCGCGCAAGAGAGGGGGTGTACTAACCTGTTGTTTCATGCTGTTTGCGCGAGGCCTCGCGCATCACTGCATGTTCTCCAATCTTCTTCGAACGTTTCGCAGCGGGTTGGCCTCTCTCTGTTCCTCCAACACACTGCGTTGGGGGATCAGCTCCGACATTTTTCGCTTAAAACCAGCCTTAAGCGGCCCCTGCTGCGTTAGCACCAACAACACAGACACAAGGACTTGTTTGTAGTGGTTAGAACCCTTTGGAATTAGAAGAGACGGTGGAAAGTTAGGTACACCCCTGCGCGGCCAATGCGCCTGATTTGTACAAGTAGGCTAAGCACACCACCTAACCCAAGGCACATATACACGCTCTGCGTTCAAGTAAGCAGTTAACCGCTGACGCACGGAATTGACAAAGGAATTGGGGATTTTGCAGACGTTCACCCTGTGACGTTCTTTGCGGATGGTGATGAGATGATACAGATCGTCAACATCTTCAATGGTTACTGCACCTCTGTTTTGGCCCTTCTTTGTCACAAGGCTGGAAAGCAGACTTTCACAAAACTCCTCGGCAAAAGCCTGTCCAGGCATGGCTGTGTGCCATGCAGTGTGGCACAATAGCGCAGTTGCAACAGTGCGTTCGTATTTTAAAAGTGTGTCCCCCATGTTCAAACGGTATAACAGACACATAACAATCTGCAATCCCTCAGAAGCAAAAACACCCGTGTTGGCCGTCTCCCCGGCCCAATTGCACTGTCTAACGAGGTGACCTAGGTATAGTAACATAGGACAGTATTGTGTTAACAGAACCTGTATGGCCTTACACACAGTGTAACGGAGGCGTCCTCGCTGATTTACAGGACGTGCCCGCCCAAGGGAATGACATTTTCTGTTAAGGCGCCGTATGTGGGGGCCCATACCCAACAGCAGTGCGCCAACAGTTATCTGCATTGTGATCAGCTTGGGAAAACAGGGGACTGTGTCACCGCTGCGCAACAAACCTTTACGGAAGAAAGTCATGATCGGCCAAAATGAGCGAAATGTTTGTGTAACGCAAAACTTGTACGCGTGCCAGAAACCATACAATATAGGGTGTGACCGCAAGAAAAGCCGGACATTCCAACCCGTTGTTTTTTCACCGTACATCATCTTACAAATGCGGTAATGGATGTTCTCATCACATAAAACAGGCACAACTGGTCGAGTGTGCTGCGCCAAGTCCCTAGTGAATTGCAATAGATTAAGCAGCGAGACGTTGCCGCTCACCTTTTCTTGGCTTAGACAAAGGGGTCGCCAATGTGGTCTCTTGGCAGGTACAGGGCGAATAATGTCAAGCGGCGCCCTAATGTTTTGAACAACAGGTCGCGTGCTTGCAAATCCTAGATCACGCAGGATACGTGCAAATGTTCCCTCGGTGATCCCCAGCATGCGTGCAACAACAGGAACACGCCGTTCAAGCTCTTTCAGGCTAGGATGACCATGCCAGTAGCGCGGTGCATCCTTCAGTAGCAACACAGCCAACGCTGTTGCGTTCAGGCTTTTGTCGTTCTTGTCAGGATTTGTTGTAAACTGTTTGTTGTACCAGTTGTCCATCCACAACACAACCCACTGTTGGTGTATTTTGTTCCATGTAGTCTGTAACCTGACTGCGGCCTTCTCCTTCAGCGAAGGTGCGCTGTATCGCGCCAGACCTGACCTTGCTAAAATGCGACGCTGCGCCCTACTTCCCTCTACCGCAACAACTGACTTTGGTTTTCCCTGGTATGGAACTGCGCGGTGGCGCATCAGCAAATAAAGGCGCCAGGCCTCCTCTATCAAAACACCAACCCATCTCTTGCCTTCTGCCGCAATCGCCTTTTCGACGCTGCAACGCGTCCGTTCATTTTTGCGCAGACGCAGAAAAAACACAAACAACAATCGCGCGCCCTCGTCCCCCTGTTTTAGCCCTTCCCACAGTTCTTCTGCCGTGTGGTACGGCGGTTCCTCTGAGCAGACATCGCGGAAACCTCCAGATGCTGCGGCCACTGTCTTCTCAAGGTCCACCTCTTTTCGCAGGGGCATTGTTGCTGTGAAGAATAATTGCGTACCTGTATCTATGTAAAGATCGCTGTTTGAAAAACTTTCTTGATTTGAAACATCAACCTGTCACACAGTTTTCGCGCGACCAATTATTCTGTGATTCGCTTGTCGCATGCACCATTTTCGGTTAACTGTAACTGTCTGGTGATCCCACATTTGACTAGTTAATCCTGATTGCGGTAGCCAGTTGCGGCGCGCTACCATCGCTGTTGGGCAGTGAAGCCAGCGGTGACCACAGTATGAAAACTGGAGATGCCGGCGGGACCTGTGTGGCCGCCCATGCAGC
The DNA here is from genome assembly GCA_964036045.1 of Eutreptiella sp. 'Long Island Sound 2002'. Taxonomy (NCBI): domain Eukaryota; phylum Euglenozoa; class Euglenophyceae; order Eutreptiales; family Eutreptiaceae; genus Eutreptiella; species Eutreptiella sp. 'Long Island Sound 2002'. The sequence continues at coordinate 12,914,064 of OZ038404.1, read as the reverse complement.
AGCGCCGCATCAAGGGAATGCACATGCTTTGTAGTTGATGGATCTGTTCCATTTTCGGTTTCTATGAGCGCTTATGAGATCCCTTGCGCGAGGCCTCGCGCAATGATCACCGAAACTTTAATGTTTCTCATGCGCCGTTCCATGCGCGAGGCCTCGCGCTTGAAACTGCAGTTTGTTCCGGAACATTTATACTTTTCAAGATTCTTGGGTACACAATTGTTGAAGTTTATTCCTTAATAGATCCATCTCTATCACGCAATCCTGATAATGGTACTAAGTTACGTGTATAAATACGACAAGGTTCCATTTTTCGACAACCTGCCTAATGCGTCGTGCTGTAGTACATTAATCTGACACAAATGAACGTCTTTGCGCGAGGCCTCGCGCAAAGAATGGTCACCAAACAATACTTTTCCCTGTCTCGCCCATGGGACACGTCATTCTTATAGAAATATTTATTCCGCCATACTTGTTTGCGACGGTTTTAAAATATCCATCAAAACAACTATTTTTTGATGCCTTTGGAAACCTGTCATTTTCCTACCTTTTCCTTCGTTTTTGACCATGCAACTTGAGCCGCCTAAGATTTAGGCAGGGGGTGCCTTTAGGAAAGGACTTGCATGTTGGTGATGCCGTACTCGGCTAAAAGGAAACCAATATTCGAATTACAAATCGCAAAATTCCGCAATGGTAAACCTGATTTTGCTGGTTTTGCATTGAACAAATGAGACGAACCCTTGCCCAGCTTCGCTCGGAACCACAGGTTGAAGAACTGTGCCCGTCTGCTAGGTGCGAATCCAGGACACGGTCCGTCCTGGCACTCGATATATTTAATTCCTTTCTAATCCTTATTCCATACTCTGGTGCCACTCACCCTAATACCTTGCGCCATTTGAACGCTGTTTCAGCGCCAACAATTGGCTGCCCGGGGCGGCCGTTTTTATGGCTTACCCCGAATACCAGCAATGCACTGAAACGCAGCAATCTGAAACAATGAATTGGACTCAGAAATGTCTGGCCTAGCAAACACAAAGAGCTTGTAACTCTTGTACTGCCCCCCCCCCCCCCCGTCCCTATCAAAAATAGAGACACTCAGAAAGAAACATCGAAAAATCAGTAAACAATTGACTGTATATCAATACATGCAATCGCCAGCAAAAATAATCCTAAATGTCATATCAATACATGCAATCGCCACCAAAACTAATCCTAAATGTCAATCTGTCGCTCCCGCGACCTCAGCAGAGTCGCCCAGGGCAAAATACATACAACAAAAAGAGAATTAAACATCAGACATGACATCTAAAACACAAACTGATAAATCCTGTTACACTCCCCAAACAGATGTCTCCCTTTTAGGATACTCATATTCTTTATACAATACACATCCAGCGAAGCCTGAAGGGCACTATGGAAACCGACCTGATTGGGTAATTATTGGGGAACAACTGGCATTGTTGCTGCAATCTTGTTTAGGATCAGTCATGTGGATTGCAATCATGGCCAACTGTATGTATGTGTATGTGTATCAAGTGTTAGGCGACTGCTGCTTACTGTGCGCCACCCTGTTTGGTATGAAATGTGTTGTGTAATAAAAGAAGTAAGGTTTTTGTGCCGTCGGTGTTACTTCTGCAAAACATCAAAGTCAAATGAAGGATCCTTAGCAAGGCAACACCTTGATGTCAAGGAAGACATCAAGGTGTTGCCTTGACATCAAGGTGGCATACTACTATGCAAAAAGACAATTTACCTATTGCCTTGCTGATCTTGGAACCTGTGGTTGACATTCCACGACCAGGTGTATAAGTACCAAACCACGACAACGTTCGTCGTTGCAATCATAGTTGACGGATACAGAATATCATCTTCAAACAGCATTATAGAAAACATGTTAGTACGAAGGTTTCATTCCTTCGGACCGTACATGAATGCAGCCATCATGAATGAAGCGCCATGCACTTTGACAAGATTGGTATCAGATGAAAACTCACATATTTGTTAGAACTATCTTAGCGCGGATAAAAGATTTATGCGGCTTTGACTTCTGATGTGTATATTTTTTAGACCATGAATGATCATGTTAAGAGTCCTGCTTTCTTGCTGAGTTGCGCTCTTCGAAAAAACTCAACAAAGGACCCGCATTTAGGCAGGGGGTGCCTGTAGGAAAGGACTTGCATGTTGGTGATGCCGTACTCGGCTAAAAGGAAACCAATATTCGAATTACAAATCGCAAAATTCCGCAATGGTAGACCTGATTTTGCTGGTTTTGCATTGAACAAATGAGACGAACCCTTGCCCAGCTTCGCTCGGAACCACAGGTTGACCAACTGTGCCCGTCTGCTAGGTGCGAATCCAGGACACGGTCCGTCCTGGCACTCGATATATTTAATTCCTTTCTAATCCTTATTCCATACTCTGGTGCCACTCACCCTAATACCTTGCGCCATTTGAACGCTGTTTCAGCGCCAACAATTGGCTGCCCGGGGCGGCCGTTTTTATGGCTTACCCTGAATACCAGCAATGCACCGAGACGCAGCAATCTGAAACAATGAATTGGACTCAGAAATGTCTGGCCTAGCAAACACAAAGAGCTTGTAACTCTTGTACTGCCCCCCCCCCCCCGCCCCAATCACAATGTCCCCGCCCTTGCGATACCCCCCGGGGTTGGGGCAACCGTGGTGCGCCGACGGGGGATCGCGGGGGGGGGTTTGGGGTTCAGGTTGACATTTGCAGCTGATGTTGCCATTTCTACCCACAGGCATTTTTTAACCGCAGCTCAAATGCTGATCCTCCTGCTCAAGTCATTTTTGACACTCTGGTTTCTACACTCAGAAGCTGTACTAGTGCTCACGACGCCGACGGCACAACTCTGCAGACACAATACTACAATCACTGCTGCTGCAATTTATGGCAATGTCTCCATCTCCTTTGATGTATCCTATGATGGATATGCCGGATCGATGTGGAATGCCGAAGGCACGTACACTGAGTTGGATTGCCCCAACTCCACTGACGGCCGTGTCGACCCGAAGTATATGAACAGCGCCTGGAATGTGGAAATTTCGCGGGATGGCACGATGTTCGCGTTTTCGTCGTTCTATGACTATGACATCTGGATTGGATCGGTGGCGACGGGGGAAATGTTCGGGTTAGCGGATTGTTGGGACGGTGGTCCTTACTGGGTCGCTTGGTCCCCAGACAGTCGATATATCTCATGGAACAGTGGAAGGGAAGTGGGGATGTTCAACGTTGCAAACTTAACTGAGTATTATGCGTCGATTGGTAATGTGCCGGTGACCTTTGCCCCTCCGTCTTGGTCGGAGATATTTGGCGAGGGGGCCCCCGGCTGCAGTTATCATGAGCCCTTGGATCTTGGCGTGCCCGGTGGCCCGGATTGGATGGCGACGTCTGAGGGCTCCGCATGGTCATCTGACGGAAACTTTCTTGTGGAAGGAGGTGGTCCTGCTGTGCGGATCCGCTCTATGCCCGAAGGCAAAGTCATGCATACTTTCGAAAACCAGCAGGGTTCTGTGACAGGAGTGGACTGGAAAGGCTCAACGATTGTCACTGTCAGCGCCGAAGCAATCCTGATTCGAGCACCCGGTGATGGGTATGCGGCACGCCCTCTTTTTGTTGGCTGTCCACAGGAGCTTGTCACTTGCTCACGTGGGGCTATACTGGAGTTCACGAGTGCCAGTCTCTCACCTGACGGGCTGCACTTGGCAACGTCATCAAAGGGTTATTTGGGTGAGGTGGCGGTCTGGGAAGTGGCCTCAGGCAAGGTAGTATGTACCATGCAACAGTGGGAGGCATCTATCGTTAAATGGGACCAAAGCCAGCTGCAGTTGCTGACAGGAGGTGGACCAACTCCGAACCCTATGGTTGATCAGGATTGCCTGAGCCCGCTGCAGGTGTGGGACATCAGTCAATGTTTTCCAGCTCCTAGCCCATCCCCACCTCCAAGCCCAAGTCCAATGAGGTCGTGAACAAGTCCTAGCCCATCCCCACGGGCGCGAAGCATAATTACCTCCGCGGCCCTCTCTCTGGCACAGACGGAACAGTACCTTGGAACAGACTGGGGTTTTGCCTTTGGCACGCTGCCCTCCTCGCCTCCAAAGTTGAGCCAGACGGAGTTAGTGGTTGTCAACGGCACAACGCATTCCGTTGGATTCTATTCAAGTGGAGATGTGGCTGTACCTGCGTCTGAAGTTATCACTGCCGCCGGGACCCATACATATGAACTGAAGTCCTGGGCCGCCTCAGTCAACTCGGGTATCGTAATGACGACAGATTTCTCAAGCATGCAGACAGATGTTGGCAGGTATTAAATCAGTTTGAATGGTTGCGCTTTTGGTGGTGAGATGGCCCTCCAGTCTTGGGCCGGGAAGCACGGGGGGGCCACCGGGCCAGGTCCATACGCCGGCTCCCTCCCACACCTGTGCCACATTCAGGGAGGGGGGGGAGGAGGGGAGGGGGGGCTGGGCGCCAGCGGGGGGGGGGGGGGTCCCGGACATATATGGCTCCAAATGACCGCCTCGTCGCGGTGATCATTTTAAGCCATGTATGTTAGGGTACATAAAAATTTGAAAAACAATTTTTCACCCTGACATGAGGGGCCCGGTCGCTGAGCTGGGTTGGCGGAGGGGGAGGGTCAAATTATTTCGTCATGATTTTCATCCATGATTGAATTCTCCATAAAATTCGGAGTATTTTGAGTATAGACACATCGGGTGAAAAAATGTTTTTACCCCCTCAGTGGTCCTGTGGGTGCCTTAAAACCCCTCTGACCCCCCCCCTGTTGGTGAGTGGCAAACTTTCCCATTTCCCCGTCACTGAGTGCACTGTGCTGATTTCTTCATAAATGGAACTGTGGGAAAGGTCTTCAACCCTGGGGACAACAACGGGGAAAATGGAACTGTGGAAACGGAGTGTTCCGTCCCATTTTCCTCTCATTTTCCCCATCTCTGTTTCTTTTTTCTTCGAATTCCCCCGTTGTTCTCCCACTGCGGAAGTTGTTCCGATATTTTCCATCCTGATTTCTTCATGATTCCCTATTTCCCTCCATTTTCACCCATTCCCCCCATTTTCCCACATCATTCTCCCTTTCTCCCAACTCTTCTGAATTTCCGCCATTTTCCTCATCTTGCCAGACTCCAAAAACCTGGTTTGGTGAGGTGGTGAGCTCAGTGGCGGTGAACGCGGATGCTTGGCACTCACATTTGCCCTTCTGCTACACACTGTGGAATCCATTTTCTTCCCTTACAGGACCCTTAACATGCCCAGTGGACACACTGAGGTCCTCGGTCACATTGTCACTTTGGTGCGCTTTGATGCCAGCGGTGGAAGCGTCACCGAGGAAAACGTTCAATTCGAGATGACCATTCCGAATATTGGTTCAGGATACTCTGTTTTCCGCTATCCTGACACATCGAGCGACGGCACTGAGCTCCTAGCCGACGGTGGAAGCACTGGGTCGTGCGCATCTCCTTCACCCACGTGCATTTCAGTGACCAGTCTTCGGACATCCAGCTTTGGAGTTTTCGCAGCGGGTGCAAGTTCAAGCCCAAGCCCAAGCCCAAGCCCAAGCCCAAGCCCAAGCCCAAGCCCAGGCAGCAGCAGCAGTGACAACTATTGGTGGATTGGATTGGCAGCTGGTTTGCCTGGTGGTCTACTACTAGGCGTCTTATTGTCTCAGAGTTTTTCGTGGTGGAGAGCATCAATAGATGAGTGTCCTCCTGATGCAGAACCTGATTATTCTGAGATAGATGTTTCCTATCTCCCTGAGATAGATGTTTCCTATCTCTCGCATGTTCACGCAACGCCTGAGCCTGTCTTGCACTACTAGTTTGTTTGCCATTTTGTGGCCTTCCTGCATTATGTGCGGGTTGCACACACTGATACAAGAGATCCAAGGGCAGTTTTCAGTGTCCACATCCATCAGCAACACGTTCACGCATTGTGAAAGTGTTTAAATCTGAAAGGTAGTGTAGAACAACATTAGTGCCTGCATGTATGTGCACTGCACCCAATGCCATGGCCCTAAAACCGGACAGCCAGTCGTTTACCTGCAGCAGGTATGCTGCATACGCCTGTCAAGTGCTCCTTGTTCTCCTCAGACCTGACCACCAGTGCTGGCAGGCCACAATGTTGAACTTCAGCCACCAGGCAACCAGGCAGCTGGTTTGCCTGGTGGTCTGATACTAGGTTTCTTATTGGAACAGGTTCCTTCTTTTTGGAAAGCATCTGAGGCACCGTTGAGCTCAACAGATGAGTATCGGGCAGGGTGGTACTTTAGAAGCCTGTTGTTTTTTTTTTTTTGCTAAGGACTGCCCTCAGGGACCACCAACCGCAGACGGCCAACCGCCTGGCCCGGCTGTGCAACTGTGTCTGTTGCATCTAAGGCAATGCATTTCTCTATGTATTTCGCAGAACACTTCGTTTTTTGGAATTTCAGCTTGTAGTCAGCTGCATGTACGGCCATAGCTGGTTTTTTTGTTTTGGAAACACAAGTTCTGAGTCCCATGCAAGGATGTGCGAAACCAGGAAGGGCCAGCCTATTATCCCCCCCCCCTGTGGCTTGCATTTGTCTGTTTTTTAATTAGGTCACCCCCCCCCCCCTGCGGAAGAACCACCTTGCGCAAGAACCCCTCCCCCCACCCGCCTTCCGCGGCACTACCTTTTTTCCCCACAGAATTCGGTTTTTCATGGTTATGGTGGATGCAGGACAGCTATTCAGCCCTTTGGTGTTCATTTGTCAACGCATTTAACTGCGGATGGCTCCGAAGCCCAAGGCAGCACCGAAGCCTGGCCCCAAGGGGCAGCACAGACAGGCAGTCAGGATGGTGTATCACAGGAAGAAGGGTTTCCTGTCAGAACCAGTTGAACATTAGATCATTCCATGCTAATGAGAAGGTGCACTGCAGCCCAGTCTGCTGAGATTCGCCCCTTTTGTGTTCATTTGTCAATGTGTGTATCGTTGCTGTATGGCACAACTGATTCTCCACTTGCACCTGGCTTGGCCGTGCAACTGTGTCTGTTGCATCCAAGGCAATACATTTCTCTATGTATTTCGCAGAATGCTTCGTGTTTCGGAATTTCAGGTTGTTCCTGCACCGCTGTGACCCGCATGTACGGCCATGGCTCTTTGACATGCGACTGGCCACAGTGTGCATGTCAACGTACAGGCCAGTTTACAGCATCTGCACCCACCAACCAAAGCCCATTTGGGCGTGGAATGCTGTGAACTGTGAGCCAGTGGTGGCATGCTGTTCCCAATGGGGTTAGCACTTTTCTGTTGTTCCGCAATTTGCTGTATGGCGCAACTGATTCTCCATTTGCACCTGGCCTGGCTGTGCAACTATGTCTGTTGCATCCAAGGCAATACATTTCTCTATGTATTTTGCAGAACACTTCGTGTTTCGGAATTTCCGGTTATTTCTGCACCGCTGTGCACCGCATGTACGGCCATGGCTCCTTGACATGTGACTGGCCACAGTGTGCATGTCAATGTATGGGCCAGTTTACAGCATCTGTGGCAGCAACAGGAGAAATCAGTCATACAATCTTGCTATGTCACATCTTTAGGAAGATTCGTGTCCATGGGATAGGGAAGGGAAGGGACAGGGATATGAACAAATTAACAGGTGCCAACAATAATAGTTAGCTTGGAAGAGGCTAAGGCACCTCCTATTTTCTATGAAAAAGAAACAGACCATGTCACCTTTGAAAGACATGCGTTGTCATGAATGTTAATGCCCACTAAAAGCGTTTGAGATTGCACCATGCATGGCACAGAAAAGAGGTCCTGTATTTTGTTTTTAGATGCGCAGTAGTAGGTGAACAGTTTGACGACAAGATGCCAGAGGTTTTTTATCATTTAGGTGGTGAACCAGTGAATTCACCAGTATCGTTATCAAGCGTCAAGTGGCTGCAGATGAAAGGGGGATGGTAGAAAGTTTCAAGTTCAGTTCTGATTTAATGACCCTGAAATTTGTCCAATTACCGGATATAACAGCAGCAAAAAGTTGTGGTGCTCCAATGGAAATGTGGTAGACACTTTGGGGCTACAATGCTTTGCATAGCTACCCTCTTGCTCATGGGTGTTTTTTGACATTTCATCCATGCATCTCAAGACCATTTTTTGAACTGCTTTTTTTTCAAACAATGGGCAGGGATGGAGCAAAAGCAAAAGGGCAACAAAAAATTGGCATCAAAAATAAAACGCAATGCATCTTTCAATTGTAGCAAGGTTAGGGCCACACATGATAGATAGTTTCAAAAGCGGATAGGATAGTTGATGGATAGAGGATATCTTCTGCAAGGAGCAAGGTGGAAATCTGTCCCCGCAGATTTGTTCATCTAATCCCACGCTACATCAATGCAAACATCACCAATGAAGAACTGCCCTCTTTTGTGACTCAATAAGTTTAATGATGTAAAAGATTGGTATCACATTGAAATCGGCATGTGTTTCACAATTACCAAAGCATGTAACAAAAATTAATGCAGCCACAAATGATTGGCATTTGGGCACGGTGTGCTGCTACAGAGGACATTTGCATCTAGATGTTGCCGCAACCAAATAAAAAGAGAGAAACGTTCTTTTAAAGCACTCAAACTTACAGCAACCCTTGCCGAGCTTCGCTCGGAACCACAGGTTGACCGACCGTGACCATGTGCTAGGTGTAAGTCCGGGACACGGTCCGTCCTGGCACTCGTAGTACATAGCACAAATTTTGGAGTTTGAGTTGAATATAATATTCAACTGCATATGGCGGAGTAATGTCTGGGTCGTCACAGGTGCACCACCCGGACAGCTACAGTTTTAGAGTGCCCACACTTCAAGCCTGTGCCCATTGTTGTGTGGTTTGTCCGCAATGATGTGTGGAAAAAACCGATCCGTACCCTAGCCAGGCACCCTTGCAGTCCACTGTTGAGTGCTGGCATGGGAAGGGGAGTGCCCATGATTGTTCTTTGGGCGACAATCATGTCATGGGATCATGACACATGACACATCATGACATATCCTTAGCTGGTTGCAAAATGATCCAATTTTAGGTATATGCCAGCCATCATTTCTGGAGCTTGCGGATGCACCGCCCATGTAAGTTGGGCCCGTGCCTCTGCAATGCACCAATGGCCTTGGTGTATGATAGGTGGGTTGCTCAGGTTGCTGTTTGGCTGATGAGGGAGGGGCAAGGGATACATACCACGGTAGCCTCTTCTGCAAGGGAAGCCTGTCAAGACGGAAGCTGAGGTTGTCTGTCTGTAGATGCAGCCATAAGATATGCACACAGGTCAAAAATTTTGTGCCGGTTATTGTCTGGCACACTGGATTTTCTGTTTCGTGACAATGCTGTGAATTTTTGGTTTTGCATTGTTTCACCACTTGTTTCACCAATTTTGCTCCAATCCGATGTTTTTTTCGCCCACAACTACAAGTAAAAGTAGATACTCATTCACGAGGCCAGGCTATTGCTTAGGGTGTTCGGAAACCCACCCTGGGGGGTGGATGGGTCGAAGGCCCGTTTAAGTGCTTTTTGGGAAACATCCCCCCCCCTCCCCCCACCCACCGAGTGGCGCTCAGAATCACGAGGTTGGTCTGTCGTCTTGCAACATGCCACGCATTTTGTTATGTCGTGCCAGGACACAAACATGTCATGCAACCCATATCAGCCGGGCTTTTGGATGCTGGGGTCAAACGATTTGGCATTGAAGCAGAACTACGACCTCCCATGGTTCCAACTGGGCCCCATATTTTGGAGCAGGTTTCTTCACTTTGTTTCCTCGGCCAAGTTAGTCAAGTTAGCATCGGTGATTCCATCGTTGCCCTGATTCCATCGTTGCAAAAAGGAGCGTAGAGATTAGGCCGTTGGCAAAGACCCATATTCTGGGACACCAAAGCAGCACATTCCCGATGTTTGCCAAAATTTTGCTTTGACGCCAAGAGGCTTTAATTTTTCGGCGCGCCTTGGGCGGGGAGTGGGGGGGGATTGGAGAAGTGGGTGTCCGGCTGACCCCCCCCCCCTTTCCCATATAATTGTTCCCTATTTGTGCTATGGCAGGAAGCCCACCCCTCCCTGTAATAAAACCAGTAATATTTTGCTTTCATTGATAATAACTCCTAAGGATATTTTTGGGACTCGCCAGCACAGATATTTTCCCCCAATACGTCTGTTTTCGAAAATCTCCAAAAGCCATGGCCAAGATAAACAGAAATACAAGCAGCATCAGCACCTCGCCAAATCAATAATGTCAATAATACTGCAACACGGTGGCGATCATGTCCCCCAGAGTTTAGCCAGCAGTAGCTGGTTCAAAAAACAAGCTGTTACATCCCTATCAAGGGTAGAGACACCCAGAAAGAAAAATCGAAAAATCAGTAAACATATTGACTGTATATCAATACATGCAATCGCCAGCAAGACTAATCCTAACTGTGAATCGGTCGTTCCCGCGACCTCAGCAGAGTCGCCTAGGGCAAAATACATACAACAAAAAGAGAATTAAACATCAGACATGACAACTAAAACACATGTTAGGGTTAATCCTATTACACTCCCCCTCTAAGCTGCAACAAACTGTCCACATATGTTGTCGCTGATACAAATCTTAAGAGGATTGACAGTTTGTAACACGTTGGGGCACTGTGACACCCGACAACACACTCTGTTGTCCCTCACTGTGCATATCTCAGTGCAGTGCATGTGAGCCACAGCTGGTGCACAACACACAACCAAACGTGAACACACCAACAAGTGCAGTTACGGTCACTTAACTACTCCTCGGACACACCCAGCTTCAGGTAGAAGAAATGTATGACTTGCATGTCCTGTAGACTTGTACTGGGCTCCAGCAATCGGTTAAATACCGAGATACAACAGTAAGAAGAAGTGTATTTCCCTGCCAAAAGGTTAGCTTTAGTTGTTATAAAGAGGCCTAAAGGCATAACACATTTGTATCTTAGTATTGGCCAATCCAAAAAGGGGTGTCAAGACATTTTGACCTATAAAACCAAGCATTAAACTTTGGAGGTTGTGTGGACCCCTGACCCCCCAACTGATTGATCTTTTACACCATTTCCTGGACTGACTGAGGCGCTGATATTGATCCAGAGCCTACACATTTTTCTATGTTTTCTCATGAATGCTTAGCTATCCTAGTGGTATGCACCCTAGGGGGCTGTGGCACCTCTTTTTGATAGGTCCTGGGTTCCATTCCCAGTCAGCCTAACTAAGTAGGAATATCCCAAGTGACATGGCAGTGACCTCAGCGCCACAAGCCATGCCACCTCAGCACCTATGGGACCCAAAACAAAGAGCGCACATCTCAGGATGGCACTAGATGGAGTGTGAGCCCTTGGGGCAGTTTTCCAATCAGGTTTTCTCAATCATTTTGATCCAAGTTGCATTGATTGTCTATTGCTGTAGTCTATTGTTGATATCTTTATTATCTAACTCTTTACTGATTGTAGCCCTTGCTTTGATCCTGTTTGACTTCTACTTGCTCATCTCTGGCTTGGGTTATCCTGTATTGGTTGTATTTCATCAACAAAATATTTTGTCTATCAAAAACAAGCAGCAGGAACCCTACACCAGTAGCAAGCAGCAGGAGAGGCACAACAAGAGCTGAAAGACTCATAAAAACCTTCTGGTAGCAAGAGGCAGACAGAACTTCCTAACGAAAATACCTAATGTCACAACATTCCCAGTCACACCCCTCAGACTGGGTACCACAGGGTCACCAAGGCCGCCAAAACCGCCAACATACCAAAAATGGCTCAAAAGTGCATACACCGCATAAGCGCTCGTCCCACTGTGCCCCATACAAACCCCATGGAGTCGGGACCCGGAAACACTTTTTTGGCTCAAAAGCGAAAAAAACACCAAAAGATTAATGATTTTCAACCAAAAAACAATTGAAACCATCCGCACTCACCCCACCCCACCCCCCCACACCGCTCAAAGCTCCAAAAAGTGGGTTTCAAGTTGGAGGGGGGGGGTCCGGAACGAAAACTCATTGGAGCATGCGTTGATTATGTAAAATAATGATTTTACGAAAGGTTAAAGTAGAAATTCAACCCCTTGGGGTAGGGTACGCGAATAGGCCCAAAAAGGCCCAAAATGGGGGGGTATGTGGTGTTTTCCCCTATATACGTCCGCGTGGCTTTGATCTAGCAACCTCTGTGAGGAGATTTTGAGAGGAGTTTTCCCTGTCTCTTGTACGCGGCCCCTGACTGACCCTAAGCAGGGCTAGAGACTGCAAAAAATGTCCTTTTGTGTCCTAATAGGCATACCGTGTCATAACATCCCCACTTGGACAACTTGGAGTGGATGCCACTCGGTCAATGAGGTCGCAAAAAACTGCCGACATCGCAAAAACGACTAAAGCTGCATAAACTATTGAAGCGCTCATCCCACTCAGTCCCACGCAAACCCTATGGAGTTGGGACACAAAACACTATGTTGGCTCAAAAAAGGAGTTCTCGCACAGCGCGCACACAGCGCCGATTATTATGATGTTTATCCTAGGAACACCCCTGAAAACCACCCACCTACAGGAGCGTGCATGATCCATGATCCATCAAAACAGCATCGGGGGTGCACAATTCAGGATCCCGGGGCCTGTGGCAAACGCCAGATTAAAACAAAAAAACCCTGGTGTACCAGCAAGTGCTCTAGGGTGTACAATTGAAAACTCTGCGACCCGTGGCTACCAGTGGTGAAAAACAGCCGACTTTTCGCACAACGCGGGCACGGCGCACGGTGCGCCCCCAAAGATGAAAAAAAAACCAAAAAGACTCATGATTTTTGACCCACAAAAAAGCGCAGAGTAGTTTTTTCAACATTTTTGATCACCCCCCACCCTCCCCCAGTTGGGATCCACAAAATAATGGCTCATTTGTGAAAACATGATTCGCAAATACCTTGGGGGGGGTCTAGGGCATCCCATGGCACAAATATACAAAAATCACTTCAAGGAGAAATTCTTAGATCAAGCACAGGCACGGACCCGTACACCCCCTTCGGGTTCCTTCGCATAGCATACCCAAATGCATGATATTGGATGTCTAACCCCTGGTAAAATCATTATTTTGCCTGACAAAACGAGCCCCCAGTGGATTTTTTTATTTTGAGGCCTGTATCCTCTGAAACTGAATGCCATATTTTTGGGGTGGCGGGTGGGGTGGGGTGGGGGTCAAAAGTTTGCGCATAGAAAGATTTGATCAAGGGTCGGGTGAAAAAGAATAATTGGTCAACAGAACCGCTCCGGCGATCGCGGGCCAAGATTTGAGACATTTGGGGCGAGAAGCGAGTGTGCTACCACTCAATCACCGAGTACTTTGGTGTAGCTGTGGTCCCCCATTGTTTGTAGATGCAGTCCGTGACTGAAAAAAAGGCCAAACTGTGTGTTTTTGCCTGCCTGCTTGCTCGACTGACTGCCTGACTGACTGCTTTCCTGACTGACGGACTGATTGGCTGACTGTCAGCCTCTCTTTGGTGCCTTGCCAAAGGCATTAGAATCTGACAGCAAAGGGGTGTCAAAACAGTCCCCAACCAGCCCTGACATAGTCAACAAACAGCAAAAATGCCTACACTCAGTTCTGGGCGAATGCTGAATGCACCTGAAAAAATTCTATTCCCTTCGGCAAAGCACCTTGAAGAGAGGCTGACAGTCAGTCAGTCAGTCAGTCAGTCACTCAGGCAAACAATCAGTCAGGCAGTCTATCGGGCAAGTAGGCAGGCAACACACAGTTTGACTGTTTTTCCTTTCAGTCGCTAACCCGGATACACCGGAGCAATCAGCGCTTGTCACCGCAAACGGCATCGGTTCGAATCCCGGCCGGCGCGGGCCGATCAACCCATTATTCTTTTCCATCTGACCCTGGTTCAAATCCTTCTATGCATAAACTTTTGACCCCCCCCCCCCGCCTACGCCCCCCCCCCAAATGTGGTATGCAGTTTCAGGGGGATAGAGGCCTCAAAATCAAAAAATCCATTGGGGGCTCGTTTTGTCAGGCAAAATAATGATTTTACAAAGCGTTAGACATCCAATATCATGCATTTGGGTATGCTATACGAACGACCCCCAAAAAAAGGGGGTGTACGGGTCCGCGCCTGCGCTTGATCTAACAACCTCTCTTCAAAGTGATTTTACTGTTGCACTCCCATCCCACGCTAATGCTACGGGGAGCTACATATCGGTGAGGGTGGGTGTTGGTGTGGGGTTGTAAGCCCAAATGACTCGAACTGTGGCCAAAAGAGAATGGTTACTCTGTCAGATAAAAAAAATGAGGTTTCCAAGAATGTCAAGGTATTACTTACCATGCGTTGAAATGCAGAAAAAAAAATTAAGCAAGGGGCCATCCTACACGAAAACCCTAAATGCACAATGTCAAAAACTGCAGCCCACCATTACACAACAGAACCTTGTCCACTTTATTCTTCAAACATACGTGTCCGCCAATTTGCAGTAAGAACACAACCCCAAATGATCGTAACAGTTTTGGAGGCCTCAAAATTCACAAAAAAATTGTGCAGCGGCTGCACAGAAGGAGCGTGGGAGCAGAAGGGTGCAGACGGAGTGTGGGAGTGGTGTGTAGTGGGGTTGCGGGCATGGTCAGGGGGTGGTGTGCTGGCACAGGTGCCTCTCCTCATCTGCTACCCTCTGGACCCGGCAGTACAAATCGTAGCAGGACAACCTGAGTGAAGTTTGACATGCAGCAGCTGGGGCTGAAGGACAACACCCCCAAATCCCCTTGGAACCATGTCAAACCTGACCACGCTGGGCGGTAGCGTCACTTCTCTTTTTGGGGGCGTGGCCACAAAGGCCAAAACATTCCATAATGCAGCCAACGGTCCGAAGTGCTGCCCTACTAATGCGACTGTACATGTCCATATAGTGTGCCTGGGTGTTGCCACTACCTTAAGGTACCAAAGGCCAGGCGACCCCAATATTGACATGAACCTGAAGCAAAAACTGGAGGTCAGAACTTCAGTCTACACCCGAACTCATGCAAGAGATTGCATAGTTATGGCCACTGAGTAAGACCCATTCAAAAATCCTCCGTGTGACTGACTGGCAGCGTCACTTCTTCTTTTGCGAGCTCCCGTGGCGGATGTGTTGTCATTTGCGAGCTCCCGTGGCGGACGTGTTGGTCAGGCCGTAATGACCTGCACCCCATATCGCCCTCGGATGCACAGCCCCGATGGAGTGCCACCCATGGGTTAAAGTGCGGAGGAGCAACGCGCATGCGCACGTTCCCGGCCAATAGATGCTGTTGGGCACGAAATGGGTATGGTCTTGCACTGCCTGCGTCTTGGGCAAAACCCGCCAGATATGCACCACCCCCATCCGGAACACAGATATGACGTCGCCATTCCTCCCCCTTGGGCCCGCAGATTGGGTCCTCCGTGAAATACGGGCTCCAATCCTCAAACAACACGTTCCCTGGCCGGCGGCATCGCTATTGCGCAAAGGGCCCAAAACTAGAGCTCGGGGGGCTGTCCATGCACAACCCTGGGCACCCCGGGCGCAACGCATCTACGGGGGCGTTTTGTTTCGCATCCCCCTTGCACAGCAATGCACTGCAATTCATATGCTGATTCGTCCGACAGTCTTGCTGATTCATTCGACAGAAAAGCTCTGAGCAAGGGTCAAAATAGAAGTTTCCAGGGGGCGGGGTGAAAAAAAGTTCATGGTACCGGTGTGCAGTTTTTTTTTCGGGGGGTACCCCCGGAGGGGGGGGGGGGATGAAAAAAAATTTGCGAAATTTTTTTCTAGACCCCAAACCCTGAAATTTCCTCTCTACCCTACCTCTTTGGGTTTGGAAGGTGCAAGGAGGATTTTCAAGGTAACCATTGATGTTTCAGCCGATATGGGTGGGATTTGTGTTTCAGGGCACAAAGACCACCGCCCCGGTCTGTTCCGGTTGCAGTGCAGCACCCACCCTGGCCTCTTATTGGTCGGCCCAAAAGTGAGCGGAAATGCTACATAACCCCTGCATTCTTGGGGGTTCCCAGCAAAGGGGACAAGATCAAAGCACAAAAAAAGCAACAAAAAGCAAAAATAAAAAATTTCCATTGTGTCCCAAATCCTACCTGCAAACATGGAGATTGCCAGCCCCACGATTTGAACCAGAGACCTTCCCATCACAGAAGCACTGGTTACCCACTAGGGTACAGGCCATCTCTGAGGTGGTATTGATATTTGGTCCAATATGGTTTCATCCATTATTGATTTATTTATCATTATTTATTATTCTCCTGAAGGTCTGAGTATTTTGAGTATAGACACATGGGGTGAAAACCCAACTTTTCACCCTGTGCCAGATGAAGCAAATTCTCCTTATGGCGCATAATGTAGCAAAGTGGAGGTAACATGCCAATCCTCCTTGCAAAAAAAAATTCCTACAGGGGGTGCTAGTTTTTTTTTTTCGGGGGTACCCCCGGAGGAGGGGGGGGGGCAAAAAAATTCGCGAATTTTTTTCCACCCCCCCTCCCCCTGAGAGGTTTCCTGCGAAACTTTGGTTTTGGCAAAGCGCCATTTATTGCGGTGTTTATTCCGGGAACAGCCCTGCAAACCACCCCCCTACAGAAGCGTGCACGATCCATTCAAAACAGCGTCGGGGGTGCAGAATTCAGGACCCTGGGACCCGTGGCTACCGGGGGTGGGAAACAGCCGACTTTTCGCACAGCGCGGGCACAGCGCACAGTGCGCCCCCAACGGCATCCACAATGTGCTCAACACACTTGGACCTCCCATGGCCCGGAACCAGTGGTGACGGGAGGCACAAACGCGTACCCAGCGCCCCCCTGCGGCCCTCGCCCAACCCCCCAACCCCCACCCCAGTCATCCGCTGGGTCGAGCTGCGGCCCCCGTTGCTTCTTTGGCAAACCCCCTCGTAGAGGGGCCCCGGCGTCATGGGCCGGGGACACGAGGTCAGGGCGCTACCACTTCGACACGGAGCGGACCATGTGGGGCACCTCGGGGGCCGGTGGAGATGGGGCAAAAGGGGGTGGCAAACCCGGTCCCCCGCACCGCTCCACTGCGCGAGTGCGGACGGCAGCCGGTGCTCCGGCCCCGTCGAAGCGGCCAAGCGGAGCCAGCGCTGTCCCAATGCCAGACTTCCAAAGCGGATCCGATGGCCCCCCAGGGACCCGACGGAGGCAGCGCCGCGCCCATCGCAGACGCGCGCACACCGAGAACACGCCCGACCGCCCATCTCCAAACGCCGCGCCAGCGCCACTGCCACTGCGGCCCCGCAAAGCGCACCCGGCCACAGCCCATTTCGGCCCCTGCGAAGTGGCGCCAACGCCCCCCCCCCCCCACCCCACCCCACCCCACCCCACCCCACCCACCCAAACCCGTAACGCCGCCACCCCAGACCCACCAACCGGGGGCCAGCACCCCGGCCTCAGACCTTCAAAATACAGAATCCTGCCAGCATCAGCCCCTTCCCCCGCAGCCAGTGCCACGCCTGTGCCAGGCCTGGCAAAGCGGGGCCAGCACCACCCCACCCCCGCAGCACGAGCACGGCCCTTCGTGACATGCGTTGCTTCCGCAAAGGCAGAGGCGGCAGGGGCAGAGCCCCCCACCGGAGACTTGAATTGCAAAGTGGAGCATCCGCCGCGGGCCTGCGAAGCGGGGCCAGCCCAAACCCCATTGCGCACGCGCGAAGTATGGCCGGCGCTCACCCCCATTGCGAACTTGCCAAGCGGAGAGGGCACCACCCCCGAATTCTAGATCTACAAAGCGGACCCAGCACCACCTCAAACCCGCAAAGACTGGGGCCCGCCCAATCCCCGCGGCGGGCCTTTGTGTAGCGCCGCAGGCCATGCAGGCACCGGCCGGCTTCTGTGACCAAGCACCTGATGATTAGATGCAGCCCCCCCCCCTCCCTGGCCCCCGAACGTGCCAACCCGCAATAGCACCACCGCCAGACTTGACCACTCGCCACTCCAAAGTAGAAGCAGCCGCATCCCCCTCCCGCACATGCGGAGTGCAGCCCAGCCCAGCCCCGTTCCACCGTCGTGGCTGATCCGATGGCACTGCCCTCCGCGAAGGAGAGGGCACAGCCGCAGTCGCGGTGTGCAGGTGCGTGTTTAGGTCATCCCACGAATGACACGGGTGCTCACGCGCAAGTGCTCTTGGCGTGTGCTGCGAGCGGGCGGAGAGCCCCTCCTGCGCAGACACATCACGCCACTAGTGTCTGGCAGGGAAACTGGTTCTCAGTAGGAATCGGCCCCATACCAACGGCCACTCAGTAATATCCCCCCCGCACCGCCCCCCATCGTCCCTCCTGTTGGGCTCTGGAAGTCGCACCACATGAGGGCTGGCCCCTGGCACAATGGGGGGGCTGCAGGCCTTTGAGTCCCGTGGGGGGCTGGTGTACAGCCACTCCAATAGCTCCCTGGGGCCGGGGTTCGCGTTGGGAGGCAAGAGGTCGGTTTGCCGCCCGGGGCACGTGTCAGGGGCTTCGCCACGGAGGCCGGCAAACGCCCTGCGGCCGTGCGGCGCAGCGACCGCGGGTCCGAAGGGCGGGGGTCGGGCAAACGGCCCTGGGCCGACCGTCGAGGGACACGGACCCTTGTCCGATGCTGTGGACCGATGTGTCGAAGCAGCGTGGAACACGCTGCCACTTCGGGGGGGGGGGGCGTTGCCTACGCACCGCGTGCACGTGCGTCCGCCCTGCCCGACCTTCTGAAATCGCGAAACTCCCCCTCGACCCGAGTCGAAGCAGCCACAGGCACAGACACAGACACACATACACACACACACACACACACACACACACACCCACACACACACACACACACACACACACACACACACACACACACACACACACACACACACACACACACACGGACACACACACTCACACACACACACACACACA
Source organism: Eutreptiella sp. 'Long Island Sound 2002' (assembly GCA_964036045.1). Classification (NCBI taxonomy): domain Eukaryota; phylum Euglenozoa; class Euglenophyceae; order Eutreptiales; family Eutreptiaceae; genus Eutreptiella; species Eutreptiella sp. 'Long Island Sound 2002'. Next base: position 12,895,163 of record OZ038404.1, on the reverse strand, counting down.
CACACACACACACACACACACACACACACACACACACACACACACACACACACACACACACACACGGACACACACACTCACACACACACACACACACACACACACACACACACACACACACACACACACACACACACACACACACACACACACACACACACACACACACACAAACACACACACACACACACACAGACATGTTGTTGTTGTTGTTGTTGCTGGGGACGGTATACACGCAGGCCCCGTAGCCCTCTTACCCGGAGGCGCATCATTCCGTTCTGGTAGGACGTCTTGCCGATGGACCTGCGTATGTGGACTGCGTGTGGCAGAATGAAAATTTTTTTTTTGGTAAAACAAAAAAAAAAAAGGGAAAAACTTTCGTGAAATTGTACCGGCCCTACCCTGCCCTATGATGGATTCATGCAGGGCAACAACAACACAACAACAACTGCTGATTGCGCATCGCCGGTACTGGTTGCCGCTGTGTGCTGATTGTTTGTGAGGCCACTGATTGCAGTGGCCCTCGACAGACTCATCCATGCCGCTGCCTGCAGCAGCAATGCTGTCGCCGGACTTACCATTTGCCCTTGGCCTTCCCTTTACCCCATGCGTTATGATGTGGCTGCCATTGGCCTTTTCCCGTCCACTTCGCCTGGTGGTACGTGCGCTGCTGAGACCCTGTGAGACAATTACAGGGCCAGTAGGGATTTGGCATAGGTGGCTGCGGGTAAGGTCGAGTTTGGGTCATGCATCAGGAGATATGCTACAAACCCTTGTTGCTGGATTCGGGCGTATTGCAGCCCCACGTAGGTGTCATCGATACTGGTGGTTATCAACACCCACAGTACCGGCATGCGCCCTCCCCTGTATGTTGCCATCACTGCTTGCACCTGCGCCCCTTTCCCTATTGCTTGAAAGACCCCTATTCTGTGCACCCTTGGCAGCCATTCGTTTACTCGTGCCCGGCTCTGTGTCTGGACCTGTATGGATGGTGGTGGGTGCTCCGCTTGAGCTCCCACCAGCACTGCCCTGACCCTCCATAGCCAGTGCAGAGGCACTGGTATGTGCTGGACACCTACAAAGAACCCCTGGTGTTGTGGCTGTCTTATGATGGTGTATGGGGCCACCAGCGGTGTGAACTGTATGTCCGCTGGGATGACCCCTGTTGCCTGCTGTTGATATGCCACGTGCAGGTCTTCAAGCAGCATTATGTACCGCGCGTGTGGGTTTTGCACCCCCAAACCCCTGAGTATTTTGCTCCCCCCTTTGAGCGGCCCCACCCCCAGGCTCAACGGCAAGCATCGTTGGTTGATGTTTGCATACCATTGGTGTACATGTGCCATATGATGTGGATGGGTATAGAGTATGGTGACCCCAGGGTGCCCCCGTATTACTACCCCCCCCCAAACGATCTGGATTCTGCTGTGTGGTATGCCATGGTTGATCAAGTGTTCTCTGGCCCTTTCCTGACACCAAGCCACTGCCACCAATACATCTGGACAACCTGTTGCCCGATGGTACCTGATATCTGCTGTCCATGCCTGACACCTGGTGCACCGCATCTGCATCATGCCATCCTGTGGCATCCACTCCTCATACCCCTCATACAGGGCCCTACACCTCAAAAAACCCCAGACCCTTAGCTCATATGGCATCACCTGTAGCCATTGCTGTGTGAGCTTGGTGGCTTCTGGCACCTCTGTGACCCACGGCCTGTGTGGATGCAGCGACCTTGTGTTCCAGTGGCTGTGGACCAGTCGTTGCATAAATTGTTTTACTGAGACGATGACTGCCCCTTTCTTCATGAAAAAGACACTGTACTGTGTACACCATACATCTGGGAATTGCCACAGGGGCACGCGTGAGTCACTCACTGCTATGCGCGCTTGTTCGTCCATTTGTTTGTTATACTGTGATATCACATCCGTACGCATTGTGTCATGCTGCGCTGCAACCCACCCCCATTGCACTGTAAGCATGTTGCACTGCTGAGTTTTCAGCACCAGGCGATCCCCTATGTGCCCCAGCTTGTGTGTGTAAATGCTGTGCGCATGCTGTGTTACTGCGTTCAAACTGTCGGACCATACACTCACCCGGATTCGTGCTCCGTGCCTCTTGTGGTGACGATTAAGTGCATCCAGAACAGCTGTAATAACTGTGGACTCTATGAGGGAACTGTCTGCGCACTCCGTGGCGAATCTCATATTTCCCTGTGCCAAAATATCCCCCTCCCCTGAAACCAACAGGTATGCGGCGCCCCACCACAGCTGCTCACTGGCGTCTGTAAACAGATACGCCTCGCGGTACTCTGTGGGGCTGTGTCTAAAGCTGATGGTGCTGGTGGCTTTACTACCTGATGCCACCAATTTGATGTACACCTTGAGTTCCCTGAGCCACTGCATAGCTTTGCTGTAATCTGTAGCTTCCCCTCTTTTGGGTCTTTGAATTTCATAAATGGTGACATCTGCTACCACTCGATTGTTGCTGTTGAGCGCCTTGTACATATCCTCGAGCACGGCAGCGCGGAGCTGGTACTATGGATGCGGCTGTTGTGCAACATCGAAGGCTGCATAGTGCGGTGCCTTTTGTGGAATGTGGTATACCGTTTTTAACAACCCTGACACTGTGGACACCGCTGATGAAATGCGACCCTGTGGTGGGATGTTTACCTGTACCCTGAATAACCACTTATTCAGGGCCACTCCCCTGACCACCTGCTGGGCCACTGGATGACTGGGCTGTGGCTTGTACAGGGATCCTTTGAGCCGCTTGCATGTGTTTTTGAGTTCATTATGCGCATACTGATGTCCATCTTCGATGTTTATGTTACCTCCCAATAGACGGACGTATTGGTGTTGCAGTTTTGCTTTAAGCTCTGCCGCCCCCCACCTTGCTTGGCCTGCCTGCAACGCCCTGTTTGCTGCATATTTTAGCAGCGCAAACTTTTTCGTGTTGCATCGATGTCCGAGCAGTCTCAGGACCCCCCGCGTGACGTCCATGAGTTGCTGTAGCCCTTGCATGGTGCTGTGCATGAGCACCGTGTCATCCATGAGCCCCATCGACGGCATTTGGTATGTACCCGTTGGCCCCTGCATTGGCACTCCCAAACTTTTTCTGCGTAGCTCACTGTGCACTCCCTGTACATACAATATATAGAACAACGGATCCAATCCCCCCCCCTGAACCACTCCCTCCACCTGTCTGTACCAATGGGACAGCCCGTAGGCCGTGACGACATGCACTCTCATGACATCATATGCTTTCACGAACTCCTCCACGACCTGCAGCACTTCTGCACCCAGGGGTTTGGTCATTTTTATTAGCGCCTGCCGTATAACATCATCATACGCTTGCGCTATGTCTAGAAGTACGACCGCACATCCCCCATATCTTCTTATGAACTGCAACACGATGGTGTACACCAAGCGACACATGTGTGTGGAGGACGCTCCTTTATATCCTGTGTGTTGCGCATATTGCCACACCTGGGGGGCAGCAACTTCTGTAGTTTGTTGTTAAGGATCTTGGTTAACATCCTGATGTGTGCACTCATGACCTTGATAGGCCTGGTGTGTTGGTTGATGTTGTCCCCCTTCGCTTTATTGAGCAAGAGATGCAATACCCTGAGTGCTGCTGGCGGCAACTCATGTACTGGTACGTTAAAAACCTGCTGAAGACGAGTCAGCGAGGCCAAGCCCATCCACTTGGCGGCTTTGGCCATAGTGCAGTCAATGGATTGCGTGGCATTATTTAACTTTTGCCTGACATCCATAATGTCAGTGACTGTGATATGTCTCAGATTACCTTTCCCTGGAGTCTGCTGTGAACTGTTGCTGGCATCTTCCCAGCACTCTGCTGCCCATGTTGCTGTCACGCCGACGGTGAGCACGATGTCCCCCACGACCACCCGTTGGGCCTGTGCATCATATACCTTATACAAGGACCTGAAGGTTTTTTCTCCTCTGAGCCGTAACACGTGCATTGTGTGGGGGGTCATGCCTTTACCGAGCACCTGATGCCCGTCGCGAATCTGCAGCTTGGTGGCCTCATCGGCAATCACCTCTGCACTGAAATGAAATGACTCATCCTTCCTCTCCTGTCCCTGCTCTCTTTCTCTCTGTTGCATCGTGGCTTGATGCTGTACATACCTACACAACTCCACCCATTCTCCTGGTTGCCATTGCACCAAGCTGACCGCTTCCAGCAGGTCACCAAAAAATTTGTATTCTTCGGTCCCCCATTTGCTGGCTCTTTCGGGAATCGTCCGTGTAATTGCGTCCACCCCCCTTGTGAGCTTGGTGAGCACCAATGGGTGATCTGCAATGTGAGGCAGCAACTGTGATGCCCCCCCCACCCCATACGTAACGGTAAAATCTTTTATCAATGGTTGATCCCCGATTACCGGACTGAAAGTACCCCCCAATTTGCCGACAAAGGCCTGGGTGGGGGGGTGAACCCGGATATCTCTATTCCAGTCCCCTTGGATCACCCCCCAGGCCCCTGATGCCCGCTGTATGTTGAGCCTGATGACCGCCAGTTGCAGCACATATTGCGCTTCGTCTTTTCTCTGTGCCATGTGAACACTGCCGATCACACCCACCCCCCATCCGTCCTTGGACACGAGAACCAGAAGGGCATAGGGCTCGTCCATCAAGGTACGTATGTACCTACCCCACTGCTGTTGGACCCACAGTTCATTTCCCTGCCCCGTCTTTTGATGTTTACTGCGGTTTACCCGTACCCCAGCCATACCCTGGTGTCACTTTTTGTCTTACCCCCCCACGCTTCTTGCACCGCACACACTTGTACTCCGTGCTTCTGTGCGTGCGCCCTCAAGAGAGCCCATTTGTCTTGGCGTTTTGTGGTGTTACGTCCCTGGATATTGGCACTCATGAAAATTTGTTGTTGGGCCTGTTGTTGCGTACCCCATTGCACCATGTCAGACCAGGGTTCGAAACCATATTTGGGCTGCTGTATTTCCTCCCCCCCTCCCAAGACATACAGCCCTCTGTTCCCTATTTTGCGGAGCGACCAGGTGACGCACACTTCCTCCAGATTGTTCGGGTACCCCCTCCACGGGTGATATTGTTGCATCTGTTTCCACCACTCTTGGAGGGTATCCACCATACCTTCCCACCGCACTTGGCGGCGCTTTCCAAAACCCCCCTCCCATCTGTAGATTCTCCTCTCCATGGTTCCCTGTGCATGTTGCACAGACCATGTGTACAGGTTTACCATTTTGCTCTCTTGTTGCATGTCTGGGGTCCATGGCACCATTTGTCTCCGCAGCCCCCACATGTGGTGGTCTTCAGGCGCGATGTACCACCTGAGGTACGTGTTGCCACACGTATATATAGGCCCACATAGGGCCCTGTCTGGATGCATTTCATGGCCCACCAGGTACACTCCTCGTTGTCCGGCGAGGTCCACATTTCCCTCTGCCTTGGTGCCTGTCCCTCCTGTGATCTGGCTGGGCAGGAACTTCTGTGCCTGATACTCCCTCCCGCCTATGACTCGGGTGACCACCTCTGATTCCCACAAAGTAGGATCCAGGCGCCCCTCTGGTGCACCCTGTCCACTGGGTGCATGGGCTCCTATTGTGCGCTGGACTTTCACCTCCGTGAGAGCCCCAGTTTTGTTTGCCCGACTTTTTTTGTGCTGGTGCTGCACCGTGCGTTGTACAGGCATCTTCCCCCCCTCCCCTCTGTACTGTACTGATGTTTTCGCCTGCGACTGTCTGGCCCCTGATTCTCCGCCCCCCAGTTGAGGGATACCCCACACTTCATACCTTCTGCACAGGGTTTCCCTATTCTCCATGTATTGCTGATCATCCATGAAATATGCCATTCTGTGCTGCACCCCTTCTGTCACTATTTCCCCCACTCCCCAGATGCTTAAAAAAGGGCTCATCGCGGTGAATGGCCACATTGTACTCCACACTATGCCTGGTGCCTGCATGAACATACGCGGCGCCGGAGTTGTCGTGGTTGGCTGCCTCTTCACCATTGGTACTGGCGGCACCATGCCTGCCTACCACTGCCTCGGGGACCTCGACCGCCTCCGCCATGATGGTGGTGGACTCCAGCTGCACGCTTATGACTTCTTTTTCTCCCGGTATTGGCAGTACCGCTCTCATCCGTTCTGCCGTCGTCATGAGGACTACTTTGCCTTTTTTGGCTTGCTCTGTGAACGCCGTGAACCCCAGTGTGGGGGTACCAAACATGTTGATGAGGGCTCTATACAATTGTTGCATAGGCACCTCCTTGATATTACTGATTTGTACTGCCCTCAAGCGCTCTTTGTCCTTGTCGACCTTGGAAATGGTGATCTGCTGCTTTCTTGAGCCTACTGACCACTCCGTGAGCCCCAGGTGCTCATTGTGCTCTCCCGCCATCGGGTTGTCTTGCGGCGTGCCCTCCATGGCTGGCCGTTTGCGGGGGCTTTCTTCATGTGCCCTTTTGCGCTTGAGGTCCTCCAGCCTTTTTGTCATGTCCCCCAGCTCTTGCTCAAACTTGTCGAGCCACTGTTCATCACCTGGGACCCCTGGGATCGGTGACTGGATGCTTTCCCTCTCGTCTGCCTTGCGCATTGGTGCTCTTGCTGGCTCGCTCGAAGGTGCGAAGCGCCTGACCCAACCCTTTTCGCGGGGACTGTTGTGGCTGTGACGGCCTCTCGAGCCTGACCCTGAGCACCTGGGCCACTGCTCCTGGCAGCGCTTTGTCCTCCCACCATGTGCGGACATAACCTTGTCGTTGCTCAAGCATTTTGCGATTAATAAATGCCACTACCCCTGTAGTGGGCAAGAGCTGTACCTCGTGTGGGATGCCGGGTTCCCAGGCCGCCCCCACTGCTTGTGCCACCTCCATTTCCTCTCGTTCTGACAAGTTTTGCAGCTTGTCCAGCAGGTTTTGTTGGGTGGCCCCCAGCTGCTGTGGTGCGTGTGCTCTGGGGGCTTCGTTTTCTGGCTCACTGCCCGACTGCACTTCCATGACCCTGTCAGGGACTATCTCCGTCACTAACTCCTTGTAGACCTTGCGCCATGTGTGGGCTCCTTCTCCTGTCTGCAACTCTTTTTTTTCCCACATGTGATATAAGGTGCGCTCTTTACTTCGCACCACTTCCATCATGGTCTCAAGAGCCGTCCCCAATCTGGGTATTTCGTTGATCAGCCCCTCTTTTTTTGTCACCTGCTTGACTATGGCTTTTTCTTGTTCCTCGGTGAGGGTGGCTCGTAAATCGCTGAAGGTGCCCATGTAGACATATGGGTTGAGCTCCTCCAAGTGTTCTATCATGGCATGTGTTACTCGGTTGGCGAGGAGCAACAGCGTCAGGAGCTTGCACCGATCTGTGCCCGGCTGTAGCCATTCCCCCAGTGGCTCACTGTACGCCTTGTCTCCCCCATCTGGGCGCCACTCTAGTTGACCCATTTCTGGGTCGAAGGTGGTAATACTGCCCACCGATGGCACAAAATTGTGCATGCCCGTGATCATTGTGGTCATCTTGATCTGCGTTGAGGCGGGCACCACTGGGCATCCCTGTGCCCTACTGTTGGGCACTCCTCTACCTGTAATCTGGGTACTTGTCCCCCAGTGGACCTAGGATCGTCCCAGTCTGATCCCAACTCTGGGTATCGTCCCCCAGTGGGCTTAGGGCACTCATTGCTTGTCCCTAACTCTGGGTACTGTCCCCTAGTGGACCTAGGGCAGCCTCGGCTTGTCCCTAACTCTGGGTACTGTCCGCCAGTGGACCTAGGGCAGTCTCCGTCTGACCCCAACTCTGGGTACTTGTCCCCCAGTGGACCTAGGGCAGCCTCTGCTTGTCCCTAACTCTGGGTACTGTCCCCCAGTGGACCTAGGGCAGTCTCAGTCTAACCCCAACTCTGGGTATTTGTCCCCCAGTGGACCTAGGGCAGTCTCAGTCTAACCCCATCTCTGGGTACATGTCCCCCAGTGGACCTTGAGCTTGGCCCCTACCTGCGGTACCTTGCTCTTTGCTGACCTATACCACTCCTTGTTCCAGACTTTTGTCCTTCCTCCCTTTTGTCCTCCCTCCCCCACCTTTTGTTACCTTCCCCCTCTGCAATCAACAATGTGCACGCACTGAAGCCATTACTGACTGTCAACTCACACCGTGCATCCTGTTGGTTATTGCCTTACGGCTACCCCTTAGGGGGACTGAACATTGGCCCTCACTGCAGTATAGTTTCTGCGGGCCTTGCGGTCTTTCACCCACTGATGTGCCACCTCAGGACCCTGTTGGACCTATCCAACAATGCTGGCTGCGCCTGCCTGCTCCTTGTGTTGCTGACCTGTTCTGTGGTCGGCACTGTTATATAGTATACCGCACTGACAAAGGGCATTGTGGCCAAAACATCCCTTGTCATGCGCTCTGGTGTCCATTCCCCTGTATTTTCCCACCCCCCACTCATCTTGCCCCACTGCAGGTGGTTGTGGTGGATGACCCCCCAATAATCTACTGCTATGATGTGCCCCCCGTAGGGCGCATCGGGGGCACCAATGTGCACCCACCCCTCTAGCAACACAGCCCTGCGGTCTGGGGTTTCCCACCCAAGGCGGGGTTCCCCTTGCTTTCCTGGTCCTACTCCCGTCTGCTCCTGCCATAACGGGCTTAATATACGCCAGATGGTACCCTCATCGGCATATTGGTCTGACCCTATTCTTGGTCCACTGAACCCTACACAAGTTGCCCAGTACCTCCATTTTACAGCCCGGACAAGCGCTGTGGCACTTATCCCCAACACTGGGCGCCCCATGGGGTCCATGTTGGTGGCTATCACTCTTCCCTCGTCATCCTGCCAGGCTCCCCTTTCTACCCATGCTAAAAAAGCTCCTATTACAATGTCCAACAAGTCCACCA
>OZ038404.1:12858786-12878786 GCA_964036045.1 Eutreptiella sp. 'Long Island Sound 2002' | reverse complement strand
TTCCCTTTACCCCATGCGTTATGATGTGGCTGCCATTGGCCTTTTCCCGTATACTTCGCCTGGTGGTACGTGCGCTGCTGGGACCCTGTGAGACAATTACAGGGCCAGTGGGGATTTTGCATAGGTGGCTGCGGGTAAGGTCGAGTTTGGGTCATGCATCAGGAGATATGCCACAAACCCTTGTTGCTGGATTCGGGCGTATTGCAGCCCCACGTAGGTGTCATCGATACTGGTGGTTATCAACACCCACAGTACCGGCATGCGCCCTCCCCTGTATGTTGCCATCACTGCTTGCACTTGCGCCCCTTTCCCTATTGCTTGAAAGACCCCTATTCTGTGCACCCTTGGCAGCCATTCGTTTACTCGTGCCCGGCCCTGTGTCTGGACCTGTATGGATGCTGGTGGGTGCTCCGTTTGAGCTCCCACCAGCACTGCCCTGACCCTCCATAGCCAGTGCAGAGGCACTGGTATGTGCTGGACACCTACAAAGAACCCCTGGTGTTGTGGCTGTCTTATGATGGTGTATGGGGACACCAGCGGTGTGAACTGTATGTCCGCTGGGATGACCCCTGTTGCCTGCTGTTGATATGCCACGTGCAGGTCTTCAAGCAGCGTTATGTACAGCGCGTGTGGGTTTTGCACCCCCAAACCCCTGAGTATTTTGCTCCCCCCTTTGAGCGGCCCCACCCCCAGGCTCAACGGCAAGCATTGTTGGTTGATGCTTGCATACCATTGGTGTACATGTGCCAGTTGATGTGGATGGGTATAGAGTATGGTGACCCCAGGGTGCCCCCGTATTACTACCCCCCCCCAAACGATCTGGATTCTGCTGTGTGGTATGCCATGGTTGATCAGGTGTTCTCTGGCCCTTTCCTGACACCAAGCCACTGCCACCAATACATCTGGACAACCTGTTGCTCGATGGTACCTGATATCTGCTGTCCATGCCTGACACCTGGTGCACCTCATCTGCATCATGCCATCCCGTGGCATCCACTCCTCATACCCCTCATACAGGGCCCTACACCTCAAAAAACCCCAGACCCTTAGCTCATATGGCATCACCTGTAGCCATTGCTGTGTGAGCTTGGTGGCTTCTGGCACCTCTGTGACCCACGGCCTATGTGGATGCAGCGACCTTGTGTTCCAGTGGCTGTGGACCAGTCGCTGCATAAATTTTTTTACTGAGACGATGACTGCCCCTTTCTTCATGAAAAAGACACTGTACTGTGTACACCATACATCTGGGAACTGCCACAGGGGCACGCGTGAGTCACTCACTGCTATGCGCGCTTGTTCGTCCATTTGTTTGTTATACTGTGATATCACATCCGTACGCATTGTGTCATGCTGCGCTGCAACCCACCCCCATTGCACTGTAAGCATGTTGCACTGCTGAGTTTTCAGCACCAGGCGATCCCCCATGTGCCCCAGCTTGTGTGTGTAAATGCTGTGCGCACGCTGTGTTACTGCGTTCAAACTGTCGGACCATACATTCACCCGGATTCGTGCTCCGTGCCTCTTGTGGTGCTGATTAAGGGCATCCAAAACAGCTGTAATAACTGTGGACTCTATGAGGGAACTGTCTGCGCACTCCGTGGCGAATCTCATATTTCCCTGTGCCAAAATATCCCCCTCCCCTGAAACCAACAGGTATGCGGCGCCCCACCACAGCTGCTCACTGGCGTCTGTAAACAGATACGCCTCGCTGTACTCTGTGGGGCTGTGTCTAAAGCTGATGGTGCTGGTGGCTTTACTACCTGATGCCACCAATTTGATGTACACCTTGAGTTCCCTGAGCCACTGCATAGCTTTGCTGTAATCTGTAGCTTCCCCTCTTTTGGGTCTTTGCATTTCATAAATGGTGACATCTGCTACCACTCGATTGTTGCTGTTGAGCGCCTTGTACATATCCTCGAGCACGGCAGCGCGGAGCTGGTACTATGGATGCGGCTGCTGTGCAACATCGAAGGCTGCATAGTGCGGTGCCTTTTGTGGAATGTGGTATACCGTTTTTAACAACCCTGACACTGTGGAAACCGCTGATGAAATGCGACCCTGTGGTGGGATGTTTACCTGTACCCTGAATAACCACTTATTCAGGGCCACTCCCCTGACCACCTGCTGGGCCAATGGATGACTGGGCTGTGGCTTGTACAGGGATCCTTTGAGCCGCTTGCATGTGTTTTTGAGTTGATAATGCGCATACTGATGTCCACCTTCGATGTTTATGTTACCTCCCAATAGACGGACGTATTGGTGTTGCAGTTTTGCTTTTAGCTCTGCCGCCCCCCACCTTGCATGGCCTGCCTGCAACGCCCTGTTTGCTGCATATTTTAGCAGCGCAAACTTTTTCGTGTTGCATCGATGTCCGAGCAGTCTCAAGACCCCCATCGTGACGTCCATGAGTTGCTGTAGCCCTTGCATGGTGCTGTGCATGAGCACCGTGTCATCCATGAGCCCCATCGACGGCATTTGGTATGCACCCGTTGCCCCCTGCAATGGCACTCCCAAACCTTTTCTGCGTAGCTCACTGTGCACTCCCTGTACATACAATATATAGAACAACGGATCCAATCCCCCCCCCTGAACCACTCCCTCCACCTGTCTGTACCAATGGGACAGCCCGTAGGCCGTGACGACATGCACTCTCATGACATCATATGCTCTTACGAACTCTTCCACGACCTGCAGCACTTCTGCACCCAGGGGTTTGGTCATTTTTATTAGCGCCTGCCGTATAACATCATCATACGCTTGCGCTATGTCTAGAAGTACGACAGCACATCCCCCATATCTTCTTATGCACTGCAACACGATGGTGTACACCAAGCGACGCATGTGTGTGGAGGACGCTCCCTTATATCCTGTGTGTTGCGCATATTGCCACACCTGGGGGGGCAGCAACTTCTGTAGTTTGTTGTTAAGGATCTTGGTTAACATCCTGATGTGTGCACTCATGACCTTGATAGGTCTGGTGTGTTGGTTGATGTTGTCCCCCTTCGCTTTATTGAGCAAGAGATGCAATACCCTGAGTGCTGCTGGCGGCAACTCATGTACTGGTACGTTAAAAACTTGCTGAAGACGAGTCAGCGAGGCCAAGCCCATCCACTTGGCGGCTTTGGCCATAGTGCACTCAATGGACTGTGTGGGATTATTTAACTTTTGCCTGACATCCATAATGTCAGTGACTGTGATATGTCTCAGATTACCTTTCCCTGGAGTCTACTGTGAACTGTTGCTGGCACCTTCCCAGCACTCTGCTGCCCATGTTGCTGTTACGCCGTGCTGTCTCTGTGTGTGTTTGGATGCACACTCTCTAGGAGCTACGGTGAGCACAATGTCCCCCACGACCACGCGTTGGGCCTGTGCATCATATACCTTATACAAGGACCTGAAGGTTTTTTCTCCTCTGAGCCGTAACACGTGCATTGTATGGGGGGTCATGCCTTTACCGAGCACCTGATGCCCGTCGCGAATCTGCAGCTTGGTGGCCTCATCGGCAATCACCTCTGCACTGAAATGAAATGACTCATCCTTCCTCTCCTGTCCCTGCTCTCTTTCTCTCTGTTGCATCGTGGCTTGATGCTGTACATACCCACACAACTCCACCCATTCTCCTGGTTGCCATTGCACCAAGCTGACCGCTTCCAGCAGGTCACCAAAAAATTTGTATTCTTCGGTCCCCCATTTGCCGGCTCTTTCGGGAATCGTCCGTGTAATTGCGTCCACCCCCCTTGTGAGCTTGGTGAGCACCAATGGGTGATCTGCAATGTGAGGCAGCAACTGCGATGCCCCCCCCACCCCATACGTAACGGTAAAATCTTTCATCAGTGGTTGATCCCCGATTACCGGACTGACAGTACCCCCCAATTTGCCGACAAAGGCCTGGGTGGGGGGGTGAACCCGGAATTCTCTATTCCAGTCCCCTTGGATCACCCCCCAGGCCCCTGATGCCCGCTGTATGTTGAGCCTGATGACCGCCAGTTGCAGCACATATTGCGCTTCGTCTTTTCTCTGTGGCATGTGAACACTGCCGATCACACCCACCCCCCATCCGTCCTTGGACACGAGAACCAGAAGGGCATAGGGCTCGTCCATCAAGGTACGTATGTACCTACCCCACTGCTGTTGGACCCACAGTTCATTTCCCTGCCCCGTCTTTTGATGTTTACTGCGGTGCACCCTGCACCCCCAGCCATACCCTGGTGTCACTTTTTGTCTTACCCCCCCACGCTTCTTGCACCGCACACACTTGTACTCCGTGCTTCTGTGCGTGCGCCCTCAAGAGAGCCCATTTGTCTTGGCGTTTTGTGGTGTTACGTCCCTGGATATTGGCACTCATGAAAATTTGTTGTTGGGCCTGTTGTTGCGTACCCCATTGCACCATGTCAGACCAGGGTTCGAAACCATATTTGGGCTGCTGTATTTCCTCCCCCCCTCCCAAGACATACAGCCCTCTGTTCCCTATTTTGCGGAGCGACCAGGTGACGCACACTTCCTCCAGATTGTTCGGGTACCCCCTCCACGGGTGATATTGTTGCATGTGGTTCCACCACTCTTGGAGGGTATCCACCATACCTTCCCACCGCACTTGGCGGCGCTTTCCAAAACCCCCCTCCCATCTGTAGATTCTCCTCTCCATGGTTCCCTGTGCATGTTGCACAGACCATGTGTACAGGTTTACCATTTTGCTCTCTTGTTGCATGTCTGGGGTCCATGGCACCATTTGTCTCCACAGCCCCCACATGTGGAGGTCTTCAGGCGCGATGTACCACCTGAGGTACGTGTTGCCACACGTATATATAGGCCCACATAGGGCCCCGTCTGGATGCATTTCATGGCCCACCAGGTACACTCCTCGTTGTCCGACGAGGTCCACATTTCCCTCTGCCTTGGTGCCTGTCCCTCCTGTGATCTGGCTGGGCAGGAACTTCTGTGCCTGATACTCCCTCCCGCCTATGACTCGAGTGACCACCTCTGATTCCCACAAAGTAGGATCTAGGCGCCCCTCTGGTGCACCCTGTCCACTGGGTGCATGAGCCCCTATTGTGCGCTGGACTTTCACCTCCTTGAGTGCCCCAGTTTTGTTTGCCCGACTTTTTTTGTGCTGGTGCTGCACCGTGCGTTGTACAGGCATGTTTCCCCCCTCCCCTCTGTACTGTACTGATGTTTTCGCCTGCGACTGTCTGGCCCCTGATTCTCCGCCCCCCAGTTGAGGGATACCCCACACTTCATACCTTCTGCACAGGGTTTCCCTATTCTCCATGCATTGCTGATCATCCATGAAATATGCCATTCTGTGCTGCACCCCTTCTGTCACTATTTCCCCCACTCCCCAGATGCTTAAAAAAGGGCGCATCGCGGTGAATGGCCACATTGTACTCCACACTATGCCTGGTGCCTGCATGAACATACGCGGCGCTGGAGTTGTCGTGGTTGGCTGCCTTTTCACCATTGGTACTGGCGGCACCATGCCTGCCAGCTGTCTGGCTACCACTGCCTCGGGGACCTCGACCGCCTCCGCCATGATGGTGGTGGACTCCAGCTGCACGCTTATGACCTCTTTTTCTCCCGGTATGGGCAGTACCGCTCTCATCCGTTCTGCCGTCGTCATGAGGACTACTGTGCCTTTTTTGGCTTGCTCTGTGAACGCCGTGAGCCCCAGTGTGGGGGTACCAAACATGTTGATGAGGGCTCTATACAATTGTTGCATTGGCACCTCCTTGATATTACTGATTTGTACTGCCCTCAAGCGCTCTTTGTCCTTGTCGACCTTGGAAATGGTGATCTGCTGCTTTCCTGAGCCTACTGACCACTCCGTGAGCCCCAGGTGCTCATTGTGCTCTCCCGCCATCGGGTTGTCTTGCGGCGTGCGCTCCATGGCTAGCCGTTTGCGGGGGCTTTCTTCATGTGCCCTTTTGCGCTTGAGGTCCTCCAGCCTTTTTGTCATGTCCCCCAGCTCTTGCTCAAACTTGTCCAGCCACTGTTCATCACCTGGGACCCCTGGGATCGGTGACTGGATGCTTTCCCTCTCGTCTGCCTTGCGCATTGGTGCTCTTGCTGGCGCTCGCTCGAAGGTGCGAAGCGCCTGACCCAACCCTTTTCGCGGGGACTGTTGTGGCTGTGACGGCCTCTCGAGCCTGACCCTCAGCACCTGGGCCACTGCTCCTGGCAGCGCTTTGTCCTCCCACCATGTGCGGACATAACCTTGTCGTTGCTCAAGCATTTTGCGCTTAATAAATGCCACTACCCCCGTAGTGGGCACGAGCTGTACCTCGTGTGGGATGCCGGGTTCCTAGGCCGCCCCCACTGCTTGTGCCACCTCCATTTCCTCTCGTTCTGACAAGTTTTGCAGCTTGTCCAGCAGGTTTTGTTGGGTGGCCCCCAGCTGCTGTGGTGCGTGTGCTCTGGGGGCTTCGTTTTCTGGCTCACTGCCCGACTGCACTTCCATGACCCTGTCAGGGACTATCTCCGTCACTAACTCCTTGTAGACCTTGCGCCATGTGTGGGCTCCTTCTCCTGTCTGCAACTCCTTTTTTTCCCACATGTGATATAAGATGCGCTCTTTACTTCGCACCACTTCCATCATGGTCTCAAGAGCCGTCCCCAATCTGGGTATTTCGTTGATCAGCCCCTCTTTTTTTGTCACCTGCTTGACTATGGCTTTTTCTTGTTCCTCGGTGAGGGTGCCTCGTAAGTCACTGAAGGTGCCCATGTAGACATACAGGTTGAGCTCCTCCAAGTGTTCTATCATGGCATCTGGTACTCGGTTGGCGAGGAGCAACAGCGTCAGGAGCTTGCACCGATCTGTGCCCGGCTGTAGCCATTCCCCCAGTGGCTCACTGTACGCCTGGTCTCCCCCATCTGGGCGCCACTCTAGCTGGCCCATTTCTGGGTCGAAGGTGGTAATACTGCCCATCGATGGCACAAAGTTGTGCATGCCCGTGATCATTGTGGTCATCTTGATCTGCGTTGAGGCGGGCACCACTGGGCATCCCTGTGCCCTACTGTTGGGCACTCCTCTACCTGTACTCTGGGTACTTGTCCCCCAGTGGACCTAGGATCGTCCCAGTCTGATCCCAACTCTGGGTATCGTCCCCCAGTGGGCTTAGGGCTCTCATTACTTGTCCCTAACTCTGGGTACTGTCCCCCAGTGGACCTAGGGCAGTCTCCGTCTGACCCCAACTCTGGGTACTGTCCCCCAGCGGACCTAGGGCAGTCTCCGTCTGACCCCAACTCTGGGTACTCGTCCCCCAGTGGACCCAGGACAGCCTCTGCTTGTCCCTAACTCTGGGTACTGTCCCCCATTGGACCTAGGGCAGTCTCAGTCTGACCCCAACTCTGGGTACTCGTCCCCCAGTGGACCTAGGGCAGTCTCAGTCTAACCCCAACTCTGGGTATTTGTCCCCCAGTGGACTTAGGGCAGTCTCAGTCTAACCCCATCTCTGGGTACATGTCCCCCAGTGGACCTTGAGCTTGGCCCTCACCTGCGGCACCTTGCTCTTTACCGACCTATACCACTCCTTGTTCCAGACTTTTGTCCTTCTTCCCTTTTGTCCCCCCTCCCCCACCTTTTGATACCTTCCCCCTCTGCAATCAACAATGTGCACGCACTGAAGCCATTATTGACCGTCAACTCACACTGTGCATCCTGTCAGTTTTTGCCTTACGGCTACCCCCAATCTTTCTCCCTCCCTTGATGCCTCCCACACTTTTTCCCTTGTTTACTGTACCCAGCCTGCTTTGGGGACGTCCACGTTCTGTGTTCCCACACTGCACCCCGCCCTTTCTGGCCACCCTACTATGCTTCCCTCCCCCCATCTCCCCACACCTGGTACCCCCTCCCCCCCTGTGTACCTTCTATGTACCTTCTGCTGCGTGCCACGACTGTCTTCTGTTGTGTGTGTTTGTGCCCTGCACTGCTCACGCTTGTGGTTGCCAGCGCTTTCCGTTGACCCCGTGCACGTGTCTTGGGGTGTCCCCGCCTTGTTTACCACGTGTCACGTGAGCAGTGCCCTAGTGTTACCCGTGCGGGGAACCGCCTCTCTGCCTGAGGTATTAGCACCCCTCGGCTGAGCGGCGGCTGCACATTTTTCTCAAGTCTCAAGGTGTTATTCAAGGCGTGATGGCGTAACTACCTTTTCTGCACTGCGACAGAAACCAGGAGCCTCCCACGCGTAGCCCTTGCGGCCGCTGTGGGGGTCCCCCGGTGCCGTGCAGGCTTGGGGGTTGGGGGAGGGGGGGGTAGTCCTACCCGGTTTCTACCTCTTAGCAGCAGCAGGCAAGTAGGCAGGCAGTACCGGAGACGATAACTCCGGGGTAGCAGTAGCTGGGACTCAACGTGAGTCCTCTTAACCACGAACAACCCCAAATTCCGCCGGGGCTTAACTCCCGAACGAAACGGTATTTGGGGCCCCCGTGGGCCTTATAAGCCCACGGAGTGTGCTGAGGCGTGGCTACCAGCTGGACTGTGGCCTGCCATACCCATTTCTGGGCTCGCCTCAGCACGGCCGGTCGAGTCCGGCTCTGGGGGGTGCGCACTAAACTGGCCCCGGGGGGGGGGGGCATTTACCCGTTTAAGCATTACTTATAGCCATAAGCACTATTTATTAAGTTATTTGTTTACGCAGCGCATGTTCTTACCCCGCAGACATGCCCCGTCCAGTGGTGCGCTCACCTTTGGGGCTGCCTTTGGGGGGTCCGGGGCTTTTACCCGGACCTCCGGCCCTCTCTGCTGTTGGCCGGAGGCGTACATTATACAATACTGAGGTTCTTTCATTGACGTACTTACATTACTTGATACATACACATCGAAGTCACAACAGCTCCTGGGGGGGATGGCGCCCCCCCTGCTTCGTTGGCGTTACCCACGGGACGGTCTCGGGGGGCCTCCTCCTCCGCCGGTTCTTGGGTGCGGTCGCCCACCAATTGCAAACCAGGGGCCTCCTCCTCCGCCGGTTCTTGGGTGCGGTCGCCCACCACTTGTAAATCAGGGGCCTCCTCCTCCGCCGGTTCTTGGGTGCGGTCGCCCACCAATTGCAAACCAGGGGCCTCCTCCTCCGCCGGTTCTAGGGTGCGGTCACCCACAGTTCTCAAGTTCCTAGGGGAGCGAGAAAGGGGGAGATGGATGGAGAGACCCATTAACCTAGGGGTGAGCGGGAGGGAGGGAGGGACCCGTGTTCCTAGGGAGACGTGAGAGGGAGACACGTGTTGTGCATTTGCTTACCGTTTGTTGTATGTACGTGAGTGGTTTGTGGAATCTCTTGTTTGTGTGAGCGTGCTCCACCACGTGCTCCACGGCCGCCACCGCGAGGCCCACACTCTGTGACGCCCTCCGGGCGAGTGTGCACCTCCGGGCCCTGCCATTGGATGTGCGCGCACAAGTGTGCCGTGTGTTTGTAAGTGTGCCTTTGTCTCTGCATGTTGTATACCCCTGTGTTACTTCCCTTGTTCTCCACCCTGCCTCTACTTGCCTCAGAGATTTCACCCCACATTTTTCCAGTAGTGCACGCGTATGGTGCTGTAACCCAGTACAAGCGACCACGGGGTCAAGAGGCTCTAACCTACACCCAAGACCGACGGGGCCCGTTGTCAAAGTTGTCCCGCATTGCATCGCAGGGCAGGACCGGTAGCCCCCCTTGACAACGAACCCCTCCAAGCAGGGGGGTGTGATTGAGTAGACCCGTGTACCTACAAAAAACTTTTGTGTAAAATGGAATTACGTTTGCGGGGTGAATCTCTAGGCTAGGGTGGGGTGTGGGGCTGAAATCTGCCCTTTCTGGTTGGGCTGAAAATGGCCCTGTTTTATGTCACCCCCTTTTTTTCTTATTTTTGTTTCCTGTTTCTGTACTCAACTTCTGGTTTGTGTCTAGTTGCAACATGTTCATTTTGTATTCCCTTTGTGTTTGTTGTGTACTTTGTTTTTTTCAACAAACCTGTTTCCACCGTAGGTCCATCGGCTTATCGATTGTCCACCTGTGCAGCGAAGCGGAATGCCCCTCTAGGCAGACAACACACACACACACACACACAAACACACACACACACACACACACACACAACACACACACACACACACACACACACACACACACACACACACACACACACACACACACACACACACACACACACACACACACACACACACACACACACACACACACACACACACACACACACACAAACACACACACAAACACACACACACACACACACACACACACACACACAAACACACACACACACACACACACACACACACACACACACACACACACACACACACAAACACACACACACACACACACACACACACACACACACACACACAGACACACACACACACACACACACACACACACATGCACGCACGCACACACACACACACACACACAACCACACACACACACAAACACACACACACACACACACACACACACACACACACACAAACACACACACACACACACACACACACATGTTGTTGTTGTTGTTGTTGTTGGGGACGGTATACACGCAGGCCCCGTAGCCCTCTTACCCGGAGGCGCATCATTCCGTTCTGGATGGACCGTGCACCGATGGACCTGTACAAGATGGGTGCGTGGGAGAACGATTTTGTAAAATATAAAAAACAACCCGAAAAAACCACAAAAAAAAACTGTGTGGCGTGCGTGTCGAAAAAACTGGCCACCAAAAATCCGGAAAAGGGTAGTTTTCGAAAATACCTGTCCCCTCTGTTGTCTGAACAGAGCAACAACAACACTACAACAACAGCCTCTGCTGCGCAAGCCTCCATCACTTAGAGGGGCCTATGAGTGTGGCGGACCTACACCGCTAACACTGGCTTGCGCAGCACTGCAGCAGTAGGAAACCTGCTGCACTGCACCACGGTGCCCTGTGGCGGCAAAAGCGACCGCCGCCGTTCAGTGGCATCCAAGCCTCTGTTGCTCAGCAGCAGCACAAAGGGGTGCTGCTGAAGAGCAGGAAAAAAGCCCACTGCTCAGTGCTTACAAAAAACCCGCTGCTCAGTGTCTACAAAAACCTGCTGCTCAGGGGCAGCAAGTAGGCACCGTGCTCAGCGGCAGCAAAGAGGCCTGCCGCTCAGTGGCTGCAAAAAAGCTTGCTGCTCGATGGCAGCTAAAAAACGCGCTGCTCAGCGGCTGCAAAAAGGCATACAGCTCAGCGGCAACAAAAAGGCATGCCGCTCAGTGGCAGCAAAAACTAGCTACTTAGAGACGGCTAAAGCGCCTGTTGCTCTGCGGCTGCACAAAGGCATGTTGCCCAGTGGCTGCAAAAAACCCTGCCACTCAGTGGCCGCTAACAAGCTTGATGCGCAGTGGCAACAAAAGACCTGCTGCCCAGTGGCTGCTAAAAAGTTTGCTGCTCAACGGTCGCTAAACAATTTGCCACTCAGTTCCAACAAAGGCCCCTACTACTCAATGGCAGCAGAAAGGCATGCTCCTCTGTGGCAGCAGAAAGCCGTGCTGCTCAGTGGCAGCGAAAAAGCATGCTGCTTAGTGACTGCAAAAAACTAGCTGGCTAGTGGCACCAAAAAGCCTGCAGCTTAGCGCCATCATGAGGCCTGCTGCACACCGGCTGCAAAAGGACATGTTGCCCTGTGGCCATTTAAGCTGGTGCTCACTGGCAACCCCCAACCTGCTCAGTGGCAGCAAACTGCACACCGCTAGGTGAACGCAAAAAAGCCTGGTGCTCAGTGTCGGCCAAAAAAAAAAGTAGCAGCAAGGAAGCCCGCTACTCAGTGACTGCTAAAAAAAGTGCCGCTTAGCAGCAGTCAAAAACCTCGCTACTCAGTGGTAGCAAAAAAGCATGCTGCGGAGCTGCAGCAAAAAGG
The DNA here is from genome assembly GCA_964036045.1 of Eutreptiella sp. 'Long Island Sound 2002'. NCBI lineage: Eukaryota > Euglenozoa > Euglenophyceae > Eutreptiales > Eutreptiaceae > Eutreptiella > Eutreptiella sp. 'Long Island Sound 2002'. The sequence goes on along the minus strand of OZ038404.1, from coordinate 12,866,929 downwards.
TATGCTGCTCAATGGCAGCAGAAAAGCTTGCCACTTAGTGGCAGCTAACGAGCTTGCTGCTCTATGGCAGCTAAAACGCTTGCCGCTCACTGGTATCCAAACGAATTGCCGCTCAGTGGCAGCAAAAGCCCCTGCTGCCCAGTGGCAGTAGAAAGGCATGCTGCGGCGCAGCTGCAGCAGGGCCTGCTGCCACCCAGTGGCAGTGATAAGGCACGTTGCACAGCAGCAACAAAGGATCTGTTACTCAGTGGCAGCAAAAAGGCATGCCGCTCAGTGGCAGCTAAAAAGCTTGCAGCGCAGTGGCAGCTAGAAAGCACGCTGCTCATCGGTAGCAGAGAGGCATGCTGCTCAGTGGTAGCAAAAACTTGCGACTTTGCGGCTGCTAAAAAGGGTGCTGCGCAGCCGCAACAAAAATCCCTGATGGCCTGTGGCAGCAAAAAGCCTGCCACTTAGTGGCGGCTGAAAAGCCTGCTGCTTAGTGGCAGCTATTTAGCATGCTGCTCAGCGGCAGCAAAAAGACACGCCGCGCGGTGGTAGCTAAAGGCATGCAGCTGAGTGGCAGCAAAAACACGCGACTCCGCCACTGCTAAAAAGTTTGCGGCCCATCGGGAGCAAAAAAGGCTTGCTGTCAAAAAGTACACTGCTCAGTGGCAGCAAAAAGACCTGCTACTCATTGGCAACGAAAAAGCTTGCTGCTCAGTGGCAGCAAAAAGGCACGCTGCTCAATGGCAGCAAAAAGACCTGTTGCTGAGCGGCAGCCAATAAGTTTGCTGCTTACTGGCAGCTAAAAACTTGCCACTCTGTGGCGTGCTGTGCTGTGGCCGCCGCATGGCATGCTGCTCAGCGGCAGCAGTAAAGCATGCTTTTCAGCGGCACCAAAAAAAGCACACCGCTTACTTACGCTTACTTACAGCAAAAAGCCCTGCTGCAACAAAAGCTAAAGAAAAGCCCTAACCTAGTGATAGCTAAAAAAGCCTCGTGCACACCTGCAGCAAAAGGACACAACGCTCTGTGGCCGCATAACCTTGTGCTTAGTGGCTGCAAAACCTGCTGCTCAGTGGCAGCAAAAAAGCACACTGCCAGGTGACCACAAAAAGATCCGCTCCCCAGTGGCACCTAAAAAGCGTGCTGCTCAACGGCAACTAAAAAGCTTGTCGCTCAATAGCTGCAAAAGACCCTGCTGGCCAGTCGCTTCAGAAAGGTATGCCGCTCAGTGGCTGCAAAAACCTGCAGCTCGGTGGCAGCAAATAAAAAAAACACACTGCTAGGTGACAGCAAAAACAGACTGCTGCCCAATGGCTGCTAAAAAGCTTGCCGCTCTATGGCAACAAAAGTCCCTGCTGCTAAGTGGCAGCAGAAAGGCAGGCCGCCCAGTGGCAGCTAAAACCTGTTGCTCGGTGGCGGCAAAAATGCACGCTGCCTAGTGGCAACTACTAAGCTTACCATTCAATGCAAAAGACCCTGCCGCTCAGCGGTAGCCAAAGGACATGCCACCCTTTGGCTGCCAAAACTTGCTACTCTGTGGCAGCAAAAAAAAAAAAAAAAAATTGCCACTCTGTGGTAGCACGAGGGCTTGCTCCTCTGCGGCAGCAAAAAGCCCGCCGCTCCAAAAAACCTACTAAAAGCCTGTGGTTCTTGGGCGGCAAAGAGCCGTGCAGCTGCGTGGCTGCCAAAAAGCTAGTGGCCACTATAAGGTATGCCGCTCAGTGGCAGCAACAAGACCTGCCACTTGGTGGCAGCTAAACGGTTCGCTAGTCCTTGGTCGCAAAAAAGCCTGCAGTTTACCGGTAGCACACAGACCTGTTGCTCAGCCGCTACTAAAGGTCCTGCTGCTCAGTGGCAGCAACAAGGCCCACTGTTGGTTGTCGCAAAAAAGCGCGGTACTCAGTGGCTACAAATCATCGTGCTGCACAGCGGCTACCAAAAAGCTTGCCGCTCGATGGTTGCAAAACACCCTACTGCCTTGCTATGTGGCCCCTAAAGACCCTGCCGCCCAATAGCTGCAAAAAAGCTTGCTGCTCAGTGGCAGCGAAAAACCGTGCTACCTAGTGCAGCTAAAGGGTACTCTGGTCAGCGGCAGCAATGGAGCGAGCCTCCCTATGGCAGCAAAGGAGCCTGCTGCTCAGTGGCAGCAAAAAGGCCTGCTACCCAACGGCAAAAAGGCCCGCGGTTCAGCTGTAGCTAAAAACCCGCTGCTCTGCGGCAGCAAAAAGCCCCTCTGTTGAGTGGCTGCATAAACAAGAAAAAAGAAAAAAGAAAGGCCCGCTGCCCTGTGACAGCAAAGGGCCCGCTGCCCATTGGCTGCAAAAAAGCATGTTGTTTCGTGACAGCAAAAAAACATGTTGCTCAGTGGCACCAAAGGGCCCGGCGCACTGAAGTTGCCAAGAAGCTTGCCGGTCTGTGGCTGCAAGAAAGCCCCGGCGGCAGCAAAAAGCTTGCTTTTGAGTGGCTGCACAAATGCCTGCTGCTCCGTGGCCGCAAAAATCCCACTGGGTAGCGGCCGCCAAAAGGCCCTCTGTTCTATGGCTGCAGGAAAGCATGCTGCTCAGCGGCAGCCAAAAAGCTTGCGTTCAGTGGCAGCAAAAAGCCTATTGCTCAGTGGTAGCAAGCAGCGTGCCGCTCAGTCACAGCAAAAACTGGCTACACAGTGACAGGAAAACACCTGCTACAAACATCTGCAGCAAAAAGGCTTGCGCTCAGTGGCAACACAAGAGCATGCTCAATGGCAACAAAAAAGGCCTGCCACTCAATGGCAGCCAAAGGACACGATGCTCTGTGGCAGCAAAAAGCGTGCTGCGTAGTGACAGCAAAAAAGGCGCGGTGTTTAGCGGCAGCAAAACGACATGCTGCTCTGTGGTAGGCAAAAAACTGCCACTCAGTGGCAGCAAAAAAACCTGACGCTCAGTAGCAGCAAAAAGGCATGCTACTTCGTGGCAACAACAAAGCCTGTTGATCAGTGGCAGCCAAAAAACATGCCTCGTCGTGGCAGCAAGAAAGCCCACCGCTCCTTGGCAGCAAAAAACACGCTGCTCTGTGGCAGTAAAAAACTCCGCTTCTCAGTGGCCGCAAAAAGGCCCGTTGCTCAGTGGCGGCAAAAAAAGGACCTTCTGTTCAATGGTAGCTAAGGAGACCGCTCCTCAGTGCAGCAAACAGGCCTGCTGCTCGGTGGCAGCAAAAGGACTCGCTGCTCTGCGGCAGGAAAAAAGCTCGCAGCTCAGTGGCGGCAAAAGAGCATGCCACACAGTTGCTGCTAAAAAGCCTGAGTGGCTCAGTGGCTCAGTGGCAGTTTTGTCAGCAGCTCAGTGGCAGCAAACAAAAAACCCCGCTGCCCAACGGTAGCAAAACAGCACGCTGCCGAGTGAAGCACAATGGCCTGGTGCTCAGTGGCTGCAAAGGGACATGCTGCTCGGTGGCAGCAAAAAAAAAATTAAAATAAAAAATAAAAGAAATCAAAAATTGTTCTGCTGCTCATGGCAGCAAAAAGGTCTGCCGCACTGTGGTAGCGAAAAAGGCCTCCTGCCCAGTGCCAATAAAAACCTACCAATCAGCGGCAGCAAAAGAGCATGCTACTCTGTTGCAGCAAAAAGGCCTGCTGTTCAGTGGCAGCAGAAGAGCATGCTACTCAGCTAAAAAGCCTGCCGCTCAGTGGCAGCAAAAGAGCATGCTACTCAGTTGCTGTGAAAAAGCTTGCTGCTCAGTGACTGAGGAAAAACAAAACCTGCCCTAGGGCAGCAAAAAAGCCTGCCGCTAAATGGCAGCGAAAAACGCCGCCAGTGTGTGGCAGCAATATGGCCTGGTGCTCTGCGGCAGCAAAAACCCTCCTGCTCATTGGCAGCACAAAGGCCCATTGTGCTGCGGCAGCTAAGAAAACCCCTGCTGCTCTATGGCTCTGTGGCTCAGAACAGCAGAAATTTTTGGCGATCTGTGGTAGTAATTGGACATGCTGCTCTGTGGCAACAATAAGGCCCATGGCTCGGTGGCAGCATAAAAGCATGCTACCTTGGTGCAGCAAAGAGGCTTGTTGCCCGGTGACAGCAAAGGAGCTTGTTACGTAGCTGCAAATTAAAGACTTGTTGCTCAGTGGCATCAAAAAGGCATGCTGCCCAGTGGCCGCGAAAAGGCCCACTGCTCAATGGCAGCAAAAATTCTCCTGCTCTATGGCTGCAAAAGGGTCAGAAGCTCACTGGCAGTCAAAAAACCCAGCTGCTTAGAAGAAGCAAAAAGCCCCGTTGCTCTGCGGCAACAAAAAACCCTGCTGCCCTATGGCAGCAAAAGACCCCATTGCTCCATGCATCAAAAAAGGCTGGCGCTCAGTGGCAGCAAGAAGGCCTGCAACTCAATGGTCGCAAAAACCCTGTTACTTTTAAGCTGCAAAAATCCTGCTGCTCAATGGTAGCAAAATACCCTGCTGCCCTATGATAGCAACAGACGCCGCTGCTCTATGCAGCTTAAAAGGCTGGTGCCCGGTGGCTGCATAACGGCCTGCTACTCAGTGGTAGCAAAGAGGCCCACGCGCAGTGGCTGCTAAAAAACCTGCTGCTCAGCAATAGCTTGCTGCTCAGTGGCCGCTTAAAGCCAGCTACCTCGTGGCAGCAAAAACCTTGGTGCTCAACGGCAGCAAAAAGCTCGCTGAGTAGTGGCTGCAAAGGGCATGCCGCCGCGGCAACAAAAAAGCCCGCTGCGCCAGCAAAAAAACCATGATCCGTGGCTGCCTAAAAGCCAATGGCTACAAACAAGCATACTGCTCAGTGGCAGCTATAAGGCCCAACGATCAGCGATCAGCGATAGCTAAAAGGACGGCTACTCAGTGGCAGCAAAAAAGGCATGCCACCATGTCGCTACAAAAAAGCCGCATGCTCCGTGGCGGCTAAAGGGCATACTACTTTGTGGCTGTCACACCCCTACTCTGGGTACTCGTCCCACAGTGGACCTAGGGTGTGTCCCTGTTGCACCCCAACTCTGGGTACCTGTCCCCCAGTGGACTTGGGGTGCATCCCAGCCGCACCCCCACCTGCACCTGGGGTATTGGGCTCCCAATGGGCCCATGACACCATTTGGTCCCGATTGTTGTGGCACTGTAGCAGCCAAAGAAAGAAAGAAAGAAAGAAAAACAGCACTGCAGCAGCACAAAACACTCGCTGCACTGTGGCAGCACAAATAACACGCTGCCCTGCGGCAGCTCAAAAAACACACAGCACAGTGGCAGCACAAAAATAGGCAGCAACACAAAAAACACTGCACTGTGGCAGCGCCAAATACCATGCCGCAGTGCGGCAGCACAAAAACAAGCTGCACGGTGGCAGCACAAAAAATACGCTGCACTGCGGCAGCAGAAAACACAAGGAAGATAAACAGCTACACCGTGGCCGCACTAACAAAACAAAAAAAAACAATGCTGTACTGTGGCAGAACAAAAAAACACGCTGCCCTGTGGCAGCACACAAATACCCAGCACTATGACAACACAAAGAACATGCAGCACCGCACCATTGCACGAAACAAGCCGCACTATGGCAGCACAGCAATAAGCGCTGCACCGTGGCAGCACACAATTTCATGCTGCACTATGGCAGCTACATAAAAAAGCTGTGCCATGGCAGCACAAAATTTGATGCCGCAGTGTGGCAGCACACAAAACACGCTGCACTGCGGCATCACAAAAACAAGCTGGACTGTGGCAACACCAACAAAAAAACATGCTGTACCACGGCAGAACCAAAAGCCCGCTGCAATGTGGCATCATACAAACCGCTGCATTGCAACAGCACAAAAACACACCGCGCTTTGGTAGCAGAAAAAACAAAAACCAAAAAAAAAATAAAAAAAATAAAAAAAATAAAAAATTGATGCACTGTGGCAACACCCATAACACGCTGCATTGCAACACCATAATATGCTACATTGTAGCAGCACAACAAATGCGCTGCACTGGGGCAGCACTAGACACTCGCGGAACTAGAAATGGTGGGCCCAAAACAATGTGGCATCACAAAAAACAAATACAAACAACAACAACAAAAAAACCCTCATCGCTCATTGCAAAAAAAAAACAAAGGATACTGCAGCACTGCAGCTGCAGCTGGACAAAAAATACGCTGCACTGCGGCGGCACAAAAACCATGCTGCCCTGTGGTGGCACAGAAATCAAAAAACAAGAACAACACAAAACCATGCCCTGCGGCAGCACACAAAAAACATGCTGCACTGAGGCAGCACAAAGCAAAAAACCCAAACATGCCGCCCTCTGGCTGCACAAAAAACACACACTGCACCGTGGCAGCACTGAAAAAACATGCCGCACTGAGGCAGCAGAAACTGAAAAACTGCACACTGCACTGTGGTTGTACAAGGAAAATGCAGCATTGTGATAGCACAAAAAAAAAACGCTGCACAAGAAACAGAGTCACCAAAAACAATATTATAGCACAAACACAAAAACAAACTAAAAAAGCGTTGCACCATGGCAACAGTCAAAATCTGCTGCTCTGTAGCAGCCCACACCACACGCTACTGTGTGGCAGAACTAAAATACGTTCACTACGGCAACACAAAACACACGACGCTCTGTGGCAGCGCAAAAATTGCTGCTCTGTCTCGCCCCAATTCTGGGTATTAGTCCCCCAGTGGACCCAGGGCCGTCCCAACCGTACCCCATTCTGGGTAATCGTCCCCCAGTGGACCTAGGGCCGTCTTAGTCGCGCCCCAACTCTGGGTACTAGTCCCCTAGTGGACCTAGGGCTGCCTCTGTCGCGCCCCAACTCTGGGTACTAGTCCCCCAGCGGACCTAGGGCCGTCTCAATCGTGCCCCAACTCTGGGTACTAGTCCCCCAGCGGACCTAGGGCCGTCTCAATCGTGCCCCAACTCTGGGTACTAGTCCCCCAGTGGACCTAGGGCCGTCTCAGTCGCGCCCTGGGTACTCGTCCCCCAGCGGACCTAGGGCCGTCTCAGTCGCGCCCCAACTCTGGGTACCCGTCCCCCAGTGGACCTAGGGCCGTCTCAGTCACGCCCCAACTCTTGGTACTCGTCCCCCATTGGACCTAGGGCCGTCTCATTCGCGCCCCAACTCTGGGTACTTGTCCCCCAGTGGACCTAGGGCCGTCTCAGTGGCGCCCCAACTCTGGGTACTTGTCCCCCAGTGGACCTAGGGCCGTCTCAGTCGCGCCCCAACTCTGGGTACTAGTCCCCCAGTGGACCTAGGGCCGTCTCAGTTGCGCCCCAACTCTTGGTACTCGTCCCCCAGTGGACCTTGGGCCGTCTCAGTCGCGCCCCAACTCTGGGTACTTGTCCCCCAGTGGACCTAGGGCCGTCTCTGTCACGCCCCAACTCTGGGTACTAGTCCCCCAGTGGACCTTGGGCTGCCTCCTTTGCACCCCTACTCTGGGTACTAGTCCCCCAGCGGACCTAGGGCCGGCTCTACAACCACAATGGTCCTGCTGCCCATTGGCTGTAAAAAAGCTTGTTGTTTCGTGACAGCCAAAAACCTTGCTGCTCTGTGGCCACAAAAGGCCTGGCATCCCGAGGTTGCTAAGAAGCCTGCCTGTTAGGGGCCTCAAAAAAGCCATCTGTTTTGTGGCTGCTAGAAACCCCCAACTGCAGCAAAAAATGCTCGCTCCTCCATGGCCGCTCAAGTCCCTCTGCTTAGTGGCCGCCTAGAAATACCTCTGTTCTGTGGCAGCTGGAAAGCATGCTGCTTAGCGGCAGTAAAAAAAAACTTGTGTTCAGTGGCCGCAGAAAGCTTTTCGCTCAGTAGTAGCAAGTAGCTTGCTGCTCAGTCGCAACAAAAACTGGTACTACTGGTGCTACAGTGTGACAGGAAAACACCTGCTACTCAGTGGCTGCAAAATCCAGCCGCACAGTGGCTGCCAAAACCCTGCTGCTCTGTTGCATGGTAGCTGTAGAGTCCGCTGCACTGTGGCAGCTAAAAACCTGCTGCTCCGTGGTAGCACAAAGCTGCACCACTCTGTGGCAGCAAAAAACCTGCTACTCTGTGACAACACGTTGCTTCACCACTCAGCGGCAGCTAAAACACCTGCTGCTCCTTGGCAGCATATAGCTTGCTGCGTACTTACAGCTATTGACGGTTTTGAGAGCAAAAAAGCCTGCTGCTCAGCGCTAGGAAAAGGGCCTGCTACCCAGTTGCAG
>OZ038404.1:12844139-12856086 GCA_964036045.1 Eutreptiella sp. 'Long Island Sound 2002' | reverse complement strand
CCCGCCCCCCTCTCTCCCTCTCTCCCTCTCTCTCTCTCTCTCTCCTCCCTCTCTCCCTCTCTCCCTCTCTCCCTCTCTCCCTCTCTCTCTCTCTCTCTCTCTCTCTTGTCTTGTCTTGTCTTTGCTGGGCCGCTGCTTATGCAGGCCTCCACGTGAGCCCCTGGAGGTCATTGTAGTCCCTAGTCGCCCCGCCGGGCTGCGTAGGGTGTGCCCTTTAAGTCCTGGTGGTGGAGCCCCCACTGGCTCCTGATGCTGTTGCTTTCGAGACTTCAGTGGCTCCTGCTCTCACCCCCAGTCCCGCTGCATGGGCTTCCAGTGTTGGTCCCCCTTTAGTGCTGAATTGCGTATCAGTTTTTCCTGAAAAAATTAGCTCCCTAAAAGTGTGCTGGCTCCATTCGCCCCTTGAGTGGTCCTGTGCCCCGCTCTCGATTTCTGTTGAGAATGTAATTCTTTGTTATTGTTGTTTGTTCTTCCGCCAACCCCCAACCTGCAGTCTCTGTGAACCCTGCCGAGTCCTCTCCAATGCCCTCTCTCCACCCTCTGTCACCCTGAGCAAGCCCTGGCACAGTGCGACTCTACCATAAGACTCCCGCCAATGCGCTACTCCTTGAGTCTCCTGAGTGGCTCATCTGAGCTGGTGGGTGTCCGCTGTCGCTGTGCTTAAGCCGCTGAAAATAAATAACGTTAAAGAAAATAAATACTGGGTGTCTGCGGCCTTCTTTGTTGTGGCCTGCCCTCTCGTGCTCTAACACTCGGACAGTGCATGTTGAACTGCGTCTCTCGAGTGTACTTGAAAAAATAAAGTAGGAAAAATAAAATATAATGAAATGGATCGCCTGACACCGCGAAGCTGCGCTGATGAGCACTGTTCCTGGGCCGACCCTGCGATTCGTTAATGCTGTAACTGACTCAGACGACCTTTAAGTGCTTCCGTCAGCGCCCATGGAATCCCCCGCGTCCATGCGAACGGGACCGGGAGATCAAAGTACTCGAACTCTCCATTGCTTTGAAAGGATCTCGCCTCCTCTCCCACGAATATCTCGTAGTTGTGGCGCTCCAGTCCTATTGGCCTGACTCGACCCACCACCACTATCACCGGCTCCAGGTCTCGACTAGTCTGCAGTCTCGGGCTGTCGATCACTGGCAGTCCCCATTGCCACATCCTCCAATTCCCACATCCTCTGGCCAGCCAGGATGCCGTGATAGACTCCACCAGTGAGCCATGTCTGGCCCCTCCAGTCAGCACCAGTGTGGACCTCTCATGCTCCCACGTTCTGCGCTCCCGGACGAGACTCATCTGCAGTTCATGCAAGCTCACCTGAGCAGCCTCACTCCAACAGAGGAACAGATCCTGCAGTGCAATAGGACTCCCTTTCCACGCATTGGCCCATGGGCCGGAGGAGTAGTACCTTCCTGACCAGCTGAATGCTATAACGTCGTCGGGCACCTTCCGCTGCAGATACCCGTTCAGATCGCTGTCCGCCATCACGCTCATCCACAATTTCTTACCCTGTCTTGAGAACACGACCTCCAGGTCTGACACCAGAGCGAGAGACCAGACCCCCAGCCTGTGAAGCGCCCTGCCAGCTTGTGGGTCACCTGAACCCACTTTAGATAGAACTCTGGGCAGTGGAACTGCAGGTGCGAGGCCCGCAGGGAGTCCGCCGCCCCACACCAGTGGCACTGCTGGCCTTCTCCGGCGACCTCCATCTGCATCCCCAACGCTCTGAGAAGCATCAACTTCTTGAAGCTGGACGAGACTATGGCCCCTCCTTCGAATGCCTTCACTTGGTCGTAGGCCGACCACCTGGCATCCCATCCGGCTAGTCCTGCTGCAGCCCTATGACGAATCGCTTCGTTGTAAATCTGGTCCAACGTCTCATCCAAGGCCACTACCACCGCTCCTCCAATGCTGAAGACCGGTCCTGGAACCAGCTCTTTGGGCAGAAAGAACTCTCCTTCTTTCGACGCCTCCAGTTGTGCCGTCGCCTGCTCATCAGCCAACCGGTTGCAAGTTGAAAGGAACTCTGCCAACCCGCTGTCATGCTGTGCTTCCACCCAAGCCTCTCCATATGTCTTTAAGTCTGACTTACCGTATGCTCCTCGGACGAGGTCATCTAACCAGGTTCCATACGAAGGAAGCTTGATGCCCGTGAAAGCTCCCGCCGAGGAGTCCGCTGCAACCAGTTTGACCCCTGGCAAGTGATCGAGCATCTCAATCCATGTCGATTTAGCCAACTGCTCCATTGCTGTTGAACTGCCCGCGTGTACTCTCAAACCGAAACCCCGCACCTCCAGAATGCGGCCCGCCTTAGCCAGCACCATTCCAATGCCTCCGCGGCTACCTCTCAGCCCTCCATCAGTCACAAGCAGCCAGGGCTCGTCGTTACCACCAGAGGGCGTCATGGGTCTGGGCAGAGGCGCCCCTCTCGCTGTCAGTAGCTTTATCTTGAATGCCCGCAACACGCGCCAAATTTGCCGAACGTCGTCCCCGGGAGTTTCGTCATCGAGCAGCTCATCCGCTACCATCTGAGCCAGTCCACTGCGGCTGTACGGCATCTTCAGCACTTGGCGCAAGTACCGCATCTCAGCCCTCAAAGGCAGCCACGGGCAACCTGTGCCACCCCACGGGGGGGGCAAATACAGGAATAGCTTAGCCACCCTGATCGACAGGCCATGCGCCTCGCAGAAAGTCCTGTCAATGATCTGCTGCAAGTCCCTCAGCCATTCCTCTCTAAAGAGGTAAGCTGACGCCGCATAGTCGAATCGGGCCACCATGAAGGCCATGATCACTCGGACTGTCTTAACGGGCAAGAAATCGGCTCTAACGATACTAGGCGTCAGCTTCCTCCACTGCGCCGCCGTCGCTGAGAGCCACTGCAGGGGCTTCATTTCTTGGAATACCGGCACTCCGATGCACGTTGGAGGCTGCTCTCTCTCTCTCTCTCTCTCTCTTTCTCTCTCTCTCTCTCTGTCTCTCTCTCTCTCTGTCTCTCTCTCTCTCGCTCTCTCTCTCTCTCTCTCTGTCTGTCTCTCTCTCTCTCTCTGTCTCTCTCTTCGTCTCTTTCACTCCCCCCGCCCCCCTCTCTCCCTCTCTCCCTCTCTCTCTCTCTCTCTCCCTCTCTCCCTCCCTCTCTCTCTCTCTCTCTCTCTCTCTCTCTGTCTCTCTCTTTCACCCCCCCCCCCCCCCCCTCTCCCTCCCCCCCTCTCTCAGACAGGACAGGGTTCCTTTCAAAGGGGGATGTGGGTGTGGGTGGGCTGGTCTAGGGTGTGTGGGGGGGGTGGTACACCCCCCCCCCCCTTCCCTAGTGGTGCTGAGTTTCCATAGGCGCCAGAGAAACATTTTGGCCGAAACTGACGAGCACCAAAGTAAATTTTTTGATTGGCCGAAGGCCTGCAGAAAAATGTGGGCCAATCCCTTGGGGGGGGGGGGGGGGGGCAGTGGTGCTGAGTTGTGAAAAAGAGCCCCCTCGAGGGAGGATTTCTGAAATGCGTTCTGGTGCCCTTTGTCACCCTCGTGGGAGGCCATGGGTCTGACGGGTGCACGGTAGGGGACAGGTCACAAAAGACGCACGCAGTGCATCGGTGTCCCCCTTGCCCCCGTCCCCCCTCCGCTTTCCCACAACAATGCACCACCGTTGCGTGGCCTCCGAGCGAAGCAGTTTGCCTCAGGCCTCAGGCCTGTGCGCCCCCCCTGCCCGTCATCATCTTCTGCGCAGGCCTCCTCCTCTGCCTGTGCCCCATATTACTGGTCTATGCCCCGGGCAGAGGAGTAAGGCTTGAAACGCGGTCCGGTACTTGCGGCACCGCACGGTGTGCAAAGGCGCCCCAAGTGCCGGGACCCCCCCCCCAGGGATGCATTAGAAGGGGAGGGGGGTCAGAGGCGGCCCCAGGAGCGGTTGGATATGCGGTTGGAGGAGGTTGCCAAAGCGGTTGGGGGCGGTTACTGTCGGTTACAAATGCCATTGACGCCGGCACTTGCCGTCAGGGGGACAGTGGCTGGGCGTAGGCTGGGCGCCTGGAGGGGTGGTGGTGGTACCTCCCCCCCTTGCCGAACGCAGGGTCCCTTGTGGACAATCAGTTGTGTGCGACTTTGGCGGGCCCAAATGGCGGTGTGCGTGCTTCAGGGGGGTGAGCTGACCGGCAGCAGCGCAAGCACAGCACATGAACCAGCGCCGTGGACCAGCCGGAGAAATATGGCGAGCTGAACGTATGGACTGATTGAGCGATGACCGAATGGTCTGTGTCACAGGGGCGTCCGGTAGCTACCAGGGGCGGATGTAATAGTGACGACATTACCAAGGTGGGGGGGGGTGGACTGCTGAGCCAGGAGGCAGTGATGACCGAATGACAATTACGATTGCTATCTTTTCGCTTTGTGGGTGTGTGCATTCACAGAGTTGGATGAATCTGCAGCTAAAGAAATGATTGGACTGTGTGGACTGTCTATGGGATGCACCAACCCCTGTGCAATGCATTGTCTTGTGTTCATTGTCCCCAGATTGGCTCAGTGGCTCAGTGGTATATCTCTCGGGGACCGTGCCGATTATGCCAACTTTGTGGGTTTTGGGGGGTTGGTGCCATTGTTGCCCCATTTGTGCCAACTGAGTGTTCCGGAGGTAGGGGTATGTGGGGTATATTTGGAAACCCCTTGAAAAGGGCTATTTGGAAGCAAAACTTGTAGAAAATGCTGAAAAAGGCCAAAACCCACAAAATTGGCATATTATGAATGTCCCCGAGAGATATGCATAGGCTTATGGACGGAGCATCCTTAGTTCAAATCCAGGGCAGCACTCTGCTGTGGCGCACTTTTTGCCATCAGACCTCTCGCAAGACTGCTGCCTCCGCCAAACGGGTCGATCGCAATCGCAATCATCATCGAGGGCCGCAACTCGTCAGATGTGGACCCGCCACTTTCGCTCCAGCCGCGCCTGCCCCACGGCCTTCCTTGCGTAATCAGTTCTCAGTGCGGGCGTGTGGCCAGTGGCCTGCTTGCATTGTCCCAGTGTTCCAGCCCCTGCCTCCCCGGCTGGGGGTCAGGGCTTTGGGTTCAGGGCATTGAGGGGGGGGGGGCCCACCCCCACTATACCCCCCCCTGGTAGCTACAAGGAGGGGAAGTTTTCGTCAGGGGACAATTCGCGGGGGAAAATGTCGCCTTTCAGATTGGGGACGGCATTTCCCCCGCGGGACTTTTGGGCGCCATTTGGGGCGCTCCCTATTCTTTGGGGGGTGCTGTTGCACGGCGCGCGCGCGGTGCGGCACCTTTCCGATGTTTGTGGAGCTTGTACCCGGTGAAGAGGCCCACCGCAAACCACTTTGGCGGGTGTTCCCAAAGGCTTGTGGATGGTCGCCAGAGGCCTTTGGGTGATACCTCGTGTATATCGGCACGTTGCACTGCGCGCCCCCCTCTTTGGGTGTCTCATCAGCCAGGGGGCGTTTTCGCACAGCGCGGGCACAGCGCCAAGTGTTACGGTGATTATCCGGGTAACAACCCTGAAAACCACCTGCGGAATCATGCACAATCCATTCCAAACTCAAAAATTCAAACATCTGATGCTTGCCATGGGTCCCAGGGACCTAAATTCTGCCCCCTATAGCCCCGTCCACTGCAGCAGCCATTCAATGACGTCCTTTCAATCTTCTGAACTTACCGAACTCCCGGCGGTGGAGAACAGCCAACTTTTCGCACAGCGCACGGTACGCCCCCTCAGTCAGTCACAGGCCAACATACCCCTCAACATCCCCCCCCCCCCCCGGCTCTCGACCCCTTCCCCGAACCTCAGGAAACTCGACCCTCATGACAATCTTTCCTCGAGCTAGTGCCTCCTTCAATCTGGAGAGCCAACCTGGGCCTTGCTCTGAAGGGGGGGGGGGTACCTCAGATTTGCTGAACTTCGGACGTCTGTAGATGTTCATCGTGAAGAAGAAGTTCTGGTTCCAGTTCGTGAAGTAGGGGGACTCGTGGAGGATGGCGTCCCGCTTGATCATGAAGTCGATCGGCGCCACGGGGGAGTCCAGGTGGTCCATGTCGCCCTTGTACCAGCGCTTGCAGTGCCGCTGGAACACCTCCTGCGGCGCGAACACCCCCGCGATGAAGAGGAACAGCGCGAACGTGCCGATCAGCACGCACCACGCGAGAAGGAGCTGCCCCTTGGACAGCTCCTCGATCTTGAACTTCCGGACGCGCTGCATCGGAGGCCGGGCCCAGGGGCGCACAACAAAACGATCTGGGGAACGGGCGAGGGACGCGCCCGGGGGGAGGGGCCATGAGGCAACGGATACTGGGCTCGCATACGCCCCCGTGTCACAGGCGCATGGTCATCACCACACAGTTCAGTGTTTTGCCTTGCTGCACTGCAGCGCAGACCAGTTTTGTACCACTCCAGGCGGCTTTTGACGGGGGGAGGGGCAGGGGGGCAGTTCTGTTTTCAACCCGCGGCCGAAGTCCCCCCAAAAGTGTCCACCGAGCGTTCACAAAGTAGGTCAAGGGTCAGCAACAGGCCCTTTGGGTTTGGGTCAAGGCCAGGGTGCCCCGTCCCCTTCCCTCACAGGAAACGGCGGGCACTCGATTGGTCCGGTTGCGGTGTCCGCATTCGGCTCTGGCCGCGCCTGCCTCACGGCCGCCATCGCCTTCTGTCCAACGTGCCAATGTTCGGCGTTTCCACAGTATCTTACACCGCCCTTGTAATCTCCCCGGGGTCCCGATGTGCGCTAATTTGTGGTGCGCGTACGCTAGCAACATGAGAAGCATGGATACAACAAAGGGGCTTGCGCAGAACACCCAAGAAGGCGCTCAACACACGTGGCGGGCATGTGGGGTGTCAGCTTGGGACACCCCAGGCCAATGGCGAGGGCCCGTTGCCCTCCTCCGCGACACAGAGCAGCGGACAGTCCGAGGGCTCCAGTGGCACAACCGACGGAGGATATGGAGGGGGTGTAGGGAGCCCCAATGTCGTGATGCCCCCCCCCCCCCCCCCCAATCCCCACACCACAAAGCTGTACCATAGTATCACAGTGCAAATCAGCTTTGGCGCCTTGTAAAAATTTTCTTTGGCGCCTTCGGTGCCCAGTATTTTCTATGCTTTTTGCGCCAAGTGACCGTTCAGACCCGGTTGGTGGCTGCATTTGGGGGCAGCTCAATGTTGCCTGTTTATCCTTCTCCCTCCCCCTTGTCAAATGCCCACCCAGGTCCCAAAAAAAAAAAGGTTCCTCTAAGAGGCGAGGCTCAGACAAGACGGCATTGACATGCGACACAAACCTATTGGGTTGGCAGCCCAATTGATCCCTCCCTGAGGTCACCCACTTTGGGGGTTACCTTTTGACGAACCCGCATGCAAGGGTTTTTGCAGGGCTTAGACCAGGGATCAACCTAACGGGGGAGGGGGGTTGGTGCCTGGTTACTCTAGCGGTGGTAAATTTCGCTGCCGGGAAATGTCATGGGGACCCCTGGATTTCGCGTGGTACATTTGCAGACACTCCCAGAAATGTTGTGGTGTGTCCAGCTTTGCGGGCTCGGAGCTTAGCCACAGGTGCCATTCACGATGCAGGGGAGACCCATGTGCCACAATCTGCCATTGATGAGGGTCCAGTTGGTCTAAGGCCCTGACATGTGTTCAAACTTTGACAGTGGTATTCCACTTACACCCCTTACACCCCAGGCCAAAGCAACTGTAACTTCCTGCAACGGAGCTCCTGGGCCTTTCTCTTTTCTGTGTATGGGCACTCATTGTTTGCAGTCGCCCGCCTCTTTTTGGTTCATATTCACAGAGAATGCATAGCATCAAAGATCAAAACAAATACCTCAGAAGTTGGCAAGCTGGGGCTCTGCACCGAAATGATGACTTGCCAGACGCCAAACGCCTTTAACCTCGTCCATGTTCTCTGGGACTTCCTGGGTGCCAACGGCATCCCCCCCCCTGCCCCTTGTTGGTGAACCCGGACCTTGGCAGGCACCCAACCTTGTAGTATAGTGTCGTTTCACCAAGAATGAAGGAGTGCAAAACCTCTATTGCCTTCGGCACCTCTAAGAGAGGCTGACAGTCAGCCAATCAGTCAGTTAGTCAGGCAAGCAGTCAGTCAGACAGTCAGTCGGGCAAGCAGGCAGGCAGACAGGCAGGCAGAAACACACAGTTTGGGTTTTTTCAGTGGCAGACTTGGGTTCAAGCAGTGGGGAGAACACGCACTGTCAGGTCAAGCAACGGTCCAACAGTAATGCACCCGACCGCAGACGTGTAGGCAGGCGGTTCGAATCCCGGCCGGCCGACCACCGGCGGCGCTGGCCGACCGGTCATTTCTGCCCAATCTGACCCTCGTTCAAACCCAGCTGATCACAAACTTCTGAGCACAAACTTTTGACCCCTCCTCCCCCACCCCCCCCACCCACCCCCCAAAAAAGTGATATCCAGTTTCAGGGATAGAGGCCTCAGAATCAAAAAATCCATTGGGGGATTGTCTTATTGGGCCAAATAATGATTTTACAAGGGGTTGGACATCAAATATCATGCCGGGTATGGTACGCGAATGACCCCAGAAAGGGGGGGTAGACGACGCCCGCGCCTGCGCTTTATCCAACAACCTCTCTTCGAGGTGATTTTGAAGTGACGCTATCTATGGCCCCTGTGTTTACAGAGGTTATCCGTTGAAAGAAGTTGGGGAAGGAGCCGAGAGCGGGAGAGGGAACTAAGGGGTACACGCACTCTATGACAAGATTGGGACCCCAAAAATGAAGGGGGGGGGACTGCAGTTGCATCACAACATCCCCCCCCCCCCCCACACCCACCAGAACTTTTGACCCCCTTCTCATGCCTATCCTTGGCAACAGGTGCGGCTAGTGTGTGCGAAATTTCGGACAAATCAAATGTGGCTTCCTCTACCTCCTCCACACCCTTCTGGCTTTGGCAAAATCTGTGCCACTTCTTAAAAATGAGCGAACAAATTACGTCTGGTTCCCAATAATTGCTCATGAGAAACAGTGGGTGCTTGCTGTTATTACCTGCACAAATCCTTAAAACCACCGAACAAATTGTGTACAAAATTTTCGTACAGAATTTGAAATGCAGAAATTCTAGCTTGTACAATCCCCCCCCCTCTGGTAGTGGCAACCACGACCTATACCCGGGGGGGGGGGGGGGGTCAGAGGCCAAAAAAAATTTTGTGGACCTAAAACCGACCTCCCATTTCGGGCCCCTTTCATAAATTTCATTCTTTCCCTCTCGAAAAATCGTCTGATGTCCGTGTGGGGGTGGGGGGGGGGGGGGGCTGGTCAGGGGGAGGAGCCCAGGCGGCCATTCTCCCCCCCCCCCCCCCGCCCGGCACCGGTAGGCCGTGGCCCGACAGCATCCCTGAAACGTAGTGGAAAAGCCTTTTGACCGTCACCTCCCCCCACCATGTAGGGCCATACATATATGCCAATACATCCAAGGGCCTTCATGATCAGCACACAAGTCATGCGTGACGCAACAAAGATTGACCCAGACGCGGGGATCCGCCACGCATGACGCGTATGTCCGACCCAAATGCGTCGATATGGGTGTGCAAAACCAAGGACGGCCCCGACGGCCCCCGGAGGGATGGCGAAGAGCGCAAGCCGGTGTTTGGTGTGCCCCCAAGCCATCGAGGCTGCCGGGCCTGCAAAGCCGTTGTCGGGGCATCCACCCAGAAGCCCTGCATGGGTTTGTGGCCAAGGTTCTTGGCTCTGGCTCCGATGGTGCAAAGCAGGAGCAGTGCGCAGCGCATATCCCGCCGGGCGACCCTCAGCGCCCCCGGTGGCCCCGATGGTACATCAGATGTGGTGGACGGCACTGTCCAGACTTCACGGTCTTGGGCGGTGTGAACTCTGTCGGCGCTCGTCGGGGGGAGGGACGCCGCGGGGGCCGAAGCTGCGATGGGGAGCAGGGGCACACGGATTCCCCCAAATACCCCCCACCGGCGGTGCCCGGCAGAGTTCTCCTTCGGGGGGGGGGGGGGGGTTGGCACAAGGCCTCGGTATCTGATTGTTTGCCTTTGGCGGCGCCTATTGGCCTCTCGCCACTGCTCATTCTGACCCTCTGTGGGCCCGAACGTGTTTTGGTTGTGTCAACGGAGCCCCCGGATGACTTGTTCTGTTTGACTACTCCGGGGGGGGGGGGGGGTCCTGGAACCCAAAAGTCCAAAAGTTTGTGGACCGAAAACAGCCCCAGGGGGCGTTGTCGCACGGTGCGCGCACGGTGCGCGCACGGTGCGTGCACGGTGCGCGCACGGTTCAATGTTTTTGGGATGGTTGCCCAACTTGTACCCCGTTGAATGGCCCCCATAGAAACACACCCAGGGTCCTGATTTCTGCACCTTGCAGTCCATACTGGCATACCAGGATTCTTCAATTTTTAGTCTGATGCTTGTCACAGGTTCCAGGGTCCTATTTTCTGCACCCTGCAGCCCCTATTGGCGTACCGGGAATTTTTTTTTTTGAATCTGATGCTTGTCACAGGTTCCAGGCTCCCAATTTCTGCACCTTGCACGCACCTCCGTTACAAACCATGCACAGGCGACAACACAAGCGACAACACTAGTTGGGTTACGGGAATTTCAATTTCATCCGCCACAGCATTCTGGCTCATGATCATCAATTCTAGGGGCTTTAGTTTCCACTTCAGGTAATTGGGGCTCCAGCAAAGCGTCCATCGGCGCCTCATGGTGCACAGGTTGGGGGGAATCGGGGCTCTCAGCAGTCACAATTGCAAACTCCAACCGCTCCTCGGGTGCATGCTCGTACAAGACCTCTTCACCACCCAATTCGTACCGAATAGAGACGCGACGCCCACCTCTTGGAGAAGGGTCAACGACAGTGGCCGACACCCTATCCCCGTTGGAGCGGTGGTAGTACACAGGCAGTCCGGCGACAAGCCAGGGCAGCTCAGATTCAGGCATTGTGGATCTGGTGGACATAGAATACGCAAAAGGACGCACGGTGCGCGCACGGTGCGTGCACGGTGCGCGCACGGTTCAGGCAACACCCCCCCAATCAATATTTCCTTTTGTACAATTTCATGTTTTCCCGCCATGAAATCCGGGTCCGAAGGGGGGGGGGTGTTAGCCCCCCCGGATGGTCACGTGTGAGCTGTCACGTGTTGTGTGGGTTGAGGCGGCGTCAGCACAACATGCAGCACATGCAGGTCACAAGAAGAGGAAAAAGCTTGTCAAGAGCCGAAAACCGGCCCTGCCCCCCCCCCCCCCCCGCAGGAGGTGCTGAGTTGTTGAGCAAAACTCGTGCCCGGCCGCTGGCGTCCGGCCGGGCACCGCAAACGCCGGTTGCAGTCCGCCCCAGCCACGCCCCCCGGCACACGACAACGGCGGAGGGCACCGGAACTACTGTACAAAGGCACGGGGAGCGGCCTGGGCCATGAGACGCGGGCGGATGGTCATGGGTCAGGGCATTGGGGGGGGTGGGGGGGGCGGACCGGCGGCACGAAGGCGAGGCCCCGCTCACACGGGGGGTCCGCGAGAGGGCCCTCGGGATCGGAGGGTCGGGGCCGTGCAGCGCGCGCGCGGCGGCCCCGCGGAGCGCGCGGGCGCGGGCACGCGACGCGGCCGACTCCCGCGCGTCGAGTGCCGTGTGGCACCGCGGCACTGCTGCTGGCACACACGAAAGGCAAGGGCACCGCTGCTGGTCCTCCACTTGTGGATGGCGGGGGGGGGTGCCCAGGCCTGAATTAGAAGCGGTGTTGGGGGAGGGGGGGGGGGGGTCTGGTACCCAAAAATGCGTGTACCAAAAAATGGCACACCCACCCTCACACCCCCTCACACCCCCTCACACCCCCTCACACCCCCTCACACCCCCTCACACCCCCTCACACCCCCACACACCCCCTCACACTCACACACACTCACACACACTCCCTCACACCCCCTCACACCCCCTCACACCCCCTCACACCCCCTCACACCCCCTCACACTCACACACACTCACAC
>OZ038404.1:12784139-12841639 GCA_964036045.1 Eutreptiella sp. 'Long Island Sound 2002' | reverse complement strand
GGTTGGCGGCGGTTGGCGGTTGGCGGCGGTTGGCTGTTGGGGGTCCCTAAGGGCGGTCCTTAACAACAAAATATCAGGCTTCTTAAGGACCCCCCTTCCCCTCGAGCGCAGCCCTGCCCCTCGGCCCTACCCCCCCCTCCCCCCCCCGTCTCACCAGCTGTGCTCCAGCTCGGCCCTCGTCAGCTCCAACATCCGCGGGTACTTCGTGGTCTTGTCCAGGCGGGCCTGGGCCCAAACCAGCAGCTTCAGCAGCACCGGCAGCCGCGACTCCCGCTCTTGGCACTGCAGGGCCAAGATGGCGGCGTTGAGCTCCGACGCGGTCTTCTGCCGCTGCGCCACGTCCAGCAGCGCCTTCAGGGGCGAGGCCGCGGGGTCCGGGAACGCCAGCAGGGCCATCACGTTCTCCAGCTCCTCCAGCAGCTCCGGGTGGGCCTCGGCCGTGGGGGCCAACTCCTCCTCCGCGAACTGAAGCGCCGAGGCGACGTCCTTGTCCCGGACCTGTGAATAAGGGGGGGGGGGTGCGCTTGAGGGGGTGTTGGTTTGGTGTGGTGTGCCCTGCGGTCATTGGGTGGCGCGTCACCGGCACCAACACAGGGCCGGCTGGTGCACCTGCCGGGGGGGGGGGGGTGTGGCAGCTCTGTCCCCCTCCCCCGTCCCACCCATCCCCCTTCCCCTGGTGCTCCTGTCCTGTCCTGGTGCTCCTGTCTTGAGGAGAACAGGTGCACCTCAAAAACTGCACACAAATCTCCATAGCACCAACAAAGAGCTGTCTAGGCATAGTAACGACTGACCAGAGAACAAACCGGGCTTCCTTGTGGACGTGCCAATACACACAACCTCCCATACTGGCCTACCAATAGAGGGACTTGCCAACAACCGCAACTCCCGGGGCCCAACCCCCGGTCCACAACCAATGATGGCACTACTGTTCACATCGGGTAACGCTGACTTTTAGCACTTGGTCACGGACATGGGCCGGTACGACGAGCATCCACGGATCATAACAGGCATGGCTACCAACTGGCTCATGTCAGGGAATTTTATTGCTCTGAGCACCAATGATACCAACCGTCGAAGCATGGCATCCTCCGTAGGGTGCCGTATATATATAATTCGGCGAGATATACCTTGGATGGTCATTTTAGGTGATCACAATATCAAAAAATAAGTTTCGAAAACTTCGATTTTGAGCTGCCCAAGGTGAAAAACTGCATGAGCAGGTTGTGTACCAATCCCTTGGGAGACCCCCCCCCCCCCGCACCCAATACCCAAACAAAGTGAAAAACACATAAATACGCCTAAAACACGCTTTACAAACCTTGGATGGTCATATTGTGTGGTCGCAATATCAAAAAGCAAGTTTCGGGCCATTCACTCACGTAAGCCATTATTGGTGGAACCAGTCATTTCGCGTCTTTGGCACGGGTTGTGACCAGCCCTAAGCAAGGCTAGAGACTGCAAAAACCGTCCTTCCGTATCCTAGTAGGCATATACCGTCACAACATCCCCACTCACACCCCCCCGAGTGGGTACCACGGGGTCACCGAGGTCGCCAAAACCGCCAACATAGCATAAACGGCTGGAAAATGCATAAACTGCACAAGCACTCGTCCCACTCCGCCCCATACAAACCCCATGGAGTCCGGACCCGGAAACACTTTTTCGGCTCAAAATCGAAAAAAAAATCAAAAGAGTCATGATTTTCGACCCAAAAAAAGGGGGGGTCATTTTTTGACCCCGCCCCCCACCTCCCTCAAAACCTCAAAAAAGTGGGTTTCAAGTGGGGGGGTTTGGGGGGGGTCCGGACCAAAAACTCATTGGGGGATGCGTTTACTGGACAAAATAATGATTTTTACAGGGGGTTAGACTAACAATTCAACCCCTTGGGGTAGGGTACGCGGATAGGCCCAAAAAGGCCCCAAATGGGGGGGTATGTGGCATTTTCCCCTATATACGCCTGCCTGGCTTTGATCTAACAACCTCTGCGAGGTGCTTTTGGGGCTTTCGGAGGGCCCATGGCACCGGCTACATAAGCCTAGCGGCCACTACGTGGGTCCCCATGGGTGCTCAAATACCCGTATTGTCACCAAATGATCACCCAAACCCATCCTAGGGGCAACAGAAGGGTTTCATGAAAAATCCAATTCTATTGCCTTCGGCAATTCCACCTCGCAGAGAATCTACCCGAAGCAACACACACCCAAAATAGGGGAAAAACTACACAAATACGGTCTAAAACATGCTTCACATATCTTGGATGGTCATTTTAGGTGATCACAATATAAAAAAAAGTTTCGGAAACTTCGATTTTTGAGCTGCCCATGGTGAAAAATTGCATCAAGCAGGCTGTGTACCAATCCCGTTTGACCCCCCCCCCCCGCACCCAATAGCCAAATAGGGTGAAAAACACATGAATACGGCCTAAAACATGCTTTGCGTACCTTGGATGGTCATTTTAGGTGATCACGGTGTCAAAAAAACTTTCGAAAACTTCGATTTTTGAGCTGCCCAAGGTGAAAAACTGCATGAGCAGGCTGTGTACCAATCCCTTGGGATCCCCCCCCCCCCCCTGCGCGCCCAATACCCAAATAAAGTGAAAAACACCAGTCCTCAGGACACACCTGGTCCAAAAACACACGCACTGGCCACAATACGCAAAGAATTTTTGACCCCCCCCTACCCCCCTAAAAAAGAGGTACTCAGGTGCGGGGGGGGGGGGGTCAAAATCCAAAAAAATCATTGGGGGATCATTTTTGGTCCTAAACAAGCACCAACGGTCCCCAAGAAAATTTTGGCTCGCTGCGGCATGCTGCGGCACGCTGCGGCATGCTGCGGCATGCTTCAAGCTGTTGGTCAAGGGTACCATCATTTTCCGAAAGCGGCACAGGTTTCAAAACATGTGATGCCTCGGTAGTTCGAGTATCCTCAGGACTTGACATGTCAAAACAACACCAAAAAAGCGAAAATATGTGCAACAATAGAGAAGAACTGACAGGCAAAAGTTTACCCTTCCCGGGAATGGAATCCAGGAACCCCCAAGCTGACGTCTGGTACATAGACAACTGAGCTACCATCCCATTCTGAGACTGCCGTGCAACAAAGGGTTCAGACCTGTTATAAAAAAAAGTCCACCATATGAAAATTTTGGCTCGCTGCGGCATGCTGCGGCACGCTGCGGCATGCTTCAAAACCCCCACCAACGGCTCCCAGAATCTGGCGCTGCGGCATGCTGCGGCATGCTGCGGCATGCTGCTGCCGTTGGTGCTAAAATAATGATTTTACAAGGGGTTAGACGTCAGAAACCATACATTGGGGCATGCTACGCGAACGAGCCCCAAAAAGGGGGGTAAACGACGCTCGCGCCTGCGCTTGATCTAACAACCTCTCTTCGAGGTGATTTGTGATTGGCCGAAGGCCCGGAGAAAAAGTTTGCACAATCACTGGGGGGGCTGGGGGGGCTGAGGCTTGAAAGGAGCCCTTGGGGGGGTAGAAGGGGGAGAGAGGTTGCGGTGGCTGCACCAGCTCCAAGAATTGTTGCTTCTTCACGCGGAACTGCAGCGCCGGGTCTTGGTCCAGTAGCTCCGGGCTCAAGTCGTTGACGCGGGAGATGGCCTCCCCGACCGCCCCGTCCTGCACGGCGTTGCGGATGGCCATGCGGTCGGTGATGGAGTCGAGATCGATGCCGGGGCTGGTGCCGGACTCGGACTGGAATTGCTCGGCGGCATCCTTGTACCCCTAGGGAGGGGGGCGGGGGGGATGGGGCATCACAAGGCACCGGGCATGACGTAGGAGGGGCACACCAGGGGACAGGGGATGATTGCGGGGGTCATAAAACCCGCAGGGAAGGACATGCACATCGAAAGACCCCACGGAGGAAGCGGTGCATATGAAGGAGCACAGCTTGCGTGTGGGCTGACGGCAGGGCGTCCTTTGAGCGGGGGTTTGGGAGCCAAAAGTTTGTGTACCAAAAATGGCTCAGCCGCATTTTCCCGATGGTGAATTTCGCTTTTTTCCCACGATGGTCCCTTTGGTCTGGGTAGGGGGAAGGGGGGGCACTCCGACCGCCACCGGTTGCCCTCCAACCGCCGTCGGTTACACCCCAACGGCCGGCGCATAGGGCAGGGCACGGTGGGCTTTGGCGAGGTTGGCCGTATCGGACACTCACAGTTTTTGTTTTACCTTTTGCGTTAGGGCAGCCCCTGGAGAGCGCCCTGTGCCGGGCATGCAGGCAAGAGCGCGCCAGGGCGGCTCGCATTGAAAAGCGCATAGAGGACGACAGGCGCGACCGCAAGCGCCAATGGTTCAAATGGTCGGTTAGGCTGAACTGGATGTCCCTGCCATAGACAATTCCAGTCCTTGTTCTTCAGCAAGTTCAACGCAGTGACTCCGGGTTTTTGCCAGGCGACCGTCCCGGTGCTTCCACCTTGTGTTTGGTGTGCCCTTCCTCCCCTATGTACAGTCGTCTTCGGCCTCGTGCGGTTCGGGGGGAGCCCCCCCCCCCCGGTTTTTCCATCATTCTAAAGACGTCCTGGCTGACGCGGATGTCATCCCCTTCGATGTTCCCGGGTTTGGTAATGTGAAGGAGATCCCCTTGCGCCGACAGGACTGGAGACTCCCTGGCTGTTGGGCCTCAGCCGTGCTCCATTGGGGCCCCGCTGTGGCCACCTGCCGGTTGAAAGAACCCCCAGAGGCACCAACCAGCGGTCTACAGCCTGCACCACTTGCACGCATTCCAGACACAGACTATCCCCCACATGGGTACGTTGCACGTGGTATGGTATTCATTTGGGTCCCCAACACACTACTGTGGCTAACACCGCATGTCACTGCACTGCACTGCACTGTATATATATATATATATATATATATATATATATATATATATATATATATATATAGTAGTAATATATATATATATATATACTGCACTGCCCCGCAGGAGGCGGGGGTAGACAAGGCCGTGCTGAGACAAGCGGGTGAATTGTCCGACGCATGCACCCGTGGGGGAGTTGCACCGCGCTCTACTGTTGCGGCAAGTACCCCCTGGACACCTGGGTACACCTGGAATGTCCTGATTCCTACCCCCTTCAGAGTTCCCCCTCAGGAGCGCAAACACTTTGGCCACAAGACTTGGATGAAACCCTCTCCTTCCCACAAACGTAGCACAAGCAAGAGCACAATACAATTGGCATTGTGGCGCATGCCCGGTGTTTGCCCGGCGCGCTACCTTTGTGTTAAGTATCCTGGCTCTAGCCCCAAGTTTATCCTCACCTAGGGAAGTCCCCCAAATAGACCGCAGTGGACACCCTGGAGTTGTATCACCACATACCGGGACCAGAGAGTCCGCTTCACAGGTGTGAGACCAAGCACAGTTGCAAAAGCACGCGTCATTGCCTACCACACCCACATCATATGACAAAGCTGCCACAGCAGGTTCACCAAAATCGGCCCGGCCGTTTGGTGAAGGGGGGGGGCAAAAACACGCACAACAGGCACGGGTGGGGAACGGTCAAAACAAAGATGCCCAGCGCACTAACACTCCCTGTAATCTTTGAAATGCCCCTTGGCCCGTTATGGCCCCTCGCGGTCCCAAATCAGTACATCCGCAGAGGGGCCCGGTGTGAGAGGACCCAGATCCAAACAACAGCACAACACCTTTTCCACAGATGGCGCCGTGCCTTGCCGTGCGCGCGCTGCGTCAGGGTCCCCCCCCCCCCCCCCTGTAACCAAACAGAGCCCACCCTAACCCCCCCTTGTCCAAGCAACAGTAGTTGACCAGAAATTGACGGAACCAACTTGGACAAGGGCATTGCTTACGGGCCAAGACATGGTGTACTATTCTGAAAACCAAAAGGCACAACATGCCAGGAATGCCATCTTGGCCAACTGAGCTTCCTTGACAGAAAGTATGAACATCAGGCTGCTCAAAACCAAAGCGTAGCACAGCACACATGGTACACAGTTGGACCAATTACGAAATGCACTGCCGAAATCTTTGGTGCAAAAAGTGACGGAACCAACGCCGAATGTTGCTGGGACATAGGCGTTGCTTGTACAAGGGGGCGCAATCATCATTCAAACTGCAACAGTTCTTGTGTTCGAAGGGATATGCTATGGACAATCTAGATGAAACACAAAGCATTCATCTGTCATTAAAACTGCATCCATATCTACAATCAAACGCCAGTAATCGAGCGTGTTGACCTGATGACTTATAGTTCGGCAAGTGCTGCCTGCATGCTACATACTGTATATCCTACCATCCACTGCTACTGTAATCAAGCACTCCTTCGGCTCTCAGTCGCTGTGGTAGTCCTAAGGTAAGTTCTGTTGTGTGTCGGTGTGTTCAATTGCTGTTGCTGTGTCGTGATGCCGTATTGATCACGTTAGACTTGAAAACACATAGTTGCAAGGTGGGCGTTGATATATAGACTAGCATCTGCGATTCTTCCAGGCGCCGCTGAGAGGCATTGTTGGTGTGAGGGGGCCGGGGGCCCACCTCTGATTTGTAAAGTTCTGTCCAGACACTTCGTTCCTATGACCTGAGAGGCATAGGCAAAGTGTTTGCACTGCGTGCGCACTGCGTGGGCACTGCGTGCGCACTGCGTGCACATTGCAGTGAAACCCACCCCATGCCACCTCTGTATAACACTGCAAAGCAACAAAGCCAACAGGACACACATTGAACCACCACCAACCCGGTACTTTGATGTACCTGTGAACATCTCATTTATTGTTGTAGAGTACCACTATGCAGTTGCAATCACTGTAACCCTTGTAAGCGCCATCGTGATTACCTACTTCATAATCAAAGAACTGTCCGTGCATTCGCGAAGGACCACGTTGATCCCAAATCGTAACATCCGCCGACGTTCCCGGCATAAGATCACATATCCATACTATATTCCCAAGGTTGTGCACGGCCACCGTTACCTTATAAACATGGCCTGTGTACTTGGGATTTAAGAGTACATCGCATATACACATCATCCGAACAATCTGCATAATCCACCATCCATCTACAACGAGGAACATGCAGGGAAAAAAGGGGGGGTGAAAATGGATACAAATGGGTGAAAATAGGTGATAATGAATGACAATTCAAATTTGTCATATCCTGAATGCATAAGAAGCTTAAAAAACCCTACTATGGAACAACAAACCTCCGCAAAAGGGCCAAAACTAGGGTTCGGGTAGTTACCGACATACAAAACTTTGCACTGCGTGCGCACTGCGTGGGCACTGCGTGCGCACTGCGTGCATGGCATTCCCATAAAGTAGGTTTTTGGGGCATGTACCGCAGCGGCAGTGCAGCCGGCTGCTGCCCTGAAGACGGGGGTTCGAATCCCCTTGGCCGGAGGCCAAAGAGTTGCTTGTACAAGGGCGGGGGGGGGGGGGGGCAGGGGAAGGTACCGTCCGGCCACAAAAGAGTGCAACACGAAGATGACTTGGGAATAGGACAGCCAACCCCCTCGCCCCCCGCCAAAAAAATGAAATTCTTCGGTCCATCGGGCGTTCCAGATGCAGCTTGATGTACGTACCCTGGCATGGACGCCGGCCTGCCATGCACACCGCACAGGCGGATGGTCTCCATATGGGCAGGAAAACGAATCACACTCCTTGTGTCATGGCACGTGCACACTGTCCTCCTAAGCAATACCCACACCGCTGTCCCCAAAGGGTGTTACGCCCCCCAAAAGGGGGCCTGTTCCCCCAAAATATCCATCACCCACCTCCGACTTCGGAGCATACCACTAATGCCTCCTCCACTTTGGAGCCCCTTCCACTGTCCTGTTAGACATGTGCTCGGACACCGTTGCCACAATCCATTGGTGTGCTCCGCTGCGCAACAACGCATGCAATACCCTCTCCCTCGTGCGAATCTTCCCCATACCATGACCCTTGCGGTAGTGCATTGCAAGGCCCTGCAGTGCATTGCAGTGCAGCACAGGGCAGGGCAGGGTACCTCAATGACGAGGTAGTTCATGACCAGCCGGTTCAGACTCTCTTTGGAGACCTTCACTTCCTCCAGCTTGCCCATCCAGTCGGCAGAGGCAATGGTGCGCCGCTGTCCAGGGGCCATGGGGACACTCAGTGGGGGCGCGTGGAAAGAAAAGTGGGAAGTGGTCTGTGGAAAATGTACGGCGCGCAAACGCTGATCCCCAGTGCCCCTCCGACCGCGTGTGGTACAGAGAGCGTCGCACACGTTGCCCCCATCTCCCAGACTTCAGTCGAACGTGGGCGCGGGTCGCACCCTTTTGGGCAATTACAACCCCCAAACGGACCCTCACCAAAAGGCACTGGACAGCAACATTGGCACCAAGAAAACAGCCGGCAAATGGGTATCTCATTAGTCTCTTGTCGTCTGAATGGAATCAGGGTGACCCTGATGGCATGTTTGACAGAATGTCAAGTCACAGGAGCATGCACAATGCAGTCCTCAGGGCGGGTCATGGAGGGTGAAATGGGGTACCGGCTCGGCAACACGGCACCTCACGGGGCAACAACAAAGCAGAACAATGGTGTCAGGTAAATTCCCTGAATAAAACAGGTGCATGGTGCTTGCCGCTCCCCCAACGTCAGACACAACACCACTTCCCTGTGCCTGTGGGGCATGCAGGGCGGTGCTTTGCGCCAAAAAAAAAAAAACTGGCAGGGCGGGAAGAAAATTGCTTTGCGGGGGGGGGGGTGGCACGGAAGCCCATTTGCCCAACCTCCCCCTCCCCCTCCTTGGTCGCCGTGCCGGGAGGGGGGTTTGGGCTGGGGCTGCCCTACCTGCCGTGCAGGGGGGGGGGGTCCAACCCCAACATACATGGCTCAAAATGATCCCCACGTCGCGCTGATCATTTTGACTACACATATGTGGGGGAAAATTTTTGAGTGAAAAAAAATTTTCCGGGCCAAAATTTGTGTTCCGGCGCCTTTGGTAGCAACAACCGTCCTTACACAAAACAAAGGGCCCGGCACGGAAGCCCATTTCTGGAACCCCCCCCCCCTCCTTCGCCGGGCGCTCATGCCCTCCCCGCCCCGCAAAGCAATGTTCGGGCCGCCCAGATTCCGGGGACGCCGCACGCGCATCGAACACGAGGGGTGCCGCACGCACTCCGGACGTGAGGAATGTCGACCTGTCGTTGGTTACAAGTCAACCGGCGTCGGTTACCCATCAACCGCCATCGGTTACCCATCAACCGCCATCAGGCAGAACCTCAGGCTGTCTTGCGTGAAGAAAAAAAACAGGGATACGTCCCAAAAGAGAGCCCTGGTTGCGCGGTGCTGATGCCGCCCCTGTTGAGGATGGTGTGATGGTCCTCACCGAAGTTGCACCGAGGTTGGATTTCCTTGACGCCACACACACAGTCCCCCAGGCACGACCACGCTCATGCGGGGGCCCATGGTGTTACCAAGCAATTCTGCCACAGTTTCCGACTTCAGAGAGAGAATCTCCACAGATTATGGACACCCCTGCTCTCTGCAGATGCGAATCGCGTAAACCAAAAGATGCATACGGCCCTTATGCCAGTAAACCATGTACGCCCACAAACAAAGCCAGGCATACTACCCTCTCGTGGGCAAGGCACGTAGACTGACATCCCACATACCCTCCCCCCCCCCACCCGAGGGACAATGATTCCCCAACCCCCCCTTGGGGGGGTGGGTGGGGGATGGAACACCAGCGCGGACCAAACACTTAGCGGCCCATACGGTGCAGACTTCATGGCTGGTCACTTGCTTGCTGTTGGGTGCTGTTGGGTGTGAGGGATGCAAAAAAGCAGAACCCGCAATGCATTGCATCGGTTCATCAGTTTTCTGGCTGCCCCTACTGCTGAACAGGGAGAGGGTAAAATTCTTCTGCCTGTCGGCAGGGCACCTCGAAGAGGGATGGAGCATAGTCAATCAATCAGTCAGTTAGTCACGAAGTCATTCAGGAGCCCCCCGCCCCGGTCCAAACACCCAAATAGGGTGAAAAACACATGATAGGGTCTGGAAAGTAGTGAAGGTGCTTGAATCGGAGCAGCATTGCACGTAACCATTCAATGGTAATACACTCACCTCTGGGCCATAAAGATTCAGCACGAAAACAGTTTTCTCCCCGCACTGTTTGGCTGGTCTCCCTAGCTACGCTTCCCTCCTGACACGGCACAGTAAAAGACAACTTCCATCTGACGGGCGGGAGGAGAGGAGGTCAGTGGAGCCAAACTTGGGTTTCTGGGGAAACCTGGGTCCTACCCCATCCCTTTCATGATGCTGTCAACCTCATCAGGTCGGGTCAACACAAGGTGATCCTAAACTACTGGAACAATGCTTGGGAGGACCACAAGAGTTGGCCAAACTGCAACTCTCCCTATCCCCCCACCGTTCCCCACACACTGTCACTCCCAGGACCTCGGATGTGTGGGGCTGCAATGACCAATGGCAGGTCTTACTCAAAGACACCGACATTTATAGACTTGTGTGGGATGATATCAATTAGGGTCTTTTGGCGGCAGGCACTTTCCTTGTAATGCGACATTAAGACGTCTTTGAAGGTTTCTATCTCATCCTGGTGAAATGTGCTCAAGCCATGTTTGCATTCGGCAATGCATCAGTGGTAACGTTGCCATTTCTTGAAAAAATGGTACAGTGGCAGAAGAGGCACATGAGCATAGATTGCCCTGAATCCTCCTTCTCCCTGGCAAGCTGTTCCAACCATGGTATCACCATTTACAAGCAACTGAAGCTATCCTCATGCGTCTTTGGGGTGTCACCAAGTCGATTTTTGTGGAGTGGATCAATTCGGTCCCCATGTCGTAATTAAAAACTCTTAACAAGAATTTTGTTGACATATTAAGCAGGTACCCGCCCGTGCAACTGGGATTTGCGCAAAGACTAACTGCGTTTTGCACAATTGAGGTTGTGTTTTGCACGTGTCGAGCACCATTTTCTTTGACAAGAAGAACCTAGTTTCGACACACCGTGGCAAGACGCAAATGGGAAGAAAGTATGATAGTCAACTTATCAGCGCTCTCACATGAAGATAGGGGTAACCTGGACCCAGTATGTAGAAGCACAGAAAAACGATTTTACTTGTGACAATTTACTTATGACGCATCCAAGCGCATCCACCATACCCCCCCCCCCCTTGTATAAGCTACGCCAATGTACGGAATTATTACGGTCCGGACACCCACTGTAGCTTGGACAAGGGCGTAGCTTGCGCAAAACACATACAGCTACCGACACAAACGTGCGCGCGCGCATGGTATGGGTGCACCTTGACCTCTACCCACATTTCCAAGTGTATGCAAACACAAGACAGCCTTAGGAACATGAAAATTTCAGGTTCACACCCATGTTGGCACAAGCAATGAAGAATGCGAAGCCTACAAATGTTCGGCTTGGAAACCCTTGTTGCGACCATACACCATGCGGAACAATTGCACATGCTCACCACTTGAAGATGCCTTTGGCTGAGGCTTTGGGGATGGTTTGGGCTCGGACAACTTCAAATTCTTGGGAATGAGCTTGCCTTGCATGTGGCATGTTGCATGTGTCCATGGCTCCATGTAATTGGCAAATGTGACGACAAACCCAAATCTGAGGTGGCCACACTACATTTCGTACGTAATTAAAATTACGTACACAATTATTACGGTCCCTACGCCTACTGTAGCTTGGACAAGGGCGTAGCTTATACAAGGGGGGGAGGGGGGTACTGAAATCACGAAGAACAGAAACCACTGTTATGTGTCTTCGGCAAGGCACTTTGGAGAGAGACCACAGTCGGTCAGTTAGGCTGACAGTCAGCCAATCAGTAGTCAGCCAATCAGTCAATCAGGCAGGCAAGCAGTCAGTCGGGCAGTCAGTCAAGGCATGCAGGGAGGCAGACAAGCAGGCAGAAACACACAATTCAGCTTTTTTGGTGGTAGCCTACAGCGACAAGCAGTGGGGAACACTGTGTATGCAAAATGCTTCAGCAATTGAGTGGTAGCGCACTCGCCCGACAACCCTTATGGCGTCGGTTCGAATCCCGATCGCCGACCGCCGGCTCGGGCCGATCAGCTATTCAGCTTTTTCACCCAACTCTGGTTCAAATCCTTCAAAGCACAAACTTTTGACCCATCCATTTTTAGGGGGATAGGGGCCTCAAAATCAAGAAATTCATTAAGGGATTGTTTTGTCAGGCAAAGAGGGAGTACTTGCACCGTGCGTGCAACGTGCGCGCACCGTGCCAAGTATTTGAACAAATTCCCCAGCAGATGGTTCACCGGGAGAGGGATTGTAGATGGTACCTGGTAGGGTCTGAAGCGTTACCATTCCCCTTGGTTGGCTCTCAATGGTTGCTGTTATATCCTAGTGGGCCTTGGATGGCCACTGTTATTTCCTGATGGGCTCTGGATAAATGCCATTATTTCTTGGTGGGTCCTGGATGCTTGCTGTTATTTCCTGGTGGGTCCTGGATGGTTACTGTTATTTCCTACCGTGTCCTAGATGGTTACTGTTTTTTCCTTATGGGCCATGGATGGTTACCGTTATTTCTCAACAACTCAAATACTTGCACCGTGCGCGCACCGTGCCCGGTAATCCCTCAAAATAATGATTTCACAAGGGGTTAGACATCCAATATCATGCCTTGGGGTGTGCTATGAGAACGACCCCCCAAAAGGGGGGGTGCATGGCACCCGCGCCTGCGCTTGATCGAACTACCTCTCTTCGAGGCGATTTCCCTTGATGAGCTTTCCCCTCTTATGATACCCCTTGTGGTTTGGTGGCATCAACAGCAGCATTGCACTCACCCAATCAGCACACATCTCTTAGAGGACTCTTATGTGAGCCCCATTCTAATTTAGAGCCCCACATAGCCCATGGGCTAGAACTATAAGCCCCCTGGATGGACCTTGCGGCAGATTTGAAAGGTCCGCCCCACTCAGGCTGCCCTGACTACACTACCCTAGGGACACGCACCCCATTTGACTTTGCTGACCCGCTGCCCTGGGTGCCATCGACCCATGCACCCCCAATGTGTTGTGGCCCCTGAACAAAGGGGTTGCGCACCCGAAGGCAAAAGGCGGCAAGGGGTGGAGTCAGCACACCCGGGGCAAAAGCACTGTTGCGTTGGTGTGTGGAGTCACCCCTTGCCGCAATGTGGTGTCGGGGGTTTGGGAAAGGAGGGGGGGGCAGCCCGGAGGGAGCGCGCACCCATACTGCTAGCGCCCCTCTGCCGCCCCTCTGTTTGCCCGGCGCGCGCCCGGCGCATGTCCGGCGCGCTACCTTTGTATTAAGTATCTTATCTCTAGCCCCAAGTGTATCCTCACCTTGGGAAGTCCCCCAAGTAGACCGCACTAGACCGCAAACTTCTCTGCAAGGCGCCTCGCATGAGCCGAAATATGAGAATTCAACAACACAAAATGTCACTCCCACCACTTCCAACCACCACCCTTGCCATTGTCATAAACTGGGTGCAAAGGATGGGCCAAATTCTTAGACGCGGCGCTCCAAATTGTTTGTTGAGGTGGGGGCAAAAACAGGCATGAGTGGGGAATGGTAAAAAAAAAAAGATGCCCGGCGCGTACCCAGCGCGCTAACACTCCCCCATTGGGTGTTGTGTGAATTGTTCTGTCTCGACAAATATCAATAAGTTTTTTTGGCTCAGGCCAGGATGAGCTGGCATAGCCTGCTCACTTTACAGAACCTCTTGGGATCAAGGTTCAGAGCTGTCCAGTGCTACAATGACCCCACAATGGCCGTGGTAGCGGATCCCGCACGTGGTGAGGAATAGCCGAGTCTGAAACCAGATTATGCAGCGGGAGACTGCCTCGCCTGTAGCCTTCCCGGTGTGCAAGGGGCACACTGTTCTGTCTCGACAATATGAATCATCATAAAACAGGCCCAGGTGTCCTTTGGTTTGGGACAGGCGCCGACCAGACACAAAAAGGCAATTGCGTTCTGAGCCAAATGCTTGCTTTCTGTTTTGCCGGCCCAATGCCGAGCCCCCAAAAATGATCCCCAAGAATGCATCATGCTACCGTCTTGAGTTTTTATGCCAATTTAGCCCCCTTTTCCTAGAAACCAGACGCCCCCCCCCCCATCTGACAAGCCCCCTTCACTCCCATGGCATGACAGACCTGTTGGACGAAGAGTGTATGTTGGATGTGCTGTTGCCTTGGTTCCCCTGCCTGAGTGGCTGCATCCTCGCCAACCGCACGTTGTCTGTGCGTGGTTCTGGGAGCAGGGCTCAGTGCTGCAGAAGAACCGCATGCCACATCCAGCCGGTGGCGGTTGCCAGCTGTGTTGCAGTGGGTCTAGTGGCGACTGCTGCTCTGAGATTATTTCTTTTGCGAACCGAATACATAGCATGTGCCACATTACGTGAGCTGGGAATAAACAATTTTGCTGATGAGCAACTCTCTTCCTCATCTTCCTCCCCATGTCCCTTTCCCTTTCAAATCACTTTCTCAATCCTTCACTCCTTGTCCTCACACCTGCCTGCCGCAAACTGTACCCCTAGCCCTCTGCCTGCCGCCTGCCCACCCTTAAGCGACAACAGCAAAGTAGTAAGGCAACAGCTTTGGAAGTCAGGGTCCTTCCACACAATGTGACACCATTGTGGTCCGGCGAAGGAAGCTACGCGCTTGCACGCCCCTGTGTACATTTAACAACCTACATGTGCACCAGCCGCTCCCCCATGGGGATGTTGCTGTAACGTTATGTTCTCGGCTCACATGTGCCGTTTCCTGTGCATGTACAGTTGCATGTATAAACGTTATGAGTCGCATGGCTGACATTCGCGTTTGCATGTCTGCACTACAGCGATGTGGCCATTGAATAGCCCAGAGATACCTGCAGAGGACGCTGCGGAGAATGCGTCACAAGGTCCTGTGTCATATGTACAGAATTGTCTTTTAGAGGCGCTGGGCTCGACTTGAATACAGCAGCGGCACACTATCAGACCGAGGCATGCCTGGGAAGCGAACAGCGGAAGAAATTGAAGAAGCATAGACAACACTCAAAATAGGGGGTGTTTTTGCACAGCGCGGGCACAGCGCCAATAATTACGCTGTTTATCCCGGGAACACCCCTGCAAACCACCCCCCTACAGAAGCGTGCATGATCAATTCAAAACAGCATCGGGGGTGCACAATTCAGGACCCTGGGGGGGGAACCCTTGCACTGCGCGCGCACTGCGCGCTACTTTTAGACTCGATTCCCCTGTGAAGAACCCCCATACCGACCCCTTCCAAACACCCTCAAAATTAGGCCACCGTTGCTACCCAAATGCCCCCAAAGTCACTCAAACTACCCTAGCTCAAGACAAATGCAAGCTACCTTCCCTTTATATAAGACATCATGCAAAATGCGGAAAGCCACGCACATATCCTCTTTTTTGTTCAATTCAAAGCTCACTCACCCTACCAGCTAGTCCCAAAGCCGCGTATGTGTCCACCCCATCCTCAACTGGACCGGGGGGCAAAGTTTCTTGAAGGAGGGAATCCACGTCAACCTCTGTTTTCAACTTGTGGTACAACCACGCTTCCTCATCACAAGGGATGCGGCCTCGCATAGGGCATTCGACTGTGGCCAGGCAAAAACTGGGCAGTCTATCACGTCAACTCGAGGGGCCATGCCAAAGCATGGGAGTCCATCACCCCACCTCAAGGGCCCAAACCAAAGTGTGGGAGTCCATGGTGAAGATGAGCAAAAAAAATGTGAAAAGGGGTGGAAATGGGTGAAAGTGGGTGAAAATCCCAAAATGCCATATCCCCCATGTGGAAGAAGCATCAAAACCTATGCTAAAGGCAACAATGATGCCCCTAGTGTCACAAAGTATGGGTCTCCAGTATGGCTATATGCCCAAATAGTTGCACTGCGGGCGCAGTGCAGCGCACTGCGCTAAGGACGCCCCCTGGGACCTGTGGCAAGCATCAGACTTCAAAAAAAAAATCCCTGGTGTACCAGCAGGGGGTGTGGGGTGCAGAATTCAAATCCCCGGGATCCGTGGCTACCGGTGGTGGAAAACAGCCGACTTTTCGAACAGCGCGGGCATGGCGTGCGCACAGCGCACGGTGTGCCCCCATATGGCGTCTTTGGCCGTGGGTTGGGGACATCAGGACCCACACACCCAAGACAATTTCGTATGCAAGAGTGGTCTTACCGCATCAAGCCCAGTCCAACTAAACGCATGAGGCATGCACATGCAGGTATTCTTGGGTGGGTATCCCAGCCTCTACGTGCGCAGTATGCACGCAGTATGCACGCAGTACGCACGCAGCGCAAGAACTTGGCCTATGAACGAGTGAAACTTCCGGAAGACCCCCCGCTTCAATGGACCCTTGGGGGCGTTTCTCCCGGTTTGTAGCCCTTGAGGGTGTTGACCGCGCGGTGCCCGCGGTGTGCGCGGTGCGGCGTCAGTCCGGTGCGCACAAGATATGTGCTCACACTAAAAGTTGCTGAAAGGTGGCCAGTGTGCACCGTATGCAATCGTTAGGTGATGCGATTGGTGTGCATGGGTAAAACACGCTTTGGGGGCATTATCTGGGGGGAAGTGGTGATGATGCATGGACAAAAGTTTCCCATTTCAATGTGTTTTCTCCGCGTCCCTGCCTACCTTCCAAAAGGGCGTACATTGCACTAAAGCGTTGCATCCTCTGACGCGCGCGGTGCAGTGCGCGGTGCGTTTCAGCACCCTCCTTGTTGCTACGGGCCCTGTTGCCCCAGAACCGGGAAATTTGTGGCTCCCAAATGAAGGGTTCTGCTGCCCAGTGCTGTTTGGGACGGCGCTGAACTCAGGTGAAAGCAAAGCAGCAAAGCCCACATGAGAACAACGAAACTGCCTTCAACTTGCCCACTCTGAACATGTCCTTCTTCCATAAAGTCCAATTGGGACAAACCCAAAATCCATGCTTTTTGACCCCACTTCAATGCTTTGTTCAGTGGCAAGGGAAAGCCCACATGCCCACTCTGAACATGCCCTTCTTCCACAAAGTCCAACTTGTACAAACCCCGGATCCATGATTCTTGACCCCACTTCAATGCTTTGTTCAGCAGCAAGGGAAAGCCCACTTGGCCACGCAACAAAGTGTGGATTGTATAATTGGCCCGGTTTCCTCAATAGCACCAGAAGGTTGAAGGCCCAAAATAACGCCCCCTCAAAGATGCCCGGCGCGCACCCCGTGCGCTAACGCCCATGCGGGGGAGGAAATAGGGGGAAATGGTTGAAAATGGGCAAAAATGGTTGACAATTCAAATATGCCACATCCTAAATGCTTAGGAAGCTAAAAAAAAGCCTGGTACGGAACCAAAAACTTGTGAAAAGGGGCCGAAACTGGGGTTCGAGTATTTGTCGACATCCAAAACTTTGCATTGTGTGCACTGCGTGCATGGCATTCCCATAACACCGTGGCACCGACAAGCATCTCGCAGCTGAAAATGGGGCCTGCGCCGATGAAGGATGGCATTTGCAAAGCTGCCGAGACGAGCCCCTCAAAGACCAGACAACGTGGCCACGCCAAGGTCCTCTTGAAGGGCTTTGGCATCTTCACACATGCGCCATGTGTATCACTACATCCCTCGCCGCATAAATCGAGGTAGCAACAACAAGCGCGCCCTCAAAAAGGATCCCAGACCACGCGGGTGCCAAAACAAGTGGTGAGCCCATGTTGAGCCCGTTTTGGCCCGTTTTAGCCCCCCAAAAATCCAAATTGCTTTGAGAATGGGGCGTTTTGGGAGTGAAGATGGGTCGAAACTGGTTCAAAAATGCGTCCTTCCCAAATTGGTCT
Source organism: Eutreptiella sp. 'Long Island Sound 2002' (assembly GCA_964036045.1). Taxonomy (NCBI): domain Eukaryota; phylum Euglenozoa; class Euglenophyceae; order Eutreptiales; family Eutreptiaceae; genus Eutreptiella; species Eutreptiella sp. 'Long Island Sound 2002'. Next base: position 12,823,886 of record OZ038404.1, on the reverse strand, counting down.
TGGACCATTCATGATGCCCAAACACAGATTTGGATGCCTGGTGCTGCGTATTGAGGCCCATGAGGGGGTAGGAAGGGCTAAGAATAGGGTATGCGATCACTGTTGGTAGGACCCTAACCACAACACACGAAAAGAGGGGAAATTGCGACGAGAATGCCCCAAAGTGGTGTCCCCTACCCCTAATATGGGATGGTACACCATAGGACTGATGAAGGGTGATACAAATACTCCCCATTACTAAGTTATGGGGGTATATCGGGGTATTGCATCTATTTTTAGAGCAACAATGGCCATTTTTGGTACTGTGGGTAGGATCCCAAAAGCAATCATGTCGTGGCCTATTGTTAGCCGTTCCCAGGGCTTGTTGGGGCCTGATACCCACCACCAACCCTCCAAAATTGTTCCAAAACATTGTTTTTCGAAATCCACACCCCAAAAGTGGTGGGACCCCGCCCCCCAAAAGCTGGCGCAGTGGTTTGGTGGAGGGTGGGGGTGCATATCATCGCCATATATACATATACTCCTTGAATCCAATCAATACTACAAAAGCCTGTGATCCAACTTTGTTTTTTGACGAGGCTGCATCAGTTCTGCAACAGTACGACATAGTCTCGGGATCTAAGTACACTCTCAGAACATACCAAAGCCGATCATCGAACTGAAGGAAAAAAAAATACGAAAGCCCCCCAAAAGGCGGCATGAAAATAACGCCCCAAACGAAAATGTCGGCTACTCCGCGTCACATGAGACCTTGCCACTCACCCAATGCCCCGATGCTCTCTTTTGTCCCGTGTACCCCGTGCACACCCCGCGTGAAATAGTGTGCCCGGTGAGAGAAACTCAGCAATATAGACCAGAGCAGGTCCGCACGGGCACGACCACGCTGATGCGCAGCCTGTGGTGTTCACAAGGGAGACCCATGCGCAGCGATGGGGTGGCAGACAAATTGGGTTCAGACGATTGGAAATCTCAAACAGTTCTGGGCCATCCCGTCGGCTGGATCAAGAACATCACAAACATCGTGAAGGCTCTCTCGGGTCATCCCATGTCCCCTCAGAAAGAGTTGGCAGGGGCGGGGGTCCGAAGACCACAGGCTGGGGCGTCGGATTGCACGCACGTCTGGTGGAGGCGGACTTCGTCTCGTTCCCGAACGCGCCCCCCGAAGGCGGCGCATGAGGGCAGACTGCAAACAGATGTTCCAACGGGGCCTTCATTCTAATCGCCACAAAAGCCGTGTGCCTTCAGCAAAGCCCATGTGCATTGATCAAAGTTGCGACAAAAGCCTGGGCAAGGCTTGTCAGTCTTTCATGAACCCGATGCAACACCCACCGCGCCGCTGGGAAGGCAGTTGCATGGGCTACTGGACCCACTTCTTTTTTTTTTGTCCGGGCTCAACAAGTTCAAAGAGTGTAATGCGAGCTCTCAGGCAACCGCCTGGTTCAAGAAGTAGGGCATATAGTACAAACGAGGGCTCCACATTTAGCATGTGTTCCAGCTTTACCTGGGGCCTACTTCTACTGGCTACGGGCTACTGGACCCACTTCTTTGTGTTGGAGCTGACAGGTGGGTCTTGGTGCTGCCGTGGCAGGGTACTGTACTCTCGGGGCTGCTGGATGTCTCACTGTACAGCAAATGCACCGGGAGGGGGGGGGGGGCACATTTCAACGTGATGAATTGCATGGCTGCTTGCATGTCTGCACTACAGCGATGTGGCCATTGAATAGCCCAGAGATATCTGCAGAGGACACTGCGGAGAATGCGTCACAAGGTCCTGTGTCATATGTACAGAATTGTCTTTTAGAGGCGCTGGTCTTGACTTGAATACAGCAGCGGCACACTATCAGACCGAGGCATGCCTGGGAACCGGACAGCGGAAGAAATTGCAGATCATCGGAGCCATCAAAGCTACTAATTTGGTTTTCCTGGAAACAACCGAGGGAACCTCCACACAGTAAAAAGTATGGAAAAGTTGATGCTCAAGAAGCATTGACAACAGGAAACTGGTGCTTGAACCGTGAGCTACGCCAACCACTGCGTAGTTACACGGACACCGTCACGTCCACTGGCCTGTGTGCGTTGGCACATCACCCCAATCCCTCGACATGTTGGATGCATCACCCTGGGCTCCGCTGAGAATGTCAGGCTACACAAGCCCCAAGAACGTACGTCACAACGCCCAAAGCCATGGGCTTGAAAGCGGACAATTGGATGACTCGGCCTGAGTCAGGCAGGTACCGAGGCCCACAACACGGCCCACAAGAGCACCGGAAGGGGCTGTTCCTGACTCCCCCCCCCCCCTGCTCAGCCCCGGGGTGGCCCTAAAACCCAAGAGGCGTGGCAGGCCACATCCAAAAGGCGCCGAGCATCCCTTCCCCTTGCAATTCGTCCTTCCATGGGGGCCACCGTGGGCGCGGGGAGTAGAGCATCCGGCGGCGGAGGCAGGGGCCCGCCCCCGCCCCCTCCCTCTGGGCGCATTGGGGGCATGTTTGCCCGGCGCGCGCCCGGAATGTTTGCCCGGCGCGCTACCTTTGTATTAAGTATCTTATCTCTAGCCCCAAGTGTATCCTCACCTTGGGAAGTCCCCCAAGTAGACTGCACTAGACCGCAAACCTTCCCTGCAAGGCACCTTGCACAAGCAAGGCTACGAGAATTCAACAACACACAATGTCACTCCCACCACTTCCCACCACCACCCTTGCCATTGTCATAAACCGGGTGCAAAGGATGGGCCAAATGCTTAGAAACGGCGAGAAGGTACTCCAAATTGTTTGTTGAGGTGGGGGCAAAAACAGGCACGAGTGGGGAATGGTCAAAAAAAGATGCCGCACGGCGCGCTAACGCCTAATGCCTTGCCCTGTGCCTCCCGCTGGCGGTGGAGGATGAGCTCCAGGGTCCAGAACTACACCCCGACGCCCCCGTGCACAGGCACAGAACTGGACAGCACTGCCCGCAGGAGGAGGGCCACATGTGTCGGCAGAGGGGCTGTGGGCGGAGGTGTGAACTCAAGAATGTCCGGCGTCTGCAATGCCAGACTCCAGCACCTCCGCCCTCGCCCCTCTTTGCGCCGGTGTTGCCACTCCCCAGAACCCCCCGCCGCGCCCTACAGCGCGATGCCACGACCGGGACCAGGGCGCTTTGGGGGATCAATGGTCGGTCCCGATAGACTGAATGTCCCCGCCAGAGACAATTCCAGCCGTTAGTCCAGGGCGCTTTGGGATGGGAGCGGTTCCTCCCGAACACTCAGTTTCTGTTTTTTTGGGTCTCAGATGTCCGTGTGCCTCGGAGGTGCTCGGACGATGTGGCCGGACCCCGATGGCAGAGAACATACGTAGAGAAAATACAGAGAAAGTACCTGATGGCACAGGTCGTCCCGTGGGGGAGACCACCAGCCGCCAGGGCAGAGGGACGTCTGTTAGGACCTCAAAAACCTGACATCAGCGGATGCAGTGGGATGACTGCCACGCCCTTGCGGACTGCCCTGAGCGCGAGCTGACTAAATCATGAATCCGTGACAAAAGCAAACTGGGGTCTTGACTCCTCCCGAACACTCACTTTTCTTTTTTGGTTTCAGTAGACCTAGTCCGGAAGCTGCGAAAGTGAGCTCAGTTTGGTCATGTGATACCCCATTGGCGCACGGCCAGACTCATAGGATCCCTCTAAACACAGGCCTACCCCTCACAAAGAGAGGGGGCACTGCTTTCTGCGTCCCATACTGCAGAGAAAGCTGCCTGGTGTCAGCCACGCCCCCAGACCAAAGACACAAACCAGGAAATTCGAAGAAAAATCGTCAGGTATGCAGACAGTAACTGAAAACATACGTGCACATAGCTCTGATTTTGGGGATATCTGTGCATTATATTTCCCTTTCTTGCACCAGCTCACCGCACAATCTTCTCTTTTTGAACCCGGGCGTCTACGGCCTTGTCCAAGCTACAGTAGGCGTAGGGACCGTATGAATCTGGGGCTTTTGCGTAGCGTATTCAAGGGGGGGGGAAATACTCACAACGTGTCCATGACCCCATGTAGCTGGCAAATTCGTCACCAAACCCATGGTTTATGTGGCCGCACCACATTTGTACCGAATTAAATTAGGTACCAAATTCATACGGTCCCTACACCCACTGTAGCTTGCACAAGGGCGTAGCCTATACAAAGGTGGGGGGGTGCATTGCCTCTGTATGACTCCTTCCGAACACTCGCTTTCAAGAACAGGAAGAGCACGCCCAATTCCTGATGATGATACGCCCCGCGTGGGGTCTGAGGACTGGGGGTGGAGAGGCTGGTCTGGCACGGTCTCATCTTTATGGCAGCCTCAACGTTCCCTTGGGAAAGCCAATCACGAGCCCCAAACGCCAGAATGTGAGTGGACAACACTCCGGAGAGGACAGGGCGTCACGAGGTCATATATCGTATCATATATCGTATGTACAAAGCAGTATTTTTGGGGGGGGGTGTCAAGCCATGATAAGCTGCCGGGGCTTGCTCACCAGAAGGCACTCGAGAAATCTCTCGGAATCAAGGATCTGGGCTGTCCAGGGCTACAATTGTCCCACAAGGCGGCGTGGTCGCGGACATCACACGTGGTGAGGATAAAGCTGCATCGGATACCAGGAAATGCAGCGGGAACTGCCACGCCCGTAGGCATCCCAGTGTGCTACTGGAGCACAAGACAAACTGGAAGGCTGAGGAAATCACAGCGGTGTGCTGCGCACAGAAAAAGGCGTATCGAGGAAAGAGGCCTACACTGAGGTGGAGAGGGTTGTTGTCTGCCATGGACGTGGTGAGGTTGCCCTGAAGTGTCACACTCCAGGGGTTTTGGGGGAGCATCGGGCATGCAAACTCTTTTGGGTTTGGAGTTCGTCGAGTTGCAGGGTTGTGAACGCTTTTTGAAGTGATGTACTGTGGCTGCGGCATTCTGGAAAAGATCCTCCACGATGGACCAGTTCTCCCTTAACAGCTGCGCAGCAATATTTGTAAGCGTCTGCATTGATTGATGTTGCGGGGCACGTGGGGATTGTATCCAAAATTTGGTTTTCCGTGTGTTATCGTATGTGCAAAGCATTATACAGAGGGCACACAGGTGTCAACTTGATCAGCCGAGCAGGACAACCTTCGGCGTGCAGTGCTCCCACTGACAAGACCCAAGGCACGACTGCCCCAGGCAACTGCCTCAGATCCCCGCAGATCGGCCCTCCGAGGGCCTACCCCACACACCGCGGCCCGACACCGTCCACAACGTCGACGGTGGGGCCGTACACGTCCTCCGCCCGGTCGTAGCGGACCCCACGGATCCTCAGATCCCGCAGGTCGCCGCCCCAGATCCCGAAGGGACCCCCGGACGGGCCCCGCCCCAGCCCCTGCGCTGCCCAAGCCCCCGGGTCATCGCGGGGACGCCCCTGCCCCTGCCCCTGCCCCTGCCCCTGCCCCTGCCCCTGCCCCTGCCCCTGCCCCTGCCCCTGCCCCTGCCCCAGGCCCTGCCCCTGCCCCTGCCCCTGCCCCTGCCCCAGGCCCTGCCCCTGCCCCTGCCCCTGCCCCTGCCCCAGGCCCTGCCCCTGCCCCGTGCGGCCGTCGATGGGCGGCGCGGACTCCCGTGCCTCGTCGTCGTACACCCGCGCGTACTGCAGGACAATGTCCGACAGAAGACCGCCGAGCGTGAGGCCTGCGGCCGTATCCGCCTTCGCCGGGAACGCAAACCGGCCGCTGAGGGGGTACGTGAGTACAAAGCGAGTCCGGGGCCGCCGCGTGATCAGGCGGTCGTGGCCCTGGACCCAGTGCACCGGGAGGCGCCCGTCCGCCGGGAGCGACTGGAGCGGGGCCTCCGCGCTGCCGAGGGCCCCGGGGGCGGCGGAGGGGTCGACGACCGTGACCGGGATCTCCCATGAGCCATCGGAGGCGGGGGTCGGCGGTGCGGGTGCGGCGTGCCCGGGGCAGGGGCCGGCGGGCGTTGGAGCGGGAGCGCGGGAGGGGGCCTTAGGCGTGGGGGTCTGGAGGGGGGCACAGACCTCTGGGCAGTGGGACTGCGGACCTGAGACCAACGATGGAGTTTGAGACGACAGGGAAGGGCTGAGGGGCAAGGCTCGGGTCAAAAAGGAACAAGTCTCACTGTAGAACGCATGCTCCAGCGTACAAGGCAGGCACCCACACACACACACCCACCCACCCACCCACACACACACACACCCACACACCCACCCACACCCACACACACACACCCACCCACCCACCCACCCACACACACACCCACACCCACACCCACACCCACACCCACACCCACACCCACACCCACACCCACTCCCACACCCACACCCACACCCACACACCCACACCCACACCCACACCCACACCCACACCCACACCCACACCCACACCCACACACACACACACCCCCACCCCCACCCCCACACCCACACCCACACCCACACCCACACCCACACCCACACCCACCCACACACACCCACACCCACACCCACACCCACACCCACACCCACACACACACACACACACACACACACACACACACACACACACACACACACCCACCCACCCACACCCACACCCACACCCACACCCACACCCACACCCACACCCACACCCACACACACACACACACACACACCCACACCCACACCCACACCCACACCCACACACACACACACACACACACACACACACGCACGCACGCACGCACACACACACACACACACACGACGAGAACCGCAAACAAGAACAAGAGCAAGAAAAGCGGTCCTCAGGAGCTGCAGGGCAGCCCTAGACGTCTTTCGGTCTGCGGACAGTGGCGGCAATGTGCAGCACAGGGCAATCATGAGGTCAGTGGCCCCCTCGACCCTTGCCAGTAACAGTGACCAGAAGTTCATCCTTGGAGGAGTTCGTGTCCTTTATTTGTCCTAAGCTATGCAACCAAAGCACATGGGGAGGAAGATGAGAAGGCATGTCAAACTCCGATGCGAGTATGTAATCCTATTTTAGGTGCCCCCACCCAACCGCACACACACAGCCGCCGTCAGATGGCTAAGGAGGGTTTCTACCTGGTGAAGTCTATCCTTCGCCACCGCTACCGCCAAGGGTGGCGATTCCTCATCCTCTGGGAAGGGTTTGGAGTTGAGGAAGCTACCTGGGAACCTTTCTGTGCCTTTGTGCTCCCTGAGGGATGCCTAAACTCCGTTCTGGTTGACTACTTGTCCCAGAACAACCTAGGAGAGTTGCTGAGGCTCGCTGAGACACTGGCCTCGCAGAAGAAGCCTAAGGACTGAACCCTTCCTATACATGCCTATGTATGTGTGGGTGTGCTAAGCCTGAGGACCTATGGGCAAGCCGCAGAAATGGTGTCGTGAATATACCCAAGTCTGCGCCCTTGCTAAACCTAGTGGATGTCTTTACACGGTGCGATGGGGTACGCCCCACGTCTCTCCGCCCCTAGGTGCCCAATTTCTGTGTTGGCACCAGAAAACCTTGGGGGAATACCCAGCGCTAATGCCAAGGTATTGTTTTGCCCTACTACCTACTACTGGGAAGGGGTGGCCAAAAGCTATGAGGCATGAAAACGCCTGTTTGCTAAGCGGCCAAAACCTGGACCACCACTGCCACTGCCCACCGAAAACCCTGACAAAATTTCAGGAAACAGGCTAGACAAGGCTAGACAGTGACACACGCACTACAGGTCCTACACACCCTACTGTGGCACCAACCTTCGAAGGATGAGCGAGCAACTCCATGCTCTGGCCCCCATCCAGGCCTGCCACGCCTACACTCACACGCTACTTGGTGCTGAGGTTGAAGGAGTCTCAGGCCCTAATGGCCCACCTGTGAGACTGCAAGAGAACACAGCGCTACGGCGGCGGCCGCTCGCAGTCGCAGCAAATGGAGGTCCGCGCAGAGTACAAGTTTGTACCTTGCCGGCTGGACTTCTGTGGGTATAATGGCACACACGCACGCACACACACACGCGCGCGCGCACGCGCGATTGATGCGAGACGAACAGGCGTGACACACAAAGCACTGCACTGGTCGCTAACGAATCTTGTCAGGGCGAACAGATCAGTAGAAGAAGGTCTTAAAAGAATGTCGGCTAGGCGCCTTTCTGCAGTACAACAGATTCATCACCAGGAGGCACCGGCGCACACACGCACGCACGCACGCACACACACGTAACACCATTTCAACTCGTGGTCCTGAGGGCCCAGCACAGTGAAGGTGCGGAAACACGGGGGTCGCGGGGCTGAGACGCGGGTGTGGGCGCACGGGATACACGCTGCAGACGGACCCCAAACCCACCCAACAGCCGCCCCCCCCCCCCCACACGCCACAAGAGAACGCGGAGGTGCAGCCACGCCCGCACCGCGACCCCCCCACTGGACCACCCCCACAGCCTCTGCACACGGCCACACCCACCCCCTCTTCTGAGTGGTCGCAACCATGCTTGGCCCTAACACCTGCCACGGCATCTCTCGGCAGGTGTCACAAAATTTTTCGGCAGGTGTCAGCAGGTGTCAGGCAGTTTGGTAGAGGCACATGGAAACAGACACACACACGGGTCCGGCAGGTGTCGGGAGGTGTCATCAAAAGTGGCGGCAGGTGTTAGCACCAAGTATGGTCCCAACGCGCGCAGAAACACAGGGTTGTGGTGGAAGGGCAAGGGCGTGTTGGGACAGGGGGGGGGGGGGGGCACCAATGCGTAGGAGACACGTGGGCAGTGGTGCACAGTCCGAGACGTGATGCAGGAGCCCTCTCCACCCCCGCGCCACAAGGCCCTCTTCAGTGGCTTGGAACACGTTTCTGCGGCACCTTTGACCCACAGCTTTGGGCCAAAACCTGCTTGCGTGCCTTCAGCACCCACCAAAGTTCTTTTCAGGACCAAGAGCCCCCCCCCCCCCCCGCCCCCCAACCCAACCCAAGCCAATCCCCCCCCCCTTCACGCGTGGAGGATTCCCTCCTCAAAAGGCACAAGTACGCACACCCGGAAGTATCTACCGGTGCATTCATTTGGCACACCCGGAAGTATCTACCGGTGCATTCATTTGGCACACCCGGAAGTATCTACCGGTGCATTCATTTGGCACACCCGGAAGTATCTACCGGTGCATTCATTTGGCACACCCGGAAGTATCTACCGGTGCATTCATTTGGCGTTGGTGGTACACACGCAACCCGGCGAACAACTGGCCCCCCAATGGCCTGCATGCAGTTCCCTTGTCAGGTGTCAAAGGGGTTCAAACTGCACTTTTGCGAAAAGACTGCAGGTAGCCCATATGTTCCACCATGGCTGGCGGTGATTGGCAGTTGGTGGCGGTTGGCAGCAGTTCGTGGTTGACGATTGGTGGTTGGTGGGGGTTGGTGGTTGGCGATTGGTGGTTGGTGGGGGTTGGTGGTTGGCGATTGGTGGTTGGTGGGGGTTGGTGGTTGGCGATTGGTGGTTGGTGGGGGTTGGTGGCGGTTGGCGGTTGGTGACGGTTGGCAGCGGTTGGCGGTTGGCGGTTGGTGGCCCCTGGGGGCGGTCTGTAAGGGTGGGCCCTGGCAGAAGAAAAAAACAAAAATTGGGTTCCTGAGGCACCCCCTGTCCCTCATCCGCTGGGCCCGGGGTTGCACCTGGTCGCTTCGCTGCCTGAGGCGCGCCCGCTCCCCCGCGGCCTCGCTTTTGGGGCGTCCCTTTGGAATCCGAGCGCTCGTCCTCTCGGGGCCGCTTTTTGGGCGTCGGTCTGGGACGCGGGCATTTCGGCGGCTCCGGCCGGGGGCCGCCCGGGGCCCCGCGCGGCCTCCAGCCTCTGGCCCTTGCCTCCTCCTCCAGGTCCGGCGCCCAGTAGTACCACGACTCCCGAGTGTAGGCGACGCCCTCGGCCACGGGCCTGTGCGGGAAATACTTCCGCTGCTGCCGGAGCTTCTGGAAGACGTCCTGCGCCGCGCGGAGGACCGGGTACTTCTTAACGGCCATCGCCTGCGTCAGCACCGACGCGTGCCGGTTCTTGCAGGCCCAGCAGGTCTTGTACCGGGGGTGCCCGCTGCACAACCCCCAGTCCACTCCGGACGCCCGGGCGTCCTGTTTGGAGATGGCGGCGTTGGTGCGGCACGTCGTGCAGACCGCCCGCGGGGGCCGTCCGGTGCGGGGGGGCCTCCCCCCCGCAAGCTTGACGTCCCGGTGGTCGTAGCCCGCCTTGACGTTCGCCGCGCGGCGCTTGGCCTTGTCCTGTGCCCAGGCGCTGAAATGCGCAAAGCCGGCGTCGGACCCAGACGCCGCGCCCCGCCAGAACGGGCCAGTGAAGAAGTTGCGGAAGAACCCGAAATGGTCGTCGTACCACTCGGAGTCGGTGTCACTGTCGCTGTGGAAGCACCTGGAACGGCAGTTGTACCACTGGGAGTCGTTGTCACTGTCGCTGTCATGGCCGCAGCCATGAGGGGGCGGGGCAGCGCCTCGGAAGCCCGAGCTGGGTCCTGCTTGGGGGGGCTGGCCCTGTCTTTGTGCCCTCTGAGGGGCGCCACTGCTGGGCGACGGCATGGACGCCGTACCACTGAGCCGTTCGAAGGCATTGACCAGCCTCTGGAAGTCCTCCTTGCGGCCCCCTTTGTCGGGATGATGGATCAGCACCGCTTTGAAGTACGCCTTCTTGATTTCAGACTCGGTGGGCGCTGCAGTGCCTGAAAGACCGAGAGTGGCCAGGTCCTCTGCGCGATGGGGCATTGGAGGGGCCGCTGCACACGCGAAGACCGCCCCGGATCACCGCACCACACCGCAGTCTGGTGTGCTGACAAACGGCATCTTTGCTACAAAACACTACCAAAAGCAAACAAATCACCCAAAGAAGGCACCTGCCGAGTCGTGCTGTTGCAGGCAGCCGGAGGAAGAGCATTCTCGGTGGAGCAATGCACTGAAGTGTCTGTGACATTGGGTAGATACCTGCACTGCACGCGCACCACGTGTGCACCTCTTGCACCAACTATTCCTGTAAAGGGCAAGACAGCCCGCGACCCACCACCACACGCCGTACCTTGAAGGCGTCTTCTGGAACCGTGCATCCTGATCCGGCCCGTGTGATGCGCAACTCCCCGTGGCCGGAATGAGGGAGACACCGGATGGGAAAATCCCTTTGGAGACCTTCACTTCCTCCAGCTTGCCCATCCAGTCGGCAGAGGCAATGGTGTGCCGCTGTCACGGGGCCATGGGGACACTCAAGTGGGGGCACGTGGGAAGAGTGGTGCCGAGTGTCCCAATTGCTGCCCTTGGTGGCCGGCCTCTGCTCGTGCCCAGTGTCCAAATTTCTGCCCTTGGTGGCCTCTGCTAGTGTACCTGGAATTTCACACTGCTAGTGTACCTGGAATTTCACACTGTTAGTCCGATGCTTGCCATTCTACTATTGGTAGTAAAACGGCAATAAAACTTAACAGACATTACAGTAAATTACAATAACACCGTGTATGCATACAGTGAATTACCATGGGCGTTGATGAGCACAGCCATGGACTTTTACTGCTGGTATGGGGCCTAGTCAATTACCATCACACTGTGAACACCATCTGAGCTATCACCGTTCACAACAGCAGACGTCATGCTGGACACATCGGATTCATACCGCACCACCACATGGTTCCCCACTAAAGGGGCACTCACCCAATTAATACGGGCCATGAGGCAACAGATACTGGGCTCGCATACGCCCCCGTGTCACAGGCGCATGGTCATCACCACTCAGTTCAATGTTTCGCCTTGCTGCACTGCAGCGCTGACCTGTTCTGTACCACTCCAGGTGGTTTGTGATTGTGTGTTTCTCTTCGTCGCATCTCTTCGTAGTACAGTGGGTACAGCACACCTCTTCTGTCCCGTAGAGGAGGGTTCGAACCCCGGGGGGGATAGAGACCCACTGAACAACCCGAAACCCCCTTTATGCGAGAGAGAGAGAGAGAGAGAGAGAGAGAGAGAGAGAGAGAGAGAGCGGGTCACAGAGAGAGAGAGAGAGAGAGAGAGAGTGGGAGGAAGGCCAGAGAGAGAGAACGAGAGAGAGCGAGAGGGAGAGAGAGAGACCCGCAGAGCGAGCGTTAGAGACTAACCGGTGCTGTGGGAGGGTGGTGGGTGCGAGCTGACCCACATGTACAGGCAGCCAATTAATACGGGGTACACTAGGGGTAGGCCCATAGTTTACGGTCCTAGCTCATGTATTGACTACGATGCGTCATAGTGGAATAGTTCTAATACCAACGGTAAAAAGGCACACCGCAACGGCAAAAAGTCCTGCCGGGCCACAAAGTGGAAAATGGGCATCACCGTTTTGCTCCCCATGGTAACAAACAAGCCAGTGTACAGTGTACCACAAGCCGGAGGGATGGAAAGATAGAGCTACTCCAAATAGGTACCGGCTTTTTCACCCCCCCCCCCCCGAAAGGCAAGGTTTTGCTTAGCTGGTGTTCTGCCTGCTGTCTGTACCATAATTGTCCCAGTCACCGTATTGTCTGTGGCTCCCAACAGTTCATGCAGGCACCTCAACACCGTAGAATATTGCAGCACACTGACAATATGGGGTTCTCGTTCAACCCTCCAATGACTGATATGCACCACACTCCAGCCATAGGTATGGTACTATGTAGCCACAAAGATATGGCCGCACCAAGCCCAAAAGCCATTCTCGTGGCGCTAAGTAGCGTGCGAGCGCGCGGGCTCAGCAAAAAGACTTCAGCTGTTGAAGCGACACAACATGCGGCGGTGAGAATGGCCATACTGCAGAACTCCTGTAACCGACCGGACTGGCTGCCCCCCCCCCCCCCCACCGGATGGCAAAACTAAGTTACTCGCGTAACTTTAGTTCCCTTCTGTAATGGACTTACAACAGGTGTGCAACACCGTTTTGCAGTACATGTACTCATGTGCCTGTAGGTAACCATATGGAGAATACCCCCACCTTAAACCCCCCTGTGAACACACCTTTGACACAATTAGACAGGCTGGTTGACTCACCGCACGTTCTACTACCAGCAATAGAAAAAGGTGGTATGGGTGCCATGGGGCCCATTTTGTTAAGTGTATTTCATAGTTGTTTTCCATGCACACTCTTGAGAGACTGTTTCGCCAAAACGGCATTTTGGGTCCGTGAGTAAATTGCCATTTCCGTGGTAACTTTGCACCCCAAGATAAGTATATACATCTCGCCCCCCCTTATATCGCGCAAGGGACGTCAAGCCAGGGACTAGAGCGCCCTCTCCTCGGGGGGAATTGTGGGGGCCACGGCCCCTCGCCCCCATGTCTGTGCGCTGGTGCCGTGGGGCATGCTGCACGTGACCCCACCTGTCCCTCTCCCCGCCCATTTCCTTGCAAACTGGCAGTCACACTGTAGTCACCTTACGCGGCAGTCCACTGCCCGGGCTCTCGCCCTACCACTCCGCGTTCTAGGGTGGCCCGATCGCCAGCCTCGCGCGAGGTGCGGGGGGCTGCCAGCCCCCGGACTGGCTCCACGAGGCATGAAGTGCTAGCGATGACGACGCGATACATTGGTTCACCAGAACAATGCTGCAGAAGCAGCGAGCGGACCAGCCCTACCACCCAAGAGACCTCGGCTCAATCATGTGATGCTTCACGACAAGTGGGCTCGACGCCGGATGCGACTTGATGACCTAGCCGGCCCGCACATGCAAGCCATGACGAGAACTTGCACGCAGGCATATGCACTCGAACGCACCATGCACCACATCAGGACCCTGAAAAGAGGCTATCTGCAAGCTGGCACGGCAAAACGTGACTATCACTCTATGGTGTTGGTATAGCTATGGTTCAACCCATGTGTGCGCACTCCGGCTCCATGCCCTACGGTGTGCGAACATTGGACGACGTTCGCAATGCATACGAGCAAGCCGAAATTGGCAACACGCTTCCATTACGGAGTCGCCCGAGCCAAATCTCCGTGTCTATGGTGAACCATGGCTCATCTATTCGCTTGTGTTTCTTCGTCACCTTGGATGGCGCCCCGACTTGGCCACGCAGGTTTCTGGCACTTTCCTGTTGTCTTTTGAGGTTTGCCACAAAGCGTGTGAGCCAAAGGGGCGATGGTACCTACTCTGGTGCTGGATCGACTAGTTGCTGCCGCAGGTTTTGTACGCTCCGGATGGCGCAGAATTGGAATAGTCCCACTATTGCCCGGAAGTTGTGACGCTCCTCCCAAGGAAAGGTGCGTACCAAAGAATGGGGCACCAACAATCGGGCGCACAGGGACTTTTCATGTGTTGTTGCTACCGAGAGCCACACCTTCGCATGGTCCATCCACTCGGACCAGCAGTTCCGCTAGATTCCCGAAAAATCACCCCATGCAAGGTAGAAAGCCAGCCACATTTGCACTAAGGAGCCATGGCGGTGTCCACGTGTGGCATAGAGCATCGGCGGTCGTTCCCATGGGGTGCCGATGCCCCACTAGCGCACCTGTTCCAAGAGCCAGAGGAGCTAGGTGTGGCACGCAGTGGGCGAGCAGTGCTTGAATGACCAATAGTGGCCAAGTCACCCGCGCGACGTGACATTGGAGGGGCCGGACAACGTAGGGCGCACACAAAGACACACCGAGATTACGGAACGGTAGTCTGGTGTGCTGACTCACGGCATCTTTGCTACAAAACACTACCGAAGCAAATAACACACACAAAGAAGGCACGTGCCGAGTCGCATAGTGCATGCAACCGGAGGAAGAGCACACTTGATGGGGCAATGCAATGCAAGCATCCGTAACATTGGCTGGATACTCGCACTACACACACACCAGGCGTGCACCTCTTGCACCAACTATTCTTGTGAAGGGCGAGACTACCCCCACCCCACTCCACATGCCATGCCTTGAAGGCGTCTTCCGGCACCGTGCATCCTCATCCGGTCTGTGTGAGCTGCAACTTCCCGTGGCCGGAATGAGGGAGACACGGAACGAGAAACGGAATGGAAAAATCCTTATTGTTGTCCTTGTTGGTGGTCATGGTTTGGTTCCAGCAGCCGTCGCCCTTGATCGTGTTGATGATCAACCCCTCGGCCAGTCTGCCTGGTCCACCTCCCGGAGGCGCACGTTCCAATTCAAGCCCATGGGTCGATGACAACACCCGCTGCATTGATGCACTTTTGTTCGTCCGCGGCTTTCGGGTGAGGTGAGTGTGCATCCACAAAACGTTTTATTTCGTTGAAAATTGCTTTCCATTGTGTAGTGGGATGGTGTGTTGTGGTTCTTGTGCATCATATCTGTTTCCTCCCGACCATTGATGGTTCTTCTACATCATAAATGTTTCCTCATGACTATTGGTGGTTTTGGTGCCTCATCTCCGCTACCTCATAGCCAGTGACTGTCCCTGTGCATATCAATTGATGAGCACTGCCACTGAATACTGTTGTTGGATTTGATATTACTGTTCAAGCTGCTGTCAAATATCTTGACCCCATCAGCCGTGCATGTGCGCTACCTCCCTGTGTTCTATGTATGAAGTACAATGCGCACATCAAATGGATCCGGCCAAAGGATATGCCCAAGCTTTTTTTTCGACTTCCAAACTATATCTGGGAGTTCTTGTGCCACACACCCCTTTTGAGGCGGTTATCCCCTCGTATGCCAAGTCCGCCATACCTCACGTACTGGCCCCTTGTGCCTCGCACGCTAGTCCATCATACATCATATGGCAGACTCGTTGCTCCTCAAGTGAAGGGCCGTCATACGGTAGATTCTGTGGTATTCCATATCCCAGCCCAACAAAGCCTATCACACGCGATGTACCGTTGTACCAGCCAATCATAATGCTTATGCTGGCCCAGCATGCCTCATATGTAAGGCCATGACACCTCCTATGCCGACCCATCACACCCCGTATGCCCGTTCATCATACCATGTATGTTGCCCAGTCACACCAAATGTGCCACCCCATGATGCCTCAGGCCGTCATACCTGATATGCCAGCCTGCCACACTGGACGTGCACGCTCACCATACCCCTTGAGGTTACAAAATAGGACAAAAAATCGGACACAGTTGACCCACGGAGATGGCTCTAGAATCCACCCCTTAGGGATGTATTAGAAGGGGGGGGGGGGGGTTCGGCTGGGACCCCCCTCCTCCCAGGGTCCCCCAATGGTCCCGGCCAAGGGCAGGCGGAAACTTTTGAAGCGTAAATCCTCTTGGCACCGAAGGCACCGAAGCAAAATTTGGCTGTCAGCCTCAGACGTTGGAAGGGGAGGAGGGGGGGGGGCGTACAGCCCTTCTAATACATCACTGGACACCCACCCGGGGGCGCATTCAAGCAGAGGAAGGGGGGCTCTCTAGAAGGGGGGGTCTCTAGAAGGGGGGGTCTCTAGGGTGGGGCCTGGGGTTAACGCTCCTCCTTGGCAACTGAAGTCCGGCAATCTTGGTGCCAAAGGCGCTGTCAAACATCGTCCACGAGGCACACCAGGCAGTGCCGCCGAAGGCGTTGGAGAAACATTTTTTCGGGCGACTTGGGAAGAGAGGGGGGGGGTCTGGACTTGGGGGGGGGGGGGTACCTCTTACTTCACTTCACTGTACTTTTATCCACCCCCCCCATTGGATTCCCAAAGGCTACAGAATCCAGGTCATGGAAGACCCGTCGCTTTCAGCAACTCAGCTACTGGAGGCAACCCCCGCGACAGTGGGAGGAAAGGTCATGCACCCCCACATTCCGCCCTTGTTCTTGGCCCCTCCCGCGAGAGGTCCACGCAATGCATTGATGTCGCCACCAGAACGCATCACAAACGCCTGGTCTGGGGGGCCTATCGCCTGCAGGTCAGGGGTCCAGCGGCGCACCTGCTGCAGTGGGCCCCGGGCCAGACAGCTCCCTCCATCAGAAGCGGTGCCGGGGGGGGGGGGGGGGATGGACTGGAGTCCATCGGGACGGCCTCCAGACCCGAAAAAAATCGGGCAGCCCCGACCTCTAGTGTCAGGGGAGGGGGGGGGGGGGATTTGCCAGTTGAGGCTGCAAAAAAATGCGATGCAAAAAAAATGCGATGCAAAAAAATGCGATGCAAAAAAATGCAATGCAAAAAAATGCGATGCAAAAGATTGCATTGCAAAAAAAAATGCGATGCAAAACAATGCAAATAATTGTGTTTGCATCCCATGTCAAAATCGTGCATGTGACATAAACTTGTCCATGGATTGCCACAATAAAAGGAAGCTGAAGGCAAGACAGAGGCCAAGATCTCGCACTGCGTGCGCACTGCGTGCGTATTGCGCACGCAGAGGCTAGGATACTCACCCAAGAATACCTGTCACCTGTTTACTAGGGGGAAGACTGAAAGGTGTCAATACCATAGGGTTGGCCAGGTGTCCATCGATACTTCTGGTTGTAGTTATAACCAACAGCATCGTCGAAGAAGAACTGTCCGGTCCTGGTGTCGACTCGCCACCATTGAGTATCGGCGATCGAGAGCCTTCGAGCGACGATGACCACGTTGACTTCTTTGCAGTTGTGGGCGTGGCCATACCGATCGATGATCTTGAGCATCTCGGTTCGAGAATCACCTTGAAGTCGACCAAGGTTTTGGTGCACGTACTATCTGTCGGGAAGAGTACTCTGCAGGGCGAATCGAACCGCCTCTACGGAGGCTTGTGAAAAGGGGCCAAAACTAGGGTTCGAGTATTTGCCGGAATCCAAAACTTCGCACTGCGTGCATGGCATTCCCAGATGCCATAAATGCAAACGATGCAAAAAAAATGTAAAAGATGCAAAACAAAGACCACCACAAAACAATGCAAAAAAAAGAAAAAAAAAGCATTTGCCCCCCCCCCCCCCCTGGTCTTGTACGCCATGCTTGTGCCGAGGCACTCCCGCGCGGGGGTGGGGGGGGGATTGGACACCCGATCCACGCGCCAACAACCCCTGCACCCACTGCCAACTGCGCCCGGGGGTGGCGAGGGGTGGGGTTGGCTACTACTAGACCCCATGGCTGATCAGGCCATGTGCCCCAGCTGCAGGGCTCCTTTTAACAACTCAGCACCACGGGGGGGGGGGGATACCCTTAGGGGGCGGGGCGCACCGTGCGCTGTGCGCGCGCAGTGCGAAAAGTCGGCTGTTTTCCACCACCGGTAGCTACGGATCCCGGGTCCTGAATTCTGCACCCTACAGCCCCTGCTGGTAAACCAGGGATCTTTTTTTTGAAGTCTGATGCTTGCCATGGGTCCCAGGGTCCTCGCACCCCCGATGCTGTCTTGAATGGATCATGCACGCTTCTGTAGGGGGGGGGGGTGTGCAGGGGTGTTCCCGGGATGAACAGCGTAATAAGTGGCGCTGTACGCACGCTGTGCGAAAACGCCCCCTTAAAAGGAGCCCTGCCCAGCGGTGCATAGCCATTGGGAGCCCCCCCGCCCCCCCCGCTCAGGGATAAGGGGCTCAAGCACCCCAACCCTCCCCTGGAAACCCATTTACCCACCCCCCTGGTCACTACAACTGGCACGCCATGCAAAAGTGCTTGCAGCAGATGACTCCCCATTGGCCCGCCCATAAGCCGCCCCACACCCAGAGTGGGACGAAGCCGCAGCGCAAAGCCAATGCAACCGTACCCCAGTGAACAGGTGTACCGATGTTCAGGCGTTCATGTTATGTACAATGTGCCCGTTGGTGCAGACCGTGTGCGGGTTGCTGGGTCCATCCTGACGGGGGAGTGGGCCATAAAGCAACGGATACAGAGCTCCCCGTGTCACAGGCATATGGTCATCGCCACAAACTTCAGTTCAATGTTTGACCTTCTGCTCTGCAGTACCCCTCAAACGTGGGCCGAATGTTGCCTTGAGCTCACCGTAGTCAGCGGAGTGGGGGGGGTGAGGGGCTTGAATGACAGTGCGGAGCTGGGCACTTTGCAGCGTCCCCTGGGGGGGAGGGGGGTCAGTGTAGTCCCGTCACTGTTGTGGGCATGAAGCGGCCGCCCCAGCGCCGCAACGCGTAATCTCTGGACCGCCAGGCGGCGTGTGTTCGTCCCGGAAACAGGCGCTGGATTTCCTGCGAAACGGAGGGTGTGCAAGGCTTGTGGCCTTGTTCCAAGGGTTGGTGGGTGCCCTATTCATATGAAAAGATATCTTGCGCTGGGCGTGCTCCGACGCCCCCCCCATTTTATAAGTCTGTTGCGGGGCCGTCCCCGATGCCATGCGCCCCTGCATGTGCTTGGCTCGCGGCTCAGAGGCGAGGTGCTTTCTGCTCAACCAACACATCAGACCTCAGAGTGACTCTCCGATGTCCCCCATGCCTTCGCTTTGCCTCCGGGGACGAGCATCTTTGGCTCTGAGACTCAGCCGCCCAAAAAAAAAAATCTTGGCCCAAAATTTGGCGGAGGGAAAATCAAATTTGAATCAGCGGCCCCTTTGTGGGACCCACCCAGACCCCCCCCCCCCCTTTGGTATTAATTCCTTCTAAACAAAGCCTGGCCCGCGAGGCTGGGTAGATGGGCGTGTGTTGTGACGCAGCGAGTGGAGGGTGACTGGGTGAGGGCTAAGGCCCCAGACACCCCCTTAGTGTGCGTTGGGGCCCCACGTCACATTCCAGTTGCCTCGGTAGTGCCCCGGCGGCTGGGATTCCTCACCCCAGAACACAGTTGTGCTGTCCAGCATGGCCTGCGCGATGACGCCAACGAGGTGGAGGGCCACTGGGTATCACCCCCTCTCCCCCGGTAGACTTGGAGTTGGTGCAACTCCACGTTGGTTAAGACGCACGCGCATTGTTCTTGGCGGACAGTCGGGACACGCACAGTGGCAACCGCGTGGCGAACACGCGTTGATGTCTGCGAAACAGACACACTGCCGAGAGTTGGGTACCTGCACCGCGCACCGCATCCGGTTTGGGAGGAAACTCTGGGCGCATAGTCATTCAGTGGAACCCGGGAAAAATGTTGCTCCCTGGAGGCTTTTGGGCGGCTTGCTGTTCCTTTCTGGCGGGTTGTGGGTGCCCAGGGGCAGTTCATCAGGGCTTCTAGCGCCTTTGCAGGAGCATTCACCGACAGCCACATCAAACAGAAATGGGGGGTAGGGGGGGGGCAGGGCTACAGTCTCCGCCGTAATGAGCAGGCACAGCTCTTCCTGCTCTTCCCTCAACACCCGCCCAATTGATTGGGGGGATCATGCCGTCTCCCAAATGATGGTTTTACAAGGGGTACAACATTCCGCTGCATACGTTGGGGGATGCTGCATGACTAACCCCCAAAAAGGGGGGGATACGGCGCTCACGCTTGCTCTAACAACCTCACAGGACCCCCCCAGACCCCCCCCCCCTTTCAGAACAGAATTCCATATGGACACAGCCTGATGTGTACCAAGCTGCCCCTCTGCTGGGGCAGCGCACACCATCCTACAACCAACGGACATCACAGACACGGAGGGTTAGGATAGGCGATCCCCATCGGGCGTCGGAGACAATGCGCTGCCGCAGTCAGTGCAACTCCCGCCCTCACAAACAATGTGCCGCCAACAGTCGGGACACAGAACGCACGTGGACGGTCGACACAAAACAGTGCACCACAAAAGGCGCACAGAAAAAGAGCGAACGCAGGACATCCGAGAGGGAGCCCCTGTGACACGAAGTCTTTGCCTGTGGTGCGCAATGTGGGTCATACACAGAGCTAGTACCTGCCAGGGCAAGTGTTGACGGGTGGCACATATCTACACACACACACACACACACACACACACACACACACACACACACACACACACACACACACACACACACACACACACACACACACACACACACACACACCACACACACACCCACACACACACACACGACGACGAGGAGGAGGAGGAGGAGATGCGGTCCCCCGGTAGGGCGCACCCGCGGCACATCCCCATGGTGCCCGCCGGCCCTCCTCGGTCTGGCCGGCGACCGAGAGGGGGGTTCTGTCCCAACCCGTCCGGCTAAGCATCATGGCGGCGGCTCTCCTCTTCGTCTCCTCCCCTTGTCCCCTGGCCCGCACAACGCGCATGCACTCCCGCCCTACACATTGTTGGATCCCCCCAGGGGCACGGAATGGGGGGCGAGGCGGAGCGCCGGCTCCACTTCCGGCACGGTCCACCACCCCCCCAAAGGAAGGGGGACGCAGTCTCACGGGTGTGGGCCCTTAGCCCGCCAGGTACTACCGACTGGGCGGCGTTTGGCCGGCAGGTCTCGGGGGCTTGGTCCGTAGCCCGATCCCCCCCCCTCCCCCGGCGCACGGCACTTCTGCCGAAGGTGTCCGTGCGCGGAGCCATCCTCTACCTCCCTCCGGCCCCGGTGTCCATTTCGGGGTGGAAGGTGTGGTGTCTCGTCTAAACCCCCACGGGGCTTCCCTATCCCCCCGCGGCCCAGGCAGGGCCGGAGGGACTCGGGTGTATCCGCCGCTGTGTGGGGGGTGGGTGGTGTGGTGTCTCCTCCAAACCCCCACGGGGCGTCCCTATCCCCCCGCGGCCCAGGCAAGACCGGAGGGACTCGGGTGTATCCGCCGCTGTGTGGGGGTGGGTGGTGTGGTGCCTCCTATGTACCCTGGAACGGAAACTGGCACTTGAACTGTTCCATGCAAAAAAAAAAAGAAAAAAAAACAAAAAAACTGGGAGGGGATGGCGCCCCTCTGCGGCACCAGCTCGGGGGGCCTCCCCCTAATTCAACATCGCATCTGACGCCCCCACGGGCCGCCGAAATTGGCGCCCCCCACGGACCGCAGACCGCGAACCGGGGGGGCCTCTGGATGCCTCCGGGTTCGAGGAGGGGCTGGCGCCCTCCGCAGCAAGAACTCGGGGGGCCTCCCCTTATTTCAAGGCAAACTGGGCGGGGAACGTCCCGCCGAGAGTATCCGGGCGGGCCTCCCCTTACATCATGGTCCCCACATTCTCCTGGGGCTCGGGGGACCCAGACTGCCAAAGCTGGGGTAGGTGCCAGCGCCCCAGCGCAGTGAGCACCGTAGCGGCAGGTTCTGGACCTTGCCCCGGCCGCGCCGCTGTCCCCCGTGAATTCCCCCATCCCCAGGCCCGGATGGGCGGTGGAGAGGCCCACAAGCCCCCAGTCATCGCACTCGGTCCCCACCCCATGAAGCACCTGTGCAGAGACACACGGTGTGATGGGATGGGGAGCAGAGAAAACAGAAGCGAGCCCTGGGGCGGGCTGGGTCACAGGGAGACCCGGAGCACCCTTGCATACCGCCACCCCCCGGTGGAGCCTGCCATGTGCCATCGTGGCTCCCCACGGTGGCCGGCGAGGGGTGAGGCGCGCGATCCCGTGACCCAGCCGCCGCGGCTGGGCTGGGTCACCCCCCAGATTGCGTGTTAGTCCAGGGGACCCCCCCCTGGTTTCACCCCCACACCTAGGTGTGGTCACGCGCCCCTGGGCGGCAGTGGGGGTCGACGAGAACCGCAAACAAGAACAGAGCAAGAAAAGCGGTGAAAGAACACACACACACACACACACACACACACACACACACACACCCACCCACACACACACACACACGGCGTGAGGAGATCAAGCGCACAGCGAGAGCAAAGCACTGATCGTTAAAACAGCTCGTCAGGCCAACATCAACAGAAAGTCATGTAGGCTAGGCGCCTTTCTGATGGACAGTGATGACAAATATGCATACGAATCAGTTGCCTCGGCAGCGTCACTTTGCAGACAGTCGCATCATTGACCAGTCGGAGAGTTAGAGCTTGGGCCTACGTCATGCAGCAACACTTACATGCCTCTGATCTGTATGTGTACCTGAAATCTACGGCCCTTTGGTTTGCACAACCGCGCGCAAGCGCACAGTCACACACACACATGGCTCCACAATTTGTGACAGGTATGATTGCAGGGTGTGGTGGTCAGAGGACCAATCGCCTGAGACGCCCTGGATGCACAGGCCTTCCGGGAGGCGCCACGTGGCATACCGGTCACCAGACCAAAAACAGTGGCGACGGACCCATTTCACCGCTCGTGTGATATGGCAGCATTTGGGCATAGGGATGAGAGGCAGGATGTGGTTGAGGTATGCAACGACTTTAGTGGCGTCGTGTGGTGAGGTTGCGGTAGATCTGACGATGGCACTAGTCATGGCACGGCGGATGTGGCGGTGTGTGTAGTCGGACAGAGAGGCGACCTGGCACCAGGCGGCAACACTGAGCATAATGGATAGGGGGGTTGTGCACCAGACCACGGCATTAGACAGAACCCCTGTGAAGATTCCCGAGAGATACTTGGGGTAGGCTGATGAGGGAGAGACCAGTGGGGGGCCGAGTTTAATCGCCCACGCGTCGGTGAGGGAGCTGGGATGGACGAATGCTGTGTGGGGGTGGGTATCCGAGCAGACCATTGTGTAACCCATGGCTGTCATGTGGGACTGGAGGCAGGTGTGGGTGCAATTGTCATCACATGGGCATAGGACGCGCAGGTTCCAGGCTGTGTGTAGGAGGGAGCGGATATGGGCAACTATTCCTATATCAGGGGAGTCAGGGAATGACGTGGCCATGAGGACATTATCACGAAATTGGCATAGGGAGAGCACCCCCCATGGTGTGTCCCAATAGGCAAATCCACTGTCACCGATGTGTAACTGGCCCAGGCGCCGAAACAGGTGGCGGTGCTTGTAGACCCCCCATTGGCAGTGTAGGTCTGCAGACTGAGGTGAGAAACTGCCTCCCATCGGGATGCACCCTGGGCGTTGCCAGACATCTCCCCCCGCCACGACATAGTTGTTGTTAACCAATTCGAATTCTATGGTATCCATGAGGCGTTGCTGGGTGATGTACCAAAACTTTGACGATTTCCCCTGTCCTGCCCTATCGAGGCGTTTCGACTCTCTATGCACACTCCAGACAATGTCCTGCATGCGCCAGCGGCGCCTTTTGGCCAACCAATCAGTTGCCCCCTTCAGATGCGACAGCACTTGGGAGGGGGGTACATGGTTAAATTGATCTTTACAGTCAAGTTCCACCAGGTAGCTGCAGCCAATGGAGGGTAGCCACTGAAACCAGGCTGCCACTGAGTTGACCGAGTGGACCATGATGTTACCTGGAACTTCCTTAGATAAGAGCCGTAACATGCATGTGGTGGCACGGGCAGCGATTTTTAATTCCTTCTTAGGCAAGAGGGGCTGGGGTAGCGCGGCGATCGGCCTCCACAGCCAGTCAGGCTTGTACAGGCTTTTTGCTCTGCCAATCAGATACAACAGAGCTAGTTTGCCCATGGGGTTTTTCTGCCAGTCCCGGGCCATGACTAGGTCTGACACTCTCTGCTGAACACTGGCTGCACTCTCGTGGCACTGGACATATTTTTCCTTTTGGAGGAACTCCATGAGGACAGACCACATCCAGTGTTTGCAAAAACCCCACATAACTCCCACCCCCTTGTCTACAATGCGTACGTAGTGGGACGACGATATGTGCTTTGCCTCTGTCTGTACATGTCGGTACAGGCTGCCATTCTCAGGCCACAGGGTGGGTGGTAGGGCTTCATGGAGGTTCGGAAGTGTTGCATTAATTTGTTTGGCAATCTGTTCCAGGTCTCGGAACAACTTGGTGCGTACCTTAGAACCGGTGAGGGGAAGGGAGTCATTAGGTCGAAGGGGCTGTGATTTCATGTCACGTAGAGTAACAGGGATAAGGGCCACATGTCCTTCAATGATCCTACATGACGGGTGATCGGCGAGATTAGAACACATGCATGGGGGCTGTGAGGGGGCGCAGTCGAACTGCTTGCACTGCTTGTCAAAAACTCTCTTGACAGTCATGGGGTTAGATCTGACTACACGCAAGGCCTTCAGGAGTGCTTGCTTCTCCCAGGCTGGCACTTTGCACGACTGGACAAGTTTTCTGATCAAGCGGTGAATTGCAGCGCTCTGGTCTGGCGTGAGGTTGGGCACCGTAACGTGGGCAAGTACGTACAGGGGTATGGACAGCCGGGCGGCCAGTTCCCTCAATTCGTTTTGCAGAAACTTGATTCGGGGGTAGTCATCAACGTGGCGCGCGTCTTTGATGCCCTTCAGTGCAGCTAAAACTCGCTGGTTCATCCACCCCCTGGACTGAGACCCCTCCCCTTCCGTGCTGATCCCTGGCGCCACGTCGTTGCATGCCCACCGTCGAAAGACCCACCACCAGTGGCGCTCTCTGACGCTCGCCAACCATTCCTCCTCCACCCACTGTAGCGGTAAAATCCCCCATCCCCCCAGGCCGTGTTTCAGCATATACTTATGCAGTGTGGCGCAGTCAACATCTGCTAAGCTGTCAGTCATATGTTTACGGAGTCGGCTGGTCAATGCGGAGGACGTCACTCCTACATACACGACTTGCCACCAGACATTATAAATCAGGTAAATGACGAATTGGGGAGGGGTAACAGCCACAAACCAGTGGTGGGCATGGCTCAGCCGGCGTGCCATGGCTAGTGGGGGATGTTTGTCGAATGGCAAGTACCGGGTGCGGACTTGCATGACTTCTGCCCACCTCCCCAAGTTTTTGGAATCCAGTGCTATCTGCATTTGCATGGTCAGTGCTCGAAGAATGAGGTGGCCCTGCTGGATCGGGGTGGGTGGCCGCAGACTGGATCCCGCCTCTTGGAGGAGAAGGTGGATGCGTAACATTTGTACGTGGTCACATGCAGTTATATTGGACTCTGTGGTATATAGATGTCAGGTTTCGGCTCCAACGTGAACCCAGCCGACAGAGAAGTGAGAGGGGAGTATTGTCTGTATCGCATGGGCCTCGGATGCAGGGCCCCAGAGCCACAGGTACTCAAAACATGCAGGAGGGGCGGGGAGGTGGTCACGTATGTCTAACCAATTACCTATGCCATGTTTTGCAGCCTCAGGACAAGACAGTTCTGGGCGGGACATGCAGTAGTTGAGGGCTGTAAGCCACATGTGCGGGTCGCACCATATGGTTGCAGCATGGAGGGTGTGCGCCACTCGGCGGTGCAGCCAGGCCGGAATATATTGATACTGGGCTTGTGACCTGGTGATCGCAACTGTGGGCACCTCCTGCGCTGCCCGGCCGGAGATATTGTCCGTGTGACGTCTGTCTTTGAGCATTCTTTCATCGGCCTGTGTTTTGCAGTGACTCAGTGCATTGATTCGGTGTTGAGTGTTAGTTGTTGTGTCGGAGGTATGTGTGATGTCCATGTGATGGTAGGCGAAATCATGTATGCGGTGTACGGAATCTGACGTGACTCGTACTATGTGTTTGGCCATGCCCAATTTTTCTGTGATGTACTGAAGGCTCAACATGTGTGTCACAATTGCATCCTCGAACTGGGGGGGATCAGGTGGGCATTCCGGGGATAGGGTGCACCGGACCATCGGAAGCTCTTCCCGCCCCCCTTCACTCATTGGTTTAGGTTAGTGAACACGCGGGGCGGGGTCTTGGCTCCACGCAGGACGGCAACGATGCCACTTCTTTTGGATTCTGACATGGGTTGCCGTGCAAGCTGCGCCGCTGTGGCTCCTAATTCCACTCCCCCATGTTTGGCGGACCACTGTTGTAGTCTGGAATCCATGTGTGTTGACCAGACGTCCATGAGCACTGAGATAGCTTCGTCCTCCCACGGATCGGACGCTTCGGGGGGAAGCATGAGCCAAGCTGGTGGTGGTGACAGGTTGTTAAATGCAGCAGCCCCTGGCGTGGACGGTGTCGCTGGGTTGAGCAGGGAATCCACTCCAGGCTTGGACGCTGGAGGACGCATGGGCGATTCCGTAGATGATGATGACGGCGCGTCTGCATCAATTACCCCGGCGCGCCGTGCCACGTTTCGCTTTGCACTAGCCGCCACCTCTCCTGCAGTATCCAGCTCCGATGCAATGCGTGAGGACCCTGTGGACCGTACTGGTGTCATGGCGGCATCCCCTGCAGGTGGGCTAGATGCAGCTCGATGCTTTGAAGGTCTCGCGGCTGTCTCCATGCGGGCCACATACGCGTCAAAGTCACTTCGTGGGAGGGACTCCTGAGCTTTTCGTTCTGTTTCCGCAAACCGGGATGCCAAGAATGCCTCAAAGCGGGAGACCCCTACACACTGCGTGAGGGTTGACGACGCCGTGCTGCGCCATGATTCCATCGTTGTGACTCTGGTTTCCAGTTGAGCCTGGGCCTGCGCCTGCTGAGATCGCCAGGATATAAGGCTGCGCATGTCAGACTGTAGGTCAGAGACACTGGATTCTAGTGCGGCGACGGATTCAAAAGACTTTGTCATTGCATCCACTCGGGAAGACAGGCTGTCGATGGCTGCTTTGTTGGCATCAGCTTGTTGAGGTGCGCGTCTCATGCAGGACTTGTGATCATGTCCTCGAATAGCACACCACGTGCAGATACCTTCCAATTCAGTCTTGTCTGCTCCCGTCGGAAAGAGGATGGGTGGGCTCTCGTTTGGGCAATCTGCGGTAGCATGTACTCCTTTGACCCCACACCTCAGGCACCAGGTAATATTCGCTTGTCGCGGCGCGATGGGAAAGTACGTGGTGTGCGGGTGCTTGGCCTCATGCTTGTCCTGACGGTATTGGGGCAAGCTTTTTTCCAGTGCTGTGGAGAGCCGCATAGGGTACATTGGCGGGCCTTGAGACGATCTGCTGCCACGGGACATTCATCTGCCCAATGTTGCGTGTCTGCCCCATCAATTAGCTCACATGTCCAACAGGGGGCCGGTGGAGGACCCCGGGCTCCTCTTTGGGACACGTTGCCTGTTGTAGCTTGAGGGCACTGGGCGGCGCGGTGACCGTTCTGATGGCATCTGCCACAGATAATAATACTGAGGTCGGACATCTCAAGGTGTATGATGTGTTGGGAAGGTTGGAAAGAATGGAAGGGGAAGGAACGGTATCGATCAGAGACGAAGCGGTGCCCGCAATGGTACGAGGGGACCCAAGAGAACTGCTGAACGGTCACGGGGATGTGCCAACAGCAGACCACACACGGCGTGAGGAGATCAAGCGCACAGCGAGAGCAAAGCACTGATCGTTAAAACAGCTCGTCAGGCCAACATCAACAGAAAGTCATGTAGGCTAGGCGCCTTTCTGATGGACAGTGATGACAAATGTGCATACGAATCAGTTGCCTCGGCAGCGTCACTTTGCAGACAGTCGCATCATTGACCAGTCGGAGAGTTAGAGCTTGGGCCTACGTCATGCAGCAACGCTTACATGCCTCTGATCTGTATGTGTACCTGAAATCTACGGCCCTTTGGTTTGCACAACCGCGCGCAAGCGCACGGTCACACACACACACACACACACACACACACACACACACACACACACACACACACACACACACACACCCACAGGCTCGCACACACACACACACACATCTACACACACACACACTCACTCACGCACTCACTCGCTCACTCACACCGCGTGGGCATCAAACACACCACAAACAAGCAGGCTGACGTTGCAGCAAGACAAGTCGTGGAGTCACATACATACACACACACGCACACACATAAGCGCGCGCATAAAGTGTACAAACAGAGCAACAAAGCGGCTGTCTGAGTGCAGATCGCCTCATCGGGCCGCGCACACACACACGATTGCAAAACACACACACACTACGTGAATGAGACCAAAAGCACAACCACTGAAGATGGCAGACACACACATGGGCACGATAACCGCCACAAACCGACAGCAGTCAAGACAGCCCGAGTGCACTGATTCTCGTCAGGCACAATGCCAAAACCAAGGCATGTTCTGGGCGCCTTTCTGCAACGCAGGGAGCATGAGGTTCAGCAGCTCCAGTGTGTGCCCTTCCTTAGGACATCCCCTCAAAGACACCCAGAGAGAGAGGGAAAGAGAGATGAGCATACCGCTATGGGACGTAGTGTGTGAAACAGATGAACACTTGAATATTCTGGGCAGGCGCTAGCCCCAAGCACGGTTTGGGCAGTCATACCAACACAGAACAACTTGTGCCAACATGTTGGGGCCTTCTGAGGTAAACCGTATCCTTTTCACCTTGGATCCATGCGGTGCCCCCTTGGGGCCTCTACTCTTCACACATGGCGCCCGGACAAGTGCCTGCGGCCGCACAGGCCCAATGCAGTCCCAATCCACACCCCCCGCGGTACACCAACGATATCCACTCGCATTGCACCAGCTGCACTGCGCCCCCCTAACAGGCCGCCTGCCTGAGGCAGGCTAGACCCTGTGTGAGCCCCCCCCCCCGAAGGAACGCAGGGGTAATGTTCGTGGGCACAAGACGCGGCCCACACAAAACTGCAGCAAGAAAATAGGCGGTGTGGCGATGTAGTAGACCATAGGTACCGTTCTGTCACAGAGTTGAGACGAAGAGAGACGCCGGTGGACAGGCCACCAACCTGCACAGCAATGGATCGCAGCGGGACGTCACAGACCACCGCTAAGCAGGTGCCACTGGACCTGGATTGTCGACGAGGCTTTGAATTCACATTCGCCAGGAAACCGCGACCCATCCCCCCCCTCCTGCTCCAAACCGCCAGGACAGACACAAGGCCCCAGCACCGGCAAGTCAGGCAGCCCCCCCCCCCCCCCTCCTCCGCATTCTTTCGAGGCACAGCCCTGCACACAACCCGCGCCTCCACCGGCGGCACAACCGCCGCGCCCCGACAGCGAACAGCCCCGGGGAATGTCGTGCCCCGGAGCTCCCGCAGACCAATGCATCATCCCACGGCACGTCCCACAGCAAGTGCAGACCATGCGTTCCGCCGCCCAGGCCCCTGCGGTGGGATTCGGAGGTTGGATGCCGACCGTTACCCTCCCAAGGCACAGGCGGCAAGCACCGGCGGTCAGAACAAAAAGCTCATTAGGACCCAGGACCCCGGACCCCGACCAGCTCAGAAGATCACAACCATGACCTGCAGGCCTGACGCATGACCTGCAGGCCTCACGCATGACCTGCAGGCACTTACGCGCATGACCTGCAGGCCTCACGCATGACCTGCAGGCCTCACGCATGACCTGCAGGCACTCACGCATGACCTGCAGGCACTCACGCATGACCTGCAGGCCTCACGCATGACCTGCAGGCCTCACGCATGACCTGCAGGCACTCACACGCATGACCTGCAGGCACTCACGCATGACCTGCAGGCACTCACGCATGACCTGCAGGCACTCACGCATGACCTGCAGGCACTCACGCATGACCTGCAGGCACACACGCATGACCTGCAGGCATCACGCATGACCTGCAGGCCTCACGCATGACCCGCAGGCAGGCACACCCATGCCCTGCATGCGCTCCCACACGCAGCACATCTCCATTCTTCCCGTCCCACGCGAGCCGGCCTCCGCCACACCATCCGACGCCCCAGTGTCGCGGTCCCTAGGCCAGATCCCCGGGCGCCTACCCCGTACCCCGTCGTGCATGACACAAGCACCCCCCCCCCCTGTCCACCAGCCTGGCACCGCTTTGGGCCCCCACACACTGATACACCGCCCCCCCGGCCCCGACCGCGGTGCTTGTGCTTGCGCTGCTTTCTCTTGGGCTTGAACTCCCCCGCGTTTGATGAGTCGGATCCTGCGGTGGACCTTGACCTCCCGCCTCCACACGGCTGCAGTGCGGCACTTGGGTCATCCTGCGCCGGGGGTGTTCCGCGCATCGGTGTCCCGGGCCCGCAGGCGTGGCCCCTGGGGCTCTACTTCTTGGGCAGGTGGTTCGACAGCCAGTCCAGGCCCTCGTACAGGCCCTCCCCCGTGAGGGCGCACGTGGGCTGCGCGCTCCAGACGCGGTCTTTCAGGGACGGCAGCTCTGCGGGAGATGGGGGATGGGGCATGGGCCTGGGGGTGGGGGGTCCAAGAGAGCTCCCTGGGCCAGTCCCCAGGGAACCGTTAGAAGGGGGAGGGAGGGGGGGTTTGGCATGACACATGGGTGTGATGTTCTCGTCTGCAGCTGGCGGCGCCTACTGGCCGATCGCCATTCGCTGCCCTTCCCTTGGACCCTTTCCCTCCATCGGCGGTGGTGCCCATCGGCTTCTCACCACCCTTTGACCTTCCTCTTCCTCCTTGCCCTAACCTTCCCTCTCCCCTCCCCTTTCCTTCCCTTGGCCTTTCCCTCTGTAGGCTGTGGTGCCCATCGGCCTCACCACACTCCTTCCCTTCCCTTTCCCTTGGTCGGTTGTGCCAACGGAGCCCCCGGACTAGCTCTGTTTCACTTCTCTGCGTCGAGTACACGCAGAGGAAGGCAGGGGGGGGGGGGGGCTGGGACCCAAAAACTTGCGTACCAGAAAGGGCCTCACCGGATGTTCCCAATGGTAAATTTCGTTTTCCCCCGCAATGGTCACTTTGGTCGGGGGTGGGGGTCCAGGGGGGGGTTACCCCCCCTCCTCCTGCGGTGGACAGCTGTTCTAATACTCCCCTGCCGGTCCCCCTCCTCTCCCGGAAACAACGCTGCGGTTGATGGGCCCCTAAGGGCATCGGGGACCCCCCCCCCCCTGCCCGGCCCCCGGGCCCCGGAGGTCATCCGAGCCCCACAAATCGACAACATTGAAACCGCCCACCAGCCTACAACAATGCGGTACTCAAAAACTATCTGGGCAACTTTATCTCCGTGTTCACCTGGAAAGGCTGTGAACCAGTATTGAACAGCAAGGTCTTGATGTTGCCCTGTAGTCCCGGTCAATGCCACCGCCCCTCAGCTTTGTTTGATTCATCATTTTGCTGCTGAATACAATTTTGTATTACTAAAACCCAATTGGCATTGTGGATTTCATGCATGCAGACGGAAACTGAGAATGCCGGGCATCGTCAAATGTGCGCCGTGCAACTTGTGCCATCAAACGGGATGTGGTGCGACCCTGTGCACATCCTCAGACTGTCTCGTCGTGGCACAGGTCCCTGGAACAGCGTCAAGCGTGTGACGAACAAGTGTGCCATCGCTCCTGACCGGCCTGCAATGCGTATGGCCCCCAAAGGACAGGTTCGGCTGGACTGCCATGGTCTGGGCCGACGCAGTCACGCCCAATGGGCCAGGCAGCGCAATGTGCCTTGGTTCCTGCCCCCGACGGACGTGGGGGCTTTCCACTTTTGGGGGTGAGGGGGAGGGGATCCAATGGGGGGGTCTGGGGAAGGGCCTCAACCGACAGCGCCATTCCGCGGGGACCAGCCGAAGGCCCCGCACCAACCACTGTCGGTTGCTTCCCAACCGCCGTCGGTTGCCCCCCAACCGCCATCGGTTACCCTCCAACCACCGTCGGTTACCTCGCAACCGCCGGACCAGTGAACCCCGAGGCCGCCATCGGTTACCCCTCAACCGCCGTCGGTTATCCTCCAACCGCCGTCGGATGCCCCCGCGCCGCCATCGGTTACCCATCAACCGCCGTCAGTTACCCTCCAATCGCCGTCGGCTACCCCCCAACCACCGTCGGTTGCTCCCCAGCCGGGGTGCCATCCATAATCCCTGTTCCTGAGGGAGGGAGGGGGGCAATGTGGATCTTTGTGCACGGCCCTGCCCATGTCAGACCCCGCTACACGTGCCGCTGCGTGACAGCAGGTCTGACTAGCACGTCAGGCCAGGGCATCACTGGGACCTCGAAGGGCTCAGTGCCGGTTCGCTCCCGCCGTTGCGGCAAATACAGTGGCACGGCCGAAATCGGGACTGCACATAGGCCCTCCCCAGAGGACCTGCTGTGACTGTGGGGGAGGGGGGCGGATGAGGCCTGGCTCCTCCCCCGTCCCCAGGAACAGGGGGGGGGGGTGCGGATTGAGGTCAGCGAGTGTCCAATCCAATGGCGGGAAAATTACGGGAAAATTGCAGGAAAATTGCCGGGAAATTGTGGTAAAATTGTGGAAGAATTGCGGGGAAATTGTGGTAAAATTGTGGAAGAATTGCGGGGAAATTGTGGTAAAATTGTGGAAGAATTGCGGGGAAATTGTGGTAAAATTGTGAAGAATTGCGGGAAAATTGTGGTAAAATTGTGGAAGAATTGCGGTAAAATTGTGGTAAAATTGTGGAAGAATTGCGGGAAAATTGTGGTAAAATTGTGGAAGAATTGCGGGAAAATTGTGGTAAAATTGTGGAAGAATTGCGGGGAAATTGTGGTAAAATTGTGGAAGAATTGCCGGGAAATTGTGGTAAAATTGTGGAAGAATTGCGGGAAAATTGTGGTAAAATTGTGGAAGAATTGCGGGAAAATTGTGGTAAAATTGTGAAGAATTGCGGGAAAATTGTGGTAAAATTGTGGAAGAATTGCGGGGACACATAGGGCACCAACAGACAAACAAAGGGGACAAGCAAAAGGGGATTGCGGAAAAACAGCAGGAAATTGGGAAAAATTGCAGAAAATGCAAAATTGCAAAAAATTGCGAAAAACTGCGGACCTCAACGCCCTGCCGTTCCCTCTGCCGGGAGGTGGCCGCAGGCGACCGTGCCTCAGACGATGGAGTCTGCTGGACGGGACTGGGGTGAGGGTTGTGGAGCGATGAGGGTGCTCTGGGGAGGCCGGGGGGAAGAACCGGAGCAGGGGATGCGCTTGAAAAGGGGGAGGGGGGGGACGTGAGAATGCCGGTGGGCACTTCTGGGTATGGACACTGGTTTGGGTGTTGGGGATAGATGGCGGCCATTGCTTGTCCCAAGCCCCGGGGAAAACGGTATCTTCTGGTGGGCGACAGTGGGACGGTGGTCCCTCTGCTTACACACGCCGCTTCAGCCCCTGGGTGTCCCCCCAGGGATGTCTTGGGAGAGAGGAGGGGGGGGTTGAGGGGGGGGGGGGGGGCAAGGGGGGGGGGGGTTGGCCGGACCCCCCCCCTCCTCCTATGGTCCCCCGCCAAAGGCGAAAATTATTTCAAGCTTAAATCCTGTTGCGCCGCAGTGGAAGAGGAGGGGAGGGGACCCCTCCACACACCCCTCCACACACCCCTCCACACACCCCTCCACACACGCACCCCTCCACACACCCCTCCACACACGCATCCCTCCACACACCCCTCCACACACCCCTCCACACACCCCTCCACACACGCACCCCTCCACACACCCCTCCACACACCCCTCCACACACCCCTCCACGCACCCCTCCACGCACCCCTCCACACACCCCTCCACACACCCCTCCAAACACCCCTCCACACACCCCTCCACACACCCCTCCACACACCCCTCCACGCACCCCTCCACACACCCCTCCACACACCCCTCCACACACCCCTCCACGCACCCCTCCACGCACCCCTCCACACACCCCTCCACGCACCCCTCCACACACCCCTCCACACACCCCTCCACACACCCCTCCACGCACCCCTCCACGCACCCCTCCACGCACCCCTCCACGCACCCCTCCACACACCCCCCTCCACGCACCCCTCCACGCACCCCTCCACACACCCCTCCAAACACCCCTCCACACACCCCTCCAAACACCCCTCCAAACACCCCTCCAAAGACCCCTCCACACACCCCTCCACACACCCCTCCACACACCCCTCCACACACCCCTCCACGCACCCCTCCACACACCCCTCCACACACCCCTCCACACACCCCTCCACGCACCCCTCCACACACCCCTCCACGCACCCCTCCAAACACCCCTCCAAACACCCCTCCACGCACCCCTCCAAACACCCCTCCAAACACCCCTCCACACACCCCTCTACACACCCCTCCAAACACCCCTCCACACACCCCTCCACACACCCCTCCACACACCCCTCCACACACCCCTCCACACACGCACCCCTCCACACACCCCTCCACACACCCCTCCACGCACCCCTCCAAACACCCCTCCACACACCCCTCCAAACACCCCTCCAAACACCCCTCCAAACACCCCTCCACGCACCCCTCCAAACACCCCTCCAAACACCCCTCCACACACCCCTCCACACACCCCTCCACACACCCCTCCAAACACCCCTCCACACAGCCCTCCACACACCCCTCCACACACCCCTCCACGCACCCCTCCACGCACCCCTCCACACACCCCTCCACACACCCCTCCAAACACCCCTCCACACACCCCTCCACACACCCCTCCACACACCCCTCCACGCACCCCTCCACACACCCCTCCACACACCCCTCCACACACCCCTCCACACACCCCTCCACGCACCCCTCCACACACCCCTCCACACACCCCTCCACACACCCCTCCACGCACCCCTCCACGCACCCCTCCACGCACCCCTCCACGCACCCCTCCACACAACCCCCTCCACGCACCCCTCCACGCACCCCTCCAAACACCCCTCCACACACCCCTCCAAACACCCCTCCAAAAACCCCTCCAAACACCCCTCCACACACCCCTCCACGCACCCCTCCACACACCCCTCCACGCACCCCTCCACACACCCCTCCACACACCCCTCCACACACCCCTCCACACACCCCTCCACACACCCCTCCACACACCCCTCCACACACCCCTCCACGCACCCCTCCACGCACCCCTCCACGCACCCCTCCACACACCCCCCTCCACGCACCCCTCCACGCACCCCTCCACACACCCCTCCAAACACCCCTCCACACACCCCTCCAAACACCCCTCCAAACACCCCTCCACACACCCCTCCACACACCCCTCCACACACCCCTCCACACACCCCTCCACGCACCCCTCCACACACCCCTCCACACACCCCTCCACACACCCCTCCACGCACCCCTCCACACACCCCTCCACACACCCCTCCACGCACCCCTCCACACACCCCTCCACACACCCCTCCACGCACCCCTCCACACACCCCTCCACACACCCCTCCAAACACCCCTCCACACACCCCTCCACGCACCCCTCCACACACCCCTCCACACACCCCTCCAAACACCCCTCCACACACCCCTCCACACACCCCTCCACACACCCCTCCACACACCCCTCCACACACGCACCCCTCCACACACCCCTCCACACACCCCTCCACGCACCCCTCCACACACCCCTCCACACACCCCTCCACGCACCCCTCCAAACACCCCTCCACACACCCCTCCACGCACCCCTCCAAACACCCCTCCAAACACCCCTCCACACACCCCTCCAAACACCCCTCCACACACCCCTCCACACACCCCTCCACACACCCCTCCACACACCCCTCCACACACGCACCCCTCCACACACCCCTCCACACACCCCTCCACACACCCCTCCACACACGCACCCCTCCACACACCCCTCCACACACCCCTCCACACACGCACCCCTCCACACACCCCTCCACGCACCCCTCCACACACGCACCCCTCCACACACCCCTCCACACACCCCTCCACACACCCCTCCACACACCCCTCCACACACCCCTCCACACACCCCTCCACACACCCCTCCACACACCCCTCCACACACCCCTCCACACACCCCTCCACACACGCACCCCTCCACACACCCCTCCACACACCCCTCCACACACGCACACCTCCACACACCCCTCCACACACCCCTCCACACACGCACCCCTCCACACACCCCTCCACACACCCCTCCACACACCCCTCCACACACCCCTCCACACACCCCTCCACACACCCCTCCACACACCCCTCCACACACCCCTCCACACACCCCGTGTGTGGAGGGTTGCCAGAGCCACGATGCTCAGCAGCTCACTGAAACCCCTGCCCCTAGCTTTACCATGCTCCATGGGCCTTGAACCCACACCACACCACACCATAAAACTCCCCAAAGGACCTCTAAAACAAACCACCACGAAAGCCACAACATTCCACACGGCCTTCGGCACGAAGACCCGATAGCACACAGCACATACGCAATTTTTGGACACACTCACTGACGCTCAACGCCTCCGGCAGGTCTTGTTTGTTGGCAAAGACCAGCAAAGTGGCCTCCGCGAGCGCGGGCTGCAATGCGACAATAGGAAGGCATAGGTCATGGGCAGGGATGTATTAGAAGGGGGGGGGGGTGGCTGGGACCCCCCCTACTCCTTGGGTCCCCCTATGGTCCCCACCGAAGGCGGGCCCAGAGTTTTGAAGCGTAAATCCTCTTGGCACCGAAGGCGCCGAAGCAAAATTTTGGCTGTCAGCCTGAAACATTGGAAGGGGAGGAAGGGGGGGGGGGAGGGGGTCCAGGGTGGGATACCCCCCGTCCTCCTGCGGTGTACGGCCGTTCTAATACATCCCTGGTCATGGGGAACAAAGGGACGGGGCCAGGCCTTTGCTTTGTGATACTCGGGGGGGGGGGGGTCAAATTGGCCCCCCGGGATTTTGGCTGACCCACCCACCCACCCACATCAGAAAATTTCTCCTCAAGAAAAAAATGAAAATTATCTAAGGGGCCCGAACTTGGAGGTCGATTTTAGGTACACAAACTTTTTTTTGGCCTCTGACCCCCCCCCCGTATAGTATCAACCAGCCCCTAAGCAAAGGCCTGGACGGGGCCCCGAAGGGCTGGGCATTCCCCAGCTAAGTGCCCATTTTCCCAATCCCTCTTCTCACCCTCCGTACGCACCCTCTGCTCCTCCTCTCTGCACTACAACCGGCACCCCATGCCCAGGGCTTTCATCGGAAACGGGAGGGGGCAGGGGGAAGGAAGGGGGCCGGTGGGGCAGGGATACGCTCCAGGGGATGCGCTCCAGGGGCGGTGAGGGGCAAAAGGGGGTTTCAAGAGCGGTGGCAACAGCGGTAACCGGCGGTTGGATGAGCGGTTGGGAGGCAGTTTCCGGTGGATACAAAGCGATGGAAGGGCAATCGGGGATGGGCAGAAGCAGTTGGAAAAGGTGACTGCCACACCGTGGGGGTTACCTCCCCCCTTCAAGGGCAATTCTTGGGGGGGGGGGGGGCTTGTTTCAGAAAGGGTGAGGGAGGGGTCTGAAATCTAAGGTTTTGTGCCCAAAAATCATTGCCCTTTACAAAATGTAATTTTTCGCCCGAGGAATTTCTTGCCGGTCCCCGGGGCGGGGGGGGGGGGGGGCTCCTCTGTAAGTTTTTTCAGATCCAACCACAAGCCTGGGAGAGGGGTCATCAAGGGGTCGGTGCAGGTGTACTCACTGGTGCACCTACACGGTATGTCCACAGACAGTGGGGACACGATGGTTGGCACGTGCCGGTGTCATGGCAGTGAAGTGCGGGGGGGTGCTCACCACCACCGATGAGGGAAACACAACACGGGGCCAGTGGGGGGGGGGGGGGCGCTCCCAGGGGGAGTAGTAGTACTGCTCCCCTACACAGCGCCCCACTGTGCCCTTGCGTAGCTTTGCATTGCGCCCTTGCGCAACCCCCGCACTGTGCTCATGCACAGCCCCGCACTGTGCCCCTGCGCAGCCCCGCACAGCACCCCTGCACTGTCCCACACTGCCCCCATGCACAAACCCATGCTTTACCCTGACGCAGCCTTGCACTGCGCCCTTGTGCCCCCCCACGTTGCGCCCCTGCACAGCCCCGCACTGCACCCCGGCACAGTCCCACCGTGCGTCCCTGCGCACTCCCCCGCTGCGCCCCTGCGCAGCCCTGCACTGCGCCCTAGCACGGTCCCCGGATGCGCCACTACGCAGTCCCAGACAGCACCATGCCCAGTCCCATGCCGCGCCCCTGCGCAGTGCACAGTCATCTGTCATCTGTCAACTGCGTGCCCCGAGACGGCGCCCACTCACCTGCGGTGTCCGACCCCGTGCAGAGCTCCACCGCAGAACAAGGGCTCCCTGAGCGCCCCGCGCTGATACCCCCACCGGCACGCCCAACCCACAGCCCGGACCCCCACATAGCGGATCCCCCCCCCCCCCCTGTGCACCGAAACCTCCGGCCATCCACCGCCCCCAGTGGCGTGGCGTGTGGTGGCTCGCCGCCCGCTTCGATCCACCCTGGCGGGACCAAGTAAGCCGTCCTTTGGGCGGTTGGGGGCCTCCATTTTCCTAGAGGTCCCCCTTCAGCTTTGCTGATGCCTCGGGCGGGTCACACAGATTCCAGATTCCATATTCCTCCCCATGCCCCTCGCCATAACTCCCCCCATGCCCCCCTCCCCATGCCCCTCCCCATGCCCCTCTCCATACCCCTTCCCATGCCCCTGCCCCCTCATACTCCTCTCCATGCCCCTCCCCATGCCCCCGTGCATGGGGGCGGAAGACCCCGGCGCTTCGCCTTGTGGTGACGTGCGCAGTGGCAGAGGCTACCCTGTGCTGAAGTGCAGGGGGTCGCAGACTCAGTCCCTCCGTGCTGTGCTGATATGCAGAGGCGCAGTGCCTCCACACCTCTGCCCTGAGCTGACGTGCACAGGGGTGGAGACCCCGTCCCTCTCCCCTGTTGCAGGGCAGGTCACGGTGGTGCAAAGCGGTGTCGAGCACGGTGGACAGCGGGGCAGGGGGTGGGTGCGCAGCCACCGGGCAAGAGGGTGTTCGGGCAAGCCGCGGTGCGGCGTAGGAACCATTTCTGGCCTGCGTCTCCCCCCCCCCCTCCACGCCGGCGAGGCAGGGTGCGGGCTGGTCGGCGAGGGGGAGGCCCAGCGCCCCCCGAGTGGGTGCTGGGGCAGGTCTGAGGGGCGTACCGGGAGTGCCCCGTGGGCCAAGCGGGTGGCCCTGCACCGCCGCTGGACCTGGAGGCGCCGAGGGGTGTGTGCAGGGAAAGGTCTGTCAGGGGCTTGGGGCTGGGGGCACATGGCATGGCCGGCCGATCTGCAGAGTCGTCAGGGGGCGCCATCGTGCTCCCCCCAGGGCGGCCTGTGAGCCTTAGGACCGGCCACCAAATCCAATTCTGTGCCCCCGCCCCCTCATGCCCCTCCCTATGCCCCCGCCCCCTCATGCCCCTCCCTATGCCCACGCCCCCTCATGCCATGCCCCTCCCCATTCCCCACCCCCCGTGCCCCTACCCATGCCCCTACCCATGCCCCTCCACCTCCCCCTCTCCCCCCCCATGCCCTCCCC
>OZ038404.1:12573203-12783939 GCA_964036045.1 Eutreptiella sp. 'Long Island Sound 2002' | reverse complement strand
CCACACACCCCTCCACACACCCCTCCACTCACCCCTCCACACACCCCTCCACACACCCCTCCACACACCCCTCCACACACCCCTCCACACACCCCTCCACACACCCCTCCACACACCCCTCCACACACCCCTCCACACACCCCTCCACACACCCCTCCACACACCCCTCCACACACCCCTCCACACACCCCTCCACACACCCCTCCACACACCCCTCCACACACCCCTCCACACACCCCTCCACACACCCCTCCACACACCCCTCCACACACGCACCCCTCCACACACCCCTCCACACACCCCTCCACGCACCCCTCCACACACCCCTCCACACACCCCTCCACGCACCCCTCCAAACACCCCTCCACACACCCCTCCACGCACCCCTCCAAACACCCCTCCAAACACCCCTCCACACACCCCTCCAAACACCCCTCCACACACCCCTCCACACACCCCTCCACACACCCCTCCACACACCCCTCCACACACGCACCCCTCCACACACCCCTCCACACACCCCTCCACACACCCCTCCACACACGCACCCCTCCACACACCCCTCCACACACCCCTCCACACACGCACCCCTCCACACACCCCTCCACGCACCCCTCCACACACGCACCCCTCCACACACCCCTCCACACACCCCTCCACACACCCCTCCACACACCCCTCCACACACCCCTCCACACACCCCTCCACACACCCCTCCACACACCCCTCCACACACCCCTCCACACACCCCTCCACACACGCACCCCTCCACACACCCCTCCACACACCCCTCCACACACGCACACCTCCACACACCCCTCCACACACCCCTCCACACACGCACCCCTCCACACACCCCTCCACACACCCCTCCACACACCCCTCCACACACCCCTCCACACACCCCTCCACACACCCCTCCACACACCCCTCCACACACCCCTCCACACACCCCGTGTGTGGAGGGTTGCCAGAGCCACGATGCTCAGCAGCTCACTGAAACCCCTGCCCCTAGCTTTACCATGCTCCATGGGCCTTGAACCCACACCACACCACACCATAAAACTCCCCAAAGGACCTCTAAAACAAACCACCACGAAAGCCACAACATTCCACACGGCCTTCGGCACGAAGACCCGATAGCACACAGCACATACGCAATTTTTGGACACACTCACTGACGCTCAACGCCTCCGGCAGGTCTTGTTTGTTGGCAAAGACCAGCAAAGTGGCCTCCGCGAGCGCGGGCTGCAATGCGACAATAGGAAGGCATAGGTCATGGGCAGGGATGTATTAGAAGGGGGGGGGGGTGGCTGGGACCCCCCCTACTCCTTGGGTCCCCCTATGGTCCCCACCGAAGGCGGGCCCAGAGTTTTGAAGCGTAAATCCTCTTGGCACCGAAGGCGCCGAAGCAAAATTTTGGCTGTCAGCCTGAAACATTGGAAGGGGAGGAAGGGGGGGGGGGAGGGGGTCCAGGGTGGGATACCCCCCGTCCTCCTGCGGTGTACGGCCGTTCTAATACATCCCTGGTCATGGGGAACAAAGGGACGGGGCCAGGCCTTTGCTTTGTGATACTCGGGGGGGGGGGGGTCAAATTGGCCCCCCGGGATTTTGGCTGACCCACCCACCCACCCACATCAGAAAATTTCTCCTCAAGAAAAAAATGAAAATTATCTAAGGGGCCCGAACTTGGAGGTCGATTTTAGGTACACAAACTTTTTTTTGGCCTCTGACCCCCCCCCCGTATAGTATCAACCAGCCCCTAAGCAAAGGCCTGGACGGGGCCCCGAAGGGCTGGGCATTCCCCAGCTAAGTGCCCATTTTCCCAATCCCTCTTCTCACCCTCCGTACGCACCCTCTGCTCCTCCTCTCTGCACTACAACCGGCACCCCATGCCCAGGGCTTTCATCGGAAACGGGAGGGGGCAGGGGGAAGGAAGGGGGCCGGTGGGGCAGGGATACGCTCCAGGGGATGCGCTCCAGGGGCGGTGAGGGGCAAAAGGGGGTTTCAAGAGCGGTGGCAACAGCGGTAACCGGCGGTTGGATGAGCGGTTGGGAGGCAGTTTCCGGTGGATACAAAGCGATGGAAGGGCAATCGGGGATGGGCAGAAGCAGTTGGAAAAGGTGACTGCCACACCGTGGGGGTTACCTCCCCCCTTCAAGGGCAATTCTTGGGGGGGGGGGGGGCTTGTTTCAGAAAGGGTGAGGGAGGGGTCTGAAATCTAAGGTTTTGTGCCCAAAAATCATTGCCCTTTACAAAATGTAATTTTTCGCCCGAGGAATTTCTTGCCGGTCCCCGGGGCGGGGGGGGGGGGGGGCTCCTCTGTAAGTTTTTTCAGATCCAACCACAAGCCTGGGAGAGGGGTCATCAAGGGGTCGGTGCAGGTGTACTCACTGGTGCACCTACACGGTATGTCCACAGACAGTGGGGACACGATGGTTGGCACGTGCCGGTGTCATGGCAGTGAAGTGCGGGGGGGTGCTCACCACCACCGATGAGGGAAACACAACACGGGGCCAGTGGGGGGGGGGGGGGCGCTCCCAGGGGGAGTAGTAGTACTGCTCCCCTACACAGCGCCCCACTGTGCCCTTGCGTAGCTTTGCATTGCGCCCTTGCGCAACCCCCGCACTGTGCTCATGCACAGCCCCGCACTGTGCCCCTGCGCAGCCCCGCACAGCACCCCTGCACTGTCCCACACTGCCCCCATGCACAAACCCATGCTTTACCCTGACGCAGCCTTGCACTGCGCCCTTGTGCCCCCCCACGTTGCGCCCCTGCACAGCCCCGCACTGCACCCCGGCACAGTCCCACCGTGCGTCCCTGCGCACTCCCCCGCTGCGCCCCTGCGCAGCCCTGCACTGCGCCCTAGCACGGTCCCCGGATGCGCCACTACGCAGTCCCAGACAGCACCATGCCCAGTCCCATGCCGCGCCCCTGCGCAGTGCACAGTCATCTGTCATCTGTCAACTGCGTGCCCCGAGACGGCGCCCACTCACCTGCGGTGTCCGACCCCGTGCAGAGCTCCACCGCAGAACAAGGGCTCCCTGAGCGCCCCGCGCTGATACCCCCACCGGCACGCCCAACCCACAGCCCGGACCCCCACATAGCGGATCCCCCCCCCCCCCCTGTGCACCGAAACCTCCGGCCATCCACCGCCCCCAGTGGCGTGGCGTGTGGTGGCTCGCCGCCCGCTTCGATCCACCCTGGCGGGACCAAGTAAGCCGTCCTTTGGGCGGTTGGGGGCCTCCATTTTCCTAGAGGTCCCCCTTCAGCTTTGCTGATGCCTCGGGCGGGTCACACAGATTCCAGATTCCATATTCCTCCCCATGCCCCTCGCCATAACTCCCCCCATGCCCCCCTCCCCATGCCCCTCCCCATGCCCCTCTCCATACCCCTTCCCATGCCCCTGCCCCCTCATACTCCTCTCCATGCCCCTCCCCATGCCCCCGTGCATGGGGGCGGAAGACCCCGGCGCTTCGCCTTGTGGTGACGTGCGCAGTGGCAGAGGCTACCCTGTGCTGAAGTGCAGGGGGTCGCAGACTCAGTCCCTCCGTGCTGTGCTGATATGCAGAGGCGCAGTGCCTCCACACCTCTGCCCTGAGCTGACGTGCACAGGGGTGGAGACCCCGTCCCTCTCCCCTGTTGCAGGGCAGGTCACGGTGGTGCAAAGCGGTGTCGAGCACGGTGGACAGCGGGGCAGGGGGTGGGTGCGCAGCCACCGGGCAAGAGGGTGTTCGGGCAAGCCGCGGTGCGGCGTAGGAACCATTTCTGGCCTGCGTCTCCCCCCCCCCCTCCACGCCGGCGAGGCAGGGTGCGGGCTGGTCGGCGAGGGGGAGGCCCAGCGCCCCCCGAGTGGGTGCTGGGGCAGGTCTGAGGGGCGTACCGGGAGTGCCCCGTGGGCCAAGCGGGTGGCCCTGCACCGCCGCTGGACCTGGAGGCGCCGAGGGGTGTGTGCAGGGAAAGGTCTGTCAGGGGCTTGGGGCTGGGGGCACATGGCATGGCCGGCCGATCTGCAGAGTCGTCAGGGGGCGCCATCGTGCTCCCCCCAGGGCGGCCTGTGAGCCTTAGGACCGGCCACCAAATCCAATTCTGTGCCCCCGCCCCCTCATGCCCCTCCCTATGCCCCCGCCCCCTCATGCCCCTCCCTATGCCCACGCCCCCTCATGCCATGCCCCTCCCCATTCCCCACCCCCCGT
Organism: Eutreptiella sp. 'Long Island Sound 2002'; assembly: GCA_964036045.1. Classification (NCBI taxonomy): domain Eukaryota; phylum Euglenozoa; class Euglenophyceae; order Eutreptiales; family Eutreptiaceae; genus Eutreptiella; species Eutreptiella sp. 'Long Island Sound 2002'. The sequence goes on along the minus strand of OZ038404.1, from coordinate 12,779,743 downwards.
GCCCCTACCCATGCCCCTACCCATGCCCCTCCACCTCCCCCTCTCCCCCCCCATGCCCTCCCCATGCCCTCCCCATGCCCTCCCCTCATGCCCCCCCCCCCCCCCCCTCCCCATGCCCCCCATACCACCAGCACACCACTACGCGTGGTACACCGCAATGTGTTCGCGCAAGTCGTCATCACCCATGGTGTCCCGTGGGACCCGAACGCGTTTGTGGATCCCTGACAGTGACACCAGCCCTGACCAGTGCATGTTGTGCGCCCTAAGAGGGTCGGGCGAGGGACAGGGGACCGGGACCAAGGGCGGGGGCACGGAGAGGTAAGGCACACCAACAGCCCTAAACCAGCAGGACCAGAAAGGGCGGGCCGGTAACAACCGGGGGTACAACACGGGACAAACAGCACCCCACAAGCCACCAACCGGCAGAGGACCCGCGGCGGCACAGACAGTCCGCGGGCCACCGGAGAGGAGACACTGCCACGACGAAGCACCAGCCCCCACCACCGACGAGACCCACGACGCCGCCCAGCCAGCACCCAGAGGCACCAGGGGGCACCAGCACAGCGGTGGGACAAGGCGCTGCACGCTGGCGGTGGATCCCGGCGTGCCTGACGGGCGCGCACCGACACAACGAAGCACGCGGAGCGCCGCGGAGCACGCGACGGGCTGCCCCACCACACCGCGCGTGGAGGCCACCCGGGGTGCGGGCGGGCCTCTAGCGCATGACGGTGGCCGCTCTCTGACCGTCGAGGCGTGCGGCAAACCGGCAGGTGCGCCAATATCGTACGGCCTCCCAAAGCCCTAATTCCAAATCCTTGCCCCTCCCCATGCCCCTCCCCATGCCCCTCCCCATGCCCCTCCCCATGCCCCTCCCCATGCCCCTCGCCCCTCCCCATGCCCCTCCCCATGCCCCCACACATGCCCCCATGCCCCCTACAGCTCCTGGGGCCCCACACACGAAGGTACATAGAGGGGGCGCCACAAAACGGGGGCCGGGCCAGGGGGCGCATTACAGTCCAGACCTCGTTCATCAGCCGGTGCAGCTCCTCTTGGGCGATGTGAATGCGCTCCTTGTCGTTGGTGTCCACCACGAAAATCAATGCGTCGATATTCTCGAAGTAGTGCCGCCACAGGCGCCGCAACTGCACCCGCAGCAGGACTTGTTGGGGGGATGGGGACGAGGCCTCAAGGGGACGAGGGATGCAGCACGTGACGCCACTCGGGGCGGGGGGGGCGGGGGGCTGCTGATGTCCAATGGGGCGGAGGGCTTGCCATGAAGGCTCAGTACGTGCGCCAGTGGGTACTTCCGGGTCTACGCACCGGTTTGGGTAATCCCGAGGCAGTTGTCTGCGTTGCTTGTCCGTGGGATGGATGTGGTGTGTTGAGGGGGGGAAGGGGCAGAGAAGCATTAGAAGGGAAAGGACCTCAGAGGCGGCCCCAGAGGCGGTTTTACAGGCGGTTGGAGGAGGTTGCCGAAGCGGTTGGGGGCAGTTACAAATGCCGTTGACGCTGGCACTGGCGTCAGAGGGACAGTGGCTGGGCATGGGCTGGGCACCCTGGAGGGGGGGAGGGGGGGCTACCCCTTCCAATGCATCCCTGAGAGCAGGGGGGGGGGGGGGCTGCCCAATGAGGAAATGACGATGACGAGATGCGGCCCACCAGCTTTGACCATGTTTGACCCTTGAAACCCCCCCCCCCCACACACATCTGCAGGGAGAGCACAGATCCCACCGCCCTTGCCTTGCTCCCTGGTGGTCGCGGAAGGGGGGCCTTGTGGACCCGCTGGTCCAGTGCAGCTCCAGCCAGCCCCCCTGTACAGGATCGGACGGGGGAGGGGCAACAGCCCCTTGCTCAACATCCCCCAGACACTCTCCACCGTGGGAGACCCCTTGTTTGCAGTCTCTAGCCCTGCCTAGGGCCAGTCAGGGGCCGGATGCAGTACCTTCGGCTCATCAATTTCCTGGGCCTCATGACATTTGTTGGAGGGAAATTCTTGTCGAGGGTTTCGACCATTTTTGGCCCCTCGGAAAAACGTTCAGCGGCTTCAGCGCCAAAATCCGCCCTCTCAAAGAAGGGCAAAGGAGGTTGGGAATCGGCATTTCGTCATCAGAGCCCCCCCCGTGTGACATTCCGTCGCGTCGTTATTTCTTTACGGGGCCCTGGACAGTCACCCGTTCTTCCCTCTGCATGTTGCGTCGGGTCACTGCGTTCTGTCGGCCGCTGCGGCCGGTGCTCCTGCTGGTGTCGTTTCCGCGTTCGCGGAGCCCAGTAGTCGGTGTGTTGGGGCTGTGCTGAATGTGGCGGGATGTGCCGTTTGCCCCCCCCCCCCCCGTGTGACATTCCGTCGGTTGTTGCTCCTTTACGGGGCCCTGGACAGTCACCCGTTCTTCCCTTCGCATGTTGCGTCGGGGCGCTGCGTTCTGTCGGCCGCTGCGGCCGGTGCTCCTGCTGGTGTCGTTTCCGCGTTCGCGGAGCCCAGTCGTTGGTGTGTTGGGGCTGTGCGGGATGTGGCGGGATGTGCCGTTTGCGTGTCAGCGGCGCCCGGTAGTTGACGTACCGGGGGGGGGGGGGGGGACTTCGCAGCGGGAAATTTTCGCCATGGGGTATTTCGCAGCGGGTTTATTTCGCATGCAGTCCTGAATTTGCTGTGGGAAATTTCGCACCCACGTGATCAGGGCCAGTTCAGCCATAGAAGCAAAACCTGCCCTAGCCAACGGTGTTGCGTACTGCTGGTAGCCAAGGGTTCCCGTGATTTTAACCAGAGGTACAATATGACTTGGAGGTCATGTGATGCGAACCGTGCCCCGTCTACGTTTGCGGACATTGTGGCTGACAATGCATGGCGAAGGCAAACTCAGTTCAGCACGCCATTGCTGGCAGTTGGCTATGGACCAGACTGCTGTCTATTATTCTCCATCCCTGCAAAGAATGTAGCAAGCTGCATGCAAAGTTCGCAAGCTGCATGCAAAGTTCGCAAGTGTACATTGTGTACAGCGATGAGAAACGTACAATCACAAGATCCCCCATTACAGATTCTGACGGCAACATTTCTCTGTTCTAGCTCTTGTGGAAGGGCACAACAGACTTATGCACAGGCAACTGTTGGACAAGACATTTTGCTAAATTTCGCAGCAGGTTTATTTCGCACAGCGTCCTGGAACATGTGCGGGAAATTTCGCACGAATTTGAAACGCGAAATATCCCACGGCGAAATAGTCCCGCCGCGAAATTCACCCCCCCCCCCTGTATTGGGGTTGTGCTGGTTGTTGCGGGGGTCGTTTGACTGTGTTCGCTGTCCACACACCTCCGTCCTCAGGCCGTCCACAACCTGCCTCGCTGCGTTTCCCGACCCCAGCCCAACCCCACCAAAAGACATGGGTCACTCTCATACCCATCCCTCACCTGTCCACCGGCGGTGCAGAAGCGCGTTGTTGGGACGTGAGAGCGGGACCGTTGTCCCTCTGCCCATGGGTGCCGCCTCAGCCCCTCCGCATCCCTCCCGCACCGGCGCCGGCGATGCCTCACAGTCAGTCACCCCCAAGACCGTGACGATCTCGAGGGTGCCCACCACCACATCTCATGCGCAGGCAATAACGTAGGGCCAAGAGGGGGGGGGGTGCCGGATCACCGAGTGCTACACATGAGCGGTGCCGAGCCCTTTGCCTTTTGAGAAGAAGCAAAGCAGTGCATGGGAGAGGGGGGGGGGGGGGCGTACGTTTGGTTGAGAGACAAGAGCGCAATGACAAACAACGGGTGAAGCACCGGAGGCCAATGAGGCAATGCACTTCGCAGTCCAAATCGAGCGCAGCGTTATTCTCCAAAACAGACGTGGCCGAGCCTCAGCAATACAAAGACGAACCATCGCTGCCCCAGACGACGACCCTCATCTACAACAAAAGGGGGGGGGGGTATACTGCTGGAAACCCACTTGCAGCGTGGTGCCAGTGACAGAGGGGCGGCCTGGCGGCAATGGCATACCTTGTCTTGGCCACCCACATCCCAAATCATGAAGCTGATGTTCTTGTACTGCACAGTCTCGACGTTGAACCCGATGGTCGGCAAAGTGGACACTAGTTCATTGAGCCGCAGTTTGTAGAGGATAGTGGTCTTGCCAGCGGCATCTGATGGACACGCGCATCGCGACCGAGCACAGGGACGGGGTCTGGCCAGCAACCGCAGCGGAGCACAGCGTCTCAAACTGTAAGCGCTCAGTCCCATTGGAGTCAATGCTCCGAATGATCAATGACGAGGCTATGGGATTGGGGAGAGTCATACATTCCCTGACCACTGCAAAGGCATTGTGGTCATGGTGGTCATCAAAACAGCAGCTCTGTTCGCAGGCTTTCAAGGGCCCTAGAACAGAGACAACCCCACGCTCCTGTGCTCTTTGGCGATCAGTACCCTCCCCCATGTCCACCCCCCCCCCCCCTCCAGGGGACGACGGTTCTCCCCCCCCCCCACCCCCGGGGGGTATGGACACCACACAACAGTCACCTGAATTCTAGTATACCCAACGAAAATTTTTCGTCGGCACCTTTGGTGCCTGTGGTTTCCGATTGATTTCCTGTTGTTCATGGGCCAAGTGGAGGCCCGCCCCCCGGGGGGGATGGGCAAGGGGGGGGGGGGGGAGCCATGCTTGCCAAATGCCTGGATCATCCCCCTCCAATTGGTACGCCCTGATGCTGTTGAAAAAAAAACTGTATTTAGGCTAAAACGGAAGAAGCAAGTCTCCCTGAATTCCTATGTACCCCTTGCGAGAGGAACACCAAAGTCCGAAAAAAGTTGACGCAAACCACACCTCCCGTTGCTCTGACGCGGAGGTGTAAAGGGCCAAGTAGGACATGGATCCAAAAGCTGCGGAAACTGCACCGACCATTGCTCTGAAACGGGCGTTGCTCTCGCAGAGGGGGATCAATGGTCGGTTTCGATCGACTGCATGTCCCCGCCTTAGATACTTTCAGCCAATAGTCCAGTGGTTCTTGCACAATAATCGCGTGCCCCCTTCTTGGTTGGGGTGCTCCACAATTTTATGTACATCATATGTCGGCTCTCGCACGGGGCGGGTGGGGGGGGTAACGTATTGCCTAGCACCTCAATAGAACCGTTCAAGTAATATCTCTCTGAGCCTGCTCCTAACCTGTCCTCCGACTTGTTATCCTTGGAGACCGCCACAATGGCTATGGGTGTGGGGGTTGCCATAAAGGCTAAATAGACATGGGACTTCCGATGGTGCGCATTGGTTTGGGTCTTCAGAAATAAATTGTTGCGATGAATGTGGCACCTGCAGTTGCAGATCTCCACTACCAGACTGGGGGCGGGGGAGGGGGGGCAGCCATATACTGTCCAACCAGGTTGTGAGCTAAATGGCGGCGTGCAATCATCTTCAACGGAAACAAAAACCGCACCATCGCAATTCACCGACCAACGATGACACACAGCACAAACAATGGGCCAACAGCGCCGCGGCAGTCGCCCGCGGTGGCTGGGCAGTCAGCGGGCAGTCACTGGGTCGCAGGTGGCGACCGACAGCGGTTGCCGGGTACGGTACGGCGGTTGGTGGTAACCGACAAACAACCGCCGCCAGACATTGGCGGTTGGCAATCCACCGCCGGCAGAGGGCAGTGCACACCCGGCGGTTGGCCCGTGACGCCGCCCGCCGAGGGCCATCCGTCCTTAGTACCCCACAAAAAAGGGGGTTTTCCTGAAGGACGGGCCAAGCGGCACGTCGTGTGGCCCTACCAGCCCCCCCCCCCCCCCTTTCCTCTTATCCTGCAGACGCACACCCCAGCACGCACAAGTCAGTGCTGGAGTCGGCAAACCCCCGCATGGACTCGGAGGGTGCATCTGGATGCACCTGGTCAACGGCACGGGCAACAGCCCCGTCTCCGGGACGGCCGACCCCTGGAGTAGTCAAACAGGACAAGTCATCCGGGAGCTCCGTTGACACAACCAAAACACGTTCGGGCCCACAGAGGGTCAGAATGAGCAGTGGCGAGAGGCCAATGGGCGCCGCCAAAGGCAAACCAACCAGCACCATGGCCTCGTCCCCCCCCCCCCCCACTTGTGAGAGCAACACCAAAGTCCCAAAATTTGATGGAAACAACACCCGCTGTTGCTTAGACACGGGGCCGTATTTCTAAAGGGCAAACTATTAATAATTCCAAAAGCTGCAGAAACGACACCCGCTGTTGCATTGACACGAGCGTCGCTCTTGCAGGGGGGGCGGGGGGGGGGGCGTGATGTCAGGGTTTGGGTGTGCCTTGCCGCTCTTGCAGCGCACGCCTGATCTGCACCGGATATGGCAAGGGGGGGGGGTACTAATGGAGTCAATGCCCCCTGATCATGAGCATCTGCCGCTTGGCCGCCCTCTGACCCATCACCTCTCGCGCCCCCCCCCCCCCCACCACCACCACCAAGACCCTCACCCCATCAGCCGCTGCCATTGGCCATACATCAGCGCCGCTTGCTCCCCTCCGGCATCACCCTGGCATTCTCAACGGTGCTGCTGGGCTCGACGCAGCAGAGCCGCAAGGCACATGGTCCAGGCTGTCTAGCAAGGCGCCATAAGGCCGCTGCCCAGGGATCCTCTGAGGGGGAGGTAGGTCTGGGGGGGGGGGGGGCAGCCCTCCCCCCCCCCCCAAGGGGTGCTGTGTTCTTAGAGGCGCCAAAGGCGCCAGAGCAAATTTTTGATTGGCCGAAGGCCCGGAGAAAATTTTGGCCCAATCACTTGGGGGGTGGTGGTGTGGGACCCCCCCGTATGGAGTCTTGCGGTGTGCTAGTCAACAGTCAGGCACACGTCAGCACAACAAAAGCCTCGTCAGTGGTACCATAGGCGCCTTTCGGTCTGGGAGAAGAGTGGCAGAGGATGCATAACTGCTCCCCCCCCCCCCCCCCGAAGTGGTGCTGAGTTGCTGAACGGAGCCCTGCCGCTGCCGCTGCCATCGGCCGACGACTGGGGGCCGTCCAGGGCCAGTGGACCCACCCGCCGCGGCATGACGCCCCCTTTCCTCCTGCTCGAAGAAGCAACACAAACCCCACCCATTCCTGACCAACCGGCATCGTGTTGCCCACCCCCGCTTGGCAATTGTACAAAACATGGACCTCCTCTGTGTCGAGGAAGGCCACAATGGGTCAGGTTTGCTTCACCGCAATTAGCTCCAACCGCGCCTGCCCCACGGTCTTCATGGCTCTCAGTTCAGTGTTCCAGATCATTGTGTCGAGGAAGGGGAGGGCCATGAACCGCAAGAGGTCGGTCTGCGCGAGAAGGCCCTCGGTGAAATCCTGTGACAATGCTGTTCGTGTGAGCTTTGGGAGCAGCGGCACACAGCGAGGCTAGAGAGCGAGGACAGGAAGGATACCTAAGCCCAACATGAGTATTCTGGCCTCCTTCTTGAACATGCCGCTCAGCTTGTCAAGCACTTTGGTGAAGGTTCCACCCATTGGAACTGTGGGGACAACAGCCTGGCACATGATGCAGGCACTTGGCGGGCGCATGAGGGGGGGGGGGGGGGGGCATGCAGCAGCGGATGCATGGCTCCCAAACGCCCCTGTGACACAGGCCGTCTGGTCACCGTTCGGTCTTAGCGCATGAGACCGGACCGGATTCCCCAAGAAGTAATCCGACACTCAGAAAGGGTTTTGACACTCAGAAAGGGCCTTGACACTCAGAAAGGGCCTTGACACTCAGAAAGGGCCTTGACACTCAGAAAGGGCCCTGACACTCAGAAAGTGTGGCAGCGACTTCCCAGAAAAAAGGGGTAGGGGTCAGGGAGGTGCCATAAAGGCTCAGCAAAGATGCCGGCTGGTGTGCACTGGTTTAGCTGTGGTAGGGGTAGCCGTCCCTTCTTGCCTGGTGGCCCCCGTCTCGCTCCTTCCCGGCTGCTTCCCTCGAGGCACGAACATGCGAGACAGAGGAAATCAGACGATGATGGGGAGGCTCGGTGCTTCCCGGTGCCCGGAGGCCAGAGTAAAAAAATTCACTGCAGGATGGTCAGGTCGCCAGAATAAACTGTAAAGGTTTCAACTTTGGTCTGGGCTTTCAGGCGGAAATTGTGTGCATTGCGTGTCCCGAGTCACTGGGGGAAACGCATTGTTGGCACGTGAGAGTGGGACCATTGTCCCTCTGCTCGGCCCTCCCACGAGGGGACGCCCTTCCCCCCAACCCATGTGGCCACAGGCCACGGTGGAGGTTGGGGGCTAGACAAGGGTGGAAACTGGTTGTCTGGGGTGTTCTCCAAGGGAATTCCTGTGCTGCCCGCATACTATCCAAAAAAGCTCTGGGGGGGGGTCGATACAGCCCTCTGGCTAGACCCCCCCCCAAAAAAAGCTCAAGTGATAGGCCCCCCAAAATCCTACCGAGACCGACCCCCAGCCCCAGAGGTGACCCGGACCCAAAATTCAGCCAAAAATGAAAATGGGATTTTTTGGGATCGGCCTGTCGAGGGGGTTCAGAAAAGTCATCATTTGCCATCGATTTGGTGGGAAAATTTTTTTGACCGTTTGACCATGCTCAAAAAAATTTTCAGGCGCCAAAGTTCATTATCACTGATTACTGGTCCTGTCAATTGAGCACTTTTCCTGAACCCCCCTAGGCTCTGTTGACCCCCACCTCTCGCTTGACTACCTGACTTCGCCAGCCCGCACATTGACCACCTCCCAATGCTCACCCAAGCAGGCTTCAGAGCCCCTCACAAGGTAGAAACCTACAATACCACGTTTGCAATCATCTTTGAAACTTCGTGGGCGACCTTTGTCCCACAAGTACTTGGTCCGCCCCAACTGGCAAATCCTTGTGCTACGCATGTGCCGCGCTCAACCACCCCCTTCCCTCTCCCCCTTTCTCTCTCCTCGAGGGCCTGTAAGCCAAGGATACGGCCCGCTAACCTCAGTAGCACCGCAAGGTAGAACGAACAACAGCCCGATGGCGGGTGGGATGGGCACGATCATCATTCACTTGTGGCAAATAGTCTGGTATGGATGTCTCTCAATGGAGTTTTCGGTCTACACTACAACATTACTGCTTTGCCACAAGTGAATGATGATCATGCCCATCCCACCTGCCATCGGGCTGTTGTTCGTTTGACCTTGCGGTGCTACTGAGGTTAGCTGGCCGCACTCAGCCCTGAATGTATCCGTGGCTTACAGGCCCTCGAGGAGAGAGAAAGGGGGTTACTGCAGTCACCTGCCCTGCACTTGGGAGTGGTCCAGAGTTGCAGCACCCTGCTCGGGGTGGGGGGCTGGGGTCGCACCAGATGGGGGGAGGAGTTCGGGCGGGGCACTGTCCCAGACAGCCTCGATTTCGAAGTCATTTTGCACAGCCAAAAACAGCTTCTCCTGAAGCACATCGAAAGAGAACGGCTTCCATGAGTGTTCGGTCGTGCACTGATGGTAGGGACCGGCAGAAAATTAGCCGCCCGCCATCCGATAGAAGAAATCCCAGGCTTCCGGACCACTTTTCAGTGCTGGGTTTACCATCAACACTGTATCGGCACTGGCCAAGATGGTACTCAAGACGTGGGCATGCGCAGCCAAATGAGGGCCAATCTGCACGGTTCATCTCAGGAGATCCGAAGGGGTGGCGCGATGCGGGAGGCCCTGATCCAGTTCAATGTACTGGACCACATTCTCAACAGCACGGCTGCATCACCGTCCCGCAGATCCAGAAAGCATCGAGGCCATCGTGCGACCCACAGTGGCTGTGCAAGGGCCACACACCCTGGGAGTGTCTGTGTTGTTGAACACCGAAAGGCTTTGGTAGAAGACGTGTTTTTTTCTGGTGACAAACTTCAAAACCGACGTTTGGTCCTGATTCCCCGTGCCCCGCGACTGCAAGCCAAGAAGGGCCTTCCTGCGTGGGGTACGGCCGTGTATCCCAGGGGTCCCTGAACGCCTCATCCACATCAGAGTCATCACTCCACACTCCACGGACCAACGCCCCTCCCCATTGGCATAGTTTGGGGGGGGGTTCTGCCCTACACGTAACCCCCCCCCACAGGGATGCATTGGAAGGGGGGAGGTACCCCCCCCCCCCCCTCCAGGGCGCCCAGCCTATGCCCAGCCACTGTTCCCCTGACGGCAACTGCCAGCTTCAATGGCATTTGTAACCGACAGTAACCGGGCTTGGCAACCTCCTCCAACCGCCTGCCTAACCGCCTTTAGAGCCACCTCTGAGGTGCCCTCCCTTCTAATGCATCCCTGCCCCCCGCCCCCCCCCCCCCCCACCTCATTCCATGTCCCCTTACTGGCAGGCAAATCGTCTTCGAAAATTTTCGTTTTTGGCTCAGACCAAGGTGAGCTGGCGTAGCCCGCTCACTTCAAAGTACTTGAGACAACCCCTCGGAATCAAGGTTCAGAGCTGTCCAGTGCTACGGTGACCCCACGGTGGCCGTGGTAGCGGATCTGACATGTAGTGAGGATTGGCCGAGTCTGAAACCAGGTCATGCAGTGGGAGACTGCCACGCCCATAGGCTTCGCATTAGCATGCAAATCGTCTTCAAAGCCGTGCACTATTTGGGCCATGATCTTCCTCATGGACGTCAACTCATTTGCCCATGCCACCAACCCCAATCTCTGACACCCAGACCACACCGTAGAAGCACCGCCCTCTCCTCCCAGCCTTGCCACTCGCTGATGCAATGCTCTGTGCCACGTGCTATCACTGGGCGTTGCAGTCATGGTGCTGCCCTCCCACGTGGCTGTTGGCGTCAGCACCCACAACCTCCACAACAAGCCCTCTACTTCAGGGGGAATGTTTGCCCGGCGCGGTACCTTTGTATGAAGCATCCCGGCTCTAGCCCCAAGTTTATCCCCACCCAGGGAAGTCCCCCAAGTATACTGCACTGGACCGCAAACCTTCCCTGCAAAGCACATGTGGGCAAATGGCTACATCACCTTGCCTTCTGGGGGGTTGATTGTTTGGTGAGGGTGGCAAAGGCACTGCGGATCTGGCAGATGGACACCCCAACAGCTTAAAGTCAGGGCAATCCAGACACACGCGCAAAGCTGCGTTTCTGCAGAGCGCCCAACAGTACGTTAGCGGTCCCATGACCACCCTGAACACCACCCACCACCAGGGGTGCATACCCCCCGCCCCCGCTTGTAACCCCCCCCCCCCCGGCTAATGTCAGCCCCCCCCCCCCCCCCCAATGAGGGGGGGGGGATTGCACTACACAATAGTAGCACTAAAACCGCAGCAGTTCCAATATAACCCAAAAATTTTCTTCGGCGGCTTTGGTGCCCCGTATTTCCTACTTTTGTGTCAATGTGACGCCCCCGCCCCCGTGGGGGGGGAGGGATGATTGCAAGAGGGGGGGGGGGTACGTCCACGGGGGCAAAAAAAGGCAGATTTAGACAGCAATCCCGCATTTTTAGTGGGAAACGTGGTCTGTGTTAAGCCATTATCTGAGTTTTGGACGGAGTACAAACCTGAGCTGTACCGTGTCTGGGAACACAGTAGTTACCGCGGTCCCCTTGGCCATTTGGGGAAAATGGGTCCAAGATCACCTACTTTTCGCACAGCGTCGGGCACAGCCCCCCAAGGCCTAGCCCCACCCCTCCACAGACTTCGCAGCGCACCCTCCACTGGCGCAGAGGCACGGCAAAATCTTTTGTACGTCGGGAGGCATGAGTCAGTGCGGCCCCTTGTTCAAAAGGCATGAGAGGCACCATGTTTGGGCCCGGACGCGGGTTTGGGCATTGGGGGGGGGAGGCAGCGGAGAGCCAATGGGGGGCCGGATCAGGCGCGCTTCGGGACCGGAGGCACTCGCCGTATGGAGGCCCCATGGCCTTGTTGCCCATGGGCGGGGCTCTGGAGACCCTGAGTCACGGGTTCGGTTCCTGGGCCGTCCGGGGCCGCAACAGTGGGGCCAAGGTGCTATGAAGGAAGGGTAGGAAGCCCCCCCCCCCCTCCCCGCACAGCCTACGCCCAGCCACTGTCTCCCTCACGTCAAGTGCCAGCATGGCATTTGCAACCGACAGTAACCGCCCCCAACCACGACGGTTGGTCAGTAACCGCCGGAAGTTGAGCTGCAACCACTGGCCCAGGCACTGGGTATGCCTGAACAGAACCAAAGAACAACAACAGCGGGCGCCCTCAAAGAACATCTGGGGTCAACTGCAGTTGTCGACGGCAAGGGATGGATCGGCGGGTATCCAACCGACATGCCCAACCGACAGTGCCCGGTCACCGGCCACCGAACGATTGGATAGCGGCGGGCAGTTCTTACCCAGCCACCCCCCGGCCCCTGAGGCCGCAGCGCGTGCAGTGTGCAGTGGCGCGTGCGGTCTGCCGTGAGGGCGTGCACCCAGGATGCTCTCGGCAGCGTCCGTCCGTCCGTCCGTCCGTCCCTCACACACTTTTGCACTGGATTGTGCGTGTGCGTGTGGTGTGCGTGTGCGTGTGCGTGTGCGTGTGCGTGTGCGTGTGCGTGTGCGTGTGCGTGTGCGTGTGCGTGTGCGTGTGTGTGTGTGTGTGCGTGTGCGCGCGGGTGCGGGTGCGGGTGCGGGTGCGGATGCGGGTGCGGGTGCGTGCGTGCGTGCGGTGTGTATGTGTGTGTGTGTGTGTGTGTGTGTGTGTGTGTGTGTGTGTGTGTGTGTGTGTGTGTGTGGGTGTGTCTGTGTGTGTGGGTGGGTGGGTGCGTGGATGTGTGTGTGTGTGTGGGTGTGTGTGTGTGTGGGTGGGTGGGTGACGCCCAAATCATTCAATCAAAGCTCAAACTGCGAGGCTCAACATTCCTACGCTTCCTACCACACGTCAGCAAAACCATGAGTCCAGAGTTCTTCCGACCTCCACTGGCAGGCCATCCACTTAGCACAATGATTCACAACTTCGGGGTGTGGAAGCGAGTTCAGGAGCTGCCATGCAACCAGGCCCCAGCGCGACTCGTCCGCCCCCCCCACAGCAGACGGATCCCTCGACCAGGTCATACGCGGAAACGCCGCAAAACAAACAAACCGGACATGCTGCAGATTAGTCGAACAGTCAATGTGCTCTCTTTGACGCGCACGTGTTTGGGGGGGGGGGATCACGGACCCCCCCTCCACACAGATGCCCCGGCCCCCGGGACATCCACAAAGACATGGGGCAAAGCCCGTATGCACCCCGAGACCGACCATTAGCATGCGCCACAGAGACGTGGTCAGATGCGGCCGGGCACAGGAGGCAGCTGCGGCCCGGTGGGTCAGACACGGCACGCACCTGTGTCGAGGACGTTTTTCAAGTAAAATCTGGGCTGTGTAGTGACCTTGTTATCTATGCGCACAATTAGACGGCGGCTGGGGGGTTAACCAAAGGCACTTGAGGGGTAGCCGACGGCGGTTGGAGGGTAGCACACAGCGGTTGGGGAGTAACCGACGGCGGTTGCAGGGTACTGGATGGCGGTTGGGGGGTAATAGTAGACACCTATTGGGACCATGTGTTTTAAAAACAAAAAAAAAAACAACCCCGTCCACTAAAAATTGTCTGACCTGTGTCCCACTACGTGCACGGATCCGGGGTGGCAGCCTTTGGAGCGGTTTGTCATCATTCCATGATGACCGCTAGTGCGACCCATCCGCTGGGAGGGTCCACTGTCTGGCCGTGAGGGACGCGGCTGAGCCCTGTGCCCCCCTGAAGCCCCTGTGTGGCCAGTCAAGGGGTGCCACACCGCACCCTTTCTGCAGTTCTGGTGGCATGGCGGGCGGCCGGGGCGAACGCGGTTTGATGGCAGTGAACCTCCTGTACGCCCCCCCTGTGTGACATTCCGTTGGGTTGTTGTTTCTTTACGGGGCCCTGGACAGTCACCCGATCTTCCCTTCACATGTTGCGTCGGGTCGCTGCTTTCTGTCAGCCGCTGCGGCCGGTGCTCCCGCTGGTGTCGTTTCCGCGTTCACAGAGCCCAGTGGTTGGTGTACCGGGGCTGTGCTGGTTGCGGCAGGTGCCATTTGTGTGTTAGCGCCCCCCCTCCCCTCGCTGACGCATAACAATGGCCCAGGGCCAAGACTCTTCTTTCTGGGGCCATGAGGCAACGGAAACTGGGCTCGCATACGCCCCCGTGTCACAGGCACATGGTCATAACCACATTGTTTCTGGGGGGGGGGGGGGCATTGGCAGGGGGGGCATGTTTCATCGTCCCAATGGGCATGGGTGGCATTGGCAATCGGGGGGGGGGGGGGCAAACCCGAACTAAAGTGAGCTGAGCGATGGTGGACCCTTTGGTGGGCCTGCCCTGTTCAACGGAGCCACTGGCAAAATGCAGCCACTCAAAAGGCACGTGACTTCAAAGAGGAGTGCGAAGGGGACACGATGCGAATGGGTGCCTGCAGAACGCACTGTTAGCGATGCACCGCCCGGGGGGGTGGGGGACCTGCTGCACATCAGCGGTTTGGCGTGCGGTCTACCTGCACAAGGCACAGCGGCCGTCTTCCTCTTGACTTTGGTATCCCCGAACTAGCATTCCCGCGTGAAGATGAAATCTGGTAGGGGGGCCATGTAGTCCGTTGCGACGCGGCGGGACCCCCACCTGCCCCACAATTGGTCGACATCGATGGGCACTCCCATCCACTTGAGCAGGGCAGCCCCGCCCGTGCGCCACCAATGCCATTGATGCTCTTCATACTTAGTTCCCACGAGGGCTCTAGCGATGCGCTCCTCTAGCCAGGCCATTCCTTGGGGGCATAAGAGGATTGAACCTTTCTCACCAGTGCATGCATGTTTTTTAAGCCGGTCTGACCATGCGGGCGCAAAGGCGCCGAGGTCCCTCGTGAACAGGCGCCGGCTATTCTTGACCCCTCGGAAACACATGGCCTCATCTTCGAGGCGCCGGCGTATTGATACTGTCTCACCGACCCGCAAGACCCCGACGAAGGAGAGGACGGCAAGTCCATAGAAGGTTTAGACGACTCTGCCTGTGCACCCCTGCGAGACAAGTTGCAGGGTATCCAAACCCCCAAAGGCCCCGTGGTCTTCCTCGTCGCCGGGTAGCGAGTACTTGGCCATACGCCAGATTTTTCGATTGATGATGGGTTTGACCCATTCCAGATCCTCCACCGCGCGGACTGCGCTAATGACTCCCCGCACCGTCGCGTTCGGCGCTCTCCTCCGTATGGCGATTGAACGTATGCCATGACCAGTGTGTTCGGGGACCGGTATCGTTCCTCGCGCTGAAGTCTGGCAATCTCTCGGAGGTGGGCGGCCAATGTGTCTCTCGTCGTCGGCTGCCACGACGCGCCTGCCAGTGCGTCAAAGTCCTCATCAGGGCTGGCCCACTTAAGTCCACACCATCGCTGCACAACTTCATCCCATGATCGGATCCCGGACTCTGGTTGGAAAGCATCCTTTTGCGTCTCGTCCACCAAGCCTTCTGCGCCTGCCGGCACCCTTGCTGCCCCACACCCGATGCCGACTCCATCACTCAAATTGGGGGCAGGCCACAAACTAGTGGCGTTTACCCCTTGTCCCTGCTTTCGGCGGGACTTAAAGGCCGTTGCAGGCGGGTCGGTCACGTCGAGTCGCTCTCCTCCTTTTTGCTTGTACAGCAGCCTGCCGTTGCGTACCTCGAACTTGCTCCCCATTGTCTGAATACACCGCAGGATCTCCTCTCTAGGGACTGATGTGTCGCCAAAGTTTCACCTATGCACTTTGCAACACATCCGTATCCAGGGTTGCCCCCACCTCATCCCCTCGGAACTGCGTTCCATAAATCTTGAGGACGGACGTGACAATTGCCCACAGGGCCTCCACCTGGGAGAAGTAAATGACTGTGAACGGACTGGACATATCCGTCATGGGCTCCTCACCTTCGTTGTTTGCTGGGGCGGATGGTACCCATTGGCTCACTAGGTGTGAATATGACACCCAGGTAGCGGACCACCCCAACTTGCAAAAACGTTGTTAAGTTTTCTCTCCCAAGAGGACCGCTTTGGGCAAGGTTTTCTGACAAAGCACCCCACCAGACTAAAAAGCATCCGGGCCACCAATTGTTACAGGTTCAGGCCCTCATGGGGTGCTAAATCTATAGGCTAAAAGTAGGGGCACAATTTGGAGATGTGTGACAATCGATGCCAACCAGCTCATTTTAGGATCCGCAAAGATTGCCTCATATTTCCCCACTCCAATGATCACAATCGGCCGGGAGCAGCACCATTGCGACCGGAGGGCGCAAGCGGGTCTCAAAGCGCTCTACACATGCATGTCCTGGTATGCATATGCAGCTATGTCCGGCAGTTCCACGAGATCATTGGTATGATGCAAATGTCCGAGGTAGCGGACCACCCCAACTTGCAAAAACGTCAGTCAATTTTCTCTCCCAAGAGGACCACTTTGGGCAAGGCTTTTTGACAAAGCACCCCACAAGACTAAAAAGCATCCGGGCCACCCATTTTTACAGGTTCCGGCCCTCATGGGGTGCTAAATCTATAGGCTAAAAGTAGGGGAAGGATCCCTGGGTTGCTGGCATCAGGTCTCTGGTGCACCGCACCTCCGACGGTATAGGAGGCACTCCCATCAACGCACTGTGGAACCAATCCAATGCTCGCACGATCCATTGGGGTTTGGACGGGATTGCTGCCAATTTCTCAAACTCGGCCCAGCAGAGTGTTGGGGTTTGTTCGCCCCTCGACGAACCACGGACTCCTACAGCCTCCAACTTTTTACTAAGGCTTTCCAACACGGTCCGCCGTGCGATGGTCTGTTCGGTCTGAGTTGGCGGTGTTGTGGTTGGCTCGGGGTTGACAAAGCACTTTCCCGGGACATCAAGTCGAACACCCTCCAGTGTGCAAAAATGCACTACTACCTCCAACAACTCCTCTAGGTTACGCGTGTGTTGGATTGAAGCGGCGAACTGCTGAAGCCACGGCGTTCTCCCCTCACCCAGCTATTCCAAATCGCGCCGAATGGTCGCCCGCATAGAGATAACATCTCGAGCTGGTGCAGCCACCATCCAGGCTAAGTGTGTATCGCCCTTCAAGTAGTCCGGGAAACTAAGGCGAGGGCTGACATGAAATCCGTTGAGTATGCAAAGAAAATAACAAACTGACAAGATAGCATACGCAGAAGTGCAAAACTTGAGCTTGAGTGTGTCAAACTTCACATTGCAGGGGTGACGTAGCATTTCCGCCCTCTTTTGGGCCCCCGAGAAGGCAGGGGTGAGGTAGCCACTTCTGATTTTGCTCCCTGTGCTTGGTGTTGGGGACCCCCGAGAATGCAGGGGTGATATAGCATTTCTGCCCTGTTTCGGGCCCCTGAGAAGGCAAGGGTGAGGTAGCCACTTGTGCTTTTGCTCCCTGCGTGAGGTTGTACAGCAAGACTGCAGAATGAGGCAATGCACTCCACAGTATGGCATAAGTGCATCTTTATTCTCTATGCCGAACCTGGTTCACCCTCAAGACACACACGGTGTCTCAAACAGAAAACAGAACATCAGAACATCAGATCTAACTACAGTTACTCAGACAATCAAGACAATCACAGTCAGTGGCTGTCAGTCAGACATCAGACATCAGCATCTCTCCTGGGGGGCTAATGAAAGTGGCTGTCAGTCAGACATCAGCATCTCTCTTGGGGGGCTAATGAAAAAACAGACCAATGCAAACCACAGGCAATGCACTCCACAGTTAGACATCAGTGCATCTTTATTCTCTATGCCAAACCCGGTTGAACCTCAAGACACACACTGTGTCTGAAACAGAATGACAGATATATCATGTGGGTGCCGGGGGGCGGGGCACGAATGCTGCTCACAACCCTCCAAAAAGGTGCAGTATTCGCAACCTCTCGGAAAACTGTCGGTGACATGTGCCATGGAGGCTGGCACTTGCCATCAGGGAGACGGTGGCTGGGCATAGGCTGGGTGGCCTGGAGGGGGGGGAGGGTTTCAGGGGTGTGCCCGCACTGTGCACGCGCTGTGCAAGAACGCCCCCTGGGGAGGGGGGGGGGGGCAAACCGAATTCCGGTGAGCTAAGCGACCGTGTAGGTGGACCCTTTGGTGGACTTGCCCTGTTTGACACAGACATGACACAGATACAGACAGACACAGATGCCGGACTGCGCCCCGTCACAGGCACATGACTTCAAAGAAGACTGGGACAGGGGGTACAATGCGAATGGGAGCGTGACACACGCACTGTTGGGCACGTGTTTCGCGCATCCAAGACGTGGGGTGCGTTTGGAGGGCGGGGGGGGGGGGGGGCAGGGATGCATTGGAAGGGGGGGGACCCACCTACCAAAGCGTGCATGATCCATTCAAAACAGTATCGGGGTGCAGAATTCAGTGGCTATCTGTGGCGGAAGAGCCGACTTTTGGCACAGTGCACGGTGCCCCCCCCCTCCCCAATGCCCCAATGTACATAGGATAGCGGAGGACCCCAGCCAAGAAGGGGACACATGTGCCCTGTGAAAGAACCACTGAACTCAGGGCTGACAGGGTCTGTGGCGGGGACATTCAGTCCATCAATACCGACCATCGGCGCCCCCACCCCGCCAAAATGCCAACCGACGCCCTTTGGGACCCAAGCATCCCCCCCCCCTCGGCCCCCAGTTGGTGTAGTTGGCAGTGGCAACACGCCGTAAACACAACAAATGGGTGTTGCGTTCGGGTCCAGCACCAACCCCCCCCCCCCCTCCAGAAGCGAGTAGGCAGGCGGTTGGAGGATGTTGCCAGAGCGGTTGGGGGCGGGCCAAAACCATGCTGTCGGATCGAGGCCCGCCTCAATGGGGGAGCACTGCGCACAGGAAAGCCCCGCAACGGCCCAAACCCGGGGGGGGGGGGGGGGGCGCAGAACAATACAAAACCCACGCAGGGTCGCGTGCCCCACGCCTGTTAGACGGTCGCTAGGGAACCGGAACTTGTCACGGCGCCGGTGCCATGCAAAACAATGTGCCCCCAAAAAACGCAAATCGCGATCCACAAATACCTGCATCTACGGAAGTCTGAGCCCCCGCCCCCCCACTCCCCCTTCCAGTGGCCCCCCTCCACGACCCCCACCCGCAACCCTCCCCCCCCCCAATCAGCATGTCCTGCCCGAAGGGCGCCGCCCCAGCAGCACCACCATCGCAATGGCCCCCAGCCCCAGAGCCCACGCGCCCTTCTCTGGAGCCACGGCCTTGTACACCCACACCCCATCGCTCCGGGGGCCGCGGGCGGAGGGCCCGGGGTCCGTCCGGGGCCGGCGGCGCAGCGGCTCGCACTGCGCCGCCGCGACGGGGGCCGCGCGCGCGTCGCGGCGTTGGGAGGCGTTGTAGAAGTCGGGGTCCGGGGTGCACTGCTGCAGGACCCGCAGCAGCTGCTGGAAGGGGCTGGTGGGGGCGATGGGGGCGTCGTACTGGTTGTGCCAGTGGAAGGCGAAGGCCCCCGGGTAGAAGGTCTGCAGGTCGTGGCGGCGCGGGCCTGCAAAGCGGACAGTCCCATCCCACATCCCATCGACAGGGATCGCCGCTCCGCGCATTCAACGGCGCGAACAGACCATCAACCACAACGATTTACCACTCAGGCGTGTATCACTGCTGTCCAGCGGGCCGGACGTCATCAGAAGGGGCTGGGCCCTACTGAGTCGGATGCGGGACGCGGCTGGTTCCTACCGATTGTTGGTGGCGACAAGGGCGAATATTACTGAGCGGCACATGGGACCCCGGGTAACACGGGCGAGGGTTATCGGGCAAAGGTGCGGGAACACGCGCGGCATATCCCACGGAACACACGGTGCAGACGCACGCCACCCTTCCCCCATCCCCCAGCACCTACCCCCGGCAGACACCCCAGCACCCAAGAGCACAGAGACTTGCAGCGACACCCACACGGCGCCACACCCGCATGGACCCTTCCCGCCGCCTGCACAGGGCTGCACACCGCCTTCTCTGTTGCATGGGACCCGCAAACACGATGGTCCCAAACGACGCTGGCGGAGATTTGCTTAGGGGGGGGGGGGGTGTCTGGAACCCAAAAATCCAAAAGTTTGTGTACCAAAAACAGCCAAATCGATGTTTCTCTTTGTTAAATATTTTTCCCAATATACAACAGTCCAAAAAGTCTTTGTAGCGAATCTCACGGTACTAAAACCACCAGTGTATGCAACATCCTCGAGCCTTGCTCCCCCTGAATGCCCACATTGATGAGCAAAACAAGCGCTAGGTCCCATGCGAAACCGAACCGTTTGGCGGTCGTGGCACTGAATTTCTAAGATCAGGTGTTTTTCGGCCCTTGGCTTCCTCTTCGCCCAATGGTGTACAATTGAGCCCTACCCCCCCCCCCTCTGTTGCCCCTTGCCCCCTTGCCGTTCTCCCCAGTTCCACCTAGGCACACATTGGAGCGGAGGAAAAGGGTGTGTGTTGGACTGGGGGGATTCGGCATGACACCTGGACCCGGAGGGTTGGGGGGGGGGTTTCTGAGAAAGACGCCCCCCGCCGTCTTGCAGCACAAACATCATTTTCAGGACCCCCCCCCGTCTTGCAGCGCAAAAATCATTTTCAGGACCCCCCCCCTTGTCTTACAAAAATCACTTTCTGGAACCCCCCCCCCCTTGTCTTGCAGCACAAAGTGTTTTGGGGGGGGGGTCGGCGTATCCTAGGGGCTTTTCAAGCCCACATGCTCTGAGATAGCCCTTTATGCTGTGCCTTGGCTCTGTCTAGGCTGAGTGCTGGAGGTTGTTCTCCTATGACCCAGTGGGTGCCGCAGGGGCCTGTCATTTTGTGGTGTCCGGGATGGGCAAGGGGGGTGGGGGGGGCTGCAGCAGGAACACAGAAGTGGGTGGAGGGGAGGATGAATACGCTTTTTATGCACTGACGTGCGTATGCCATGTGTGCGTCTGCTGAGGGGGGGGGGGGTGTAGGCGGGAAAATCAGCAGTGTGCTCCTTTGATGACTACTTTTTCTGCTATTGCCTTGCCTGCTGCCATGACGATGCTGAGCGTGGCCCTGCTGAATGGCACCCTGGATTGTCCCTTTTCAGGGAGAAACCACGGTGCAGGGCAGGCTGCAGTGTGCATGGCAGGAGGCAGGGCAATAGCACAAAAAGTAGTCATCAAAGGGGCACACTCTTGATTTTCCGCCTACTGCCCCGCCCCCAACCCCACACTCTTGCCATGACAATGCTCAGCCTAGCTCTCTTGAATGGGCCCCCACACTGGATTGTCCCTTTTCAAGGAGAAACTAGGGTGCAGGGCAGGCTGCAGTGTGCATGGCAGGAGTGTGGGGTTGGGGGCGGGGCGGTAGGTGGAAAATCAAGAGTGTGCTCCTTTGATGACTACTTTTTCTGATGTGGCCCTGCCTGCTGCCATGACATTGCTGAGCCTGGCGATGGTGAATGCGCCCCCCACACCCTGGATTGTCCCTTTTCAGGGAGAAACCAGGGTGCAGGGCGGGCTGCACTATGCATGGCAGGAGTGTGCGGTCATGGGGGGGGGGGTGTTGAAGGTTGAAAATCAACAGTGTGTGTTGTGTGTGTATGTGCTGAGCTGGGGGGCCTTTAGGCAAAAATCATTTTCAGGACCCCCCCCCTGTCTTGCAGCACAAACATAATTTTCAGAACCCCCCCCCCTTGTCTTGTGCAAGAGTCCGAAGTGAGAGCGAAATATGGGTGCTTGGGAGAGGGGTTTGGCCTCCTTCGTGCACGCATCAGCAGGAAGATGCTCCAAAATTTCAATCGCGGACGGATGGCAGCGATGTGTCGTGATGATGCTTGCACCATTCAATTCACCCGCCTCAACAGGGATCTTCATTCGTCTTGCCGGATTCGGCCTAGTTTTTTTGGCATGGAAAACGGGCATCTACAGAGTTTGCATTTGACAATGGTCACAAATATTGTTCACAAATGTTTGTAAGTGCAAGGAATGGCACGCAAACCACGTGAAAGCAAGTAAAGAAATAATGACCCCGAATGCCTCCTTCTCGAGCCGGGGACAAGCTCGAGGCAAAGATCTTCAGTCGTCTTGCCGGATTCGGTGAATTGGCTACATAGCCTCTGCTAACTCTGACACAGGGAAGGGGCATTTACACAATTTACATTCCAAAATGGATCTAGGATCTAAAACAAATCTAGCTCACGAATATTTGTAAGTGCAGGCAATAGCAAACAAATCATGCAAAATCCCTAATTTACACTGAATTTACAAAAATTTATTGGAATTTACCACTTTTCGAGGAATTTACAAAAAACGTAATTTAGAGTGTAAATTGCTCCGCCCCCCCCCCCCCCCCATTTGTTACCGGCTTGCTTGTAGTACAAAAATCATTTTCAGCACCCCCCGTGTCATGCAGCTTATAAATCATTTTCAGGACCCCCTCTCCGTCTTGTTCGGTCACAGAAATTGGATGTCAACTTGTGCTCCGCTGTTTCCAAACTCATGTCATGCTGCACCTCAAACCCACATCCAACCTCACATCCCTGCACGTCCCTGTGGCATCAAAGTTGCTGAGCAGTGGAAAACCAACAGCAGACGCCCAAGACGTTCCAGGATACCAAAAAAACCCGATTTCCTGTTTGGGCCATCTGGGGTGCACTATAGGTCTCAAATGCCAAGTCGCGGAATCAGCTACCGGGCCTTTATGGACCGTCCTATCCCAAAAAAATTTTGTTCCCAATACCACGGAGGGATTTAGTTGAGGTTTTTTTTTGGGAGGGCTAAAATTAGGAGGGGAGAAATTTGGAATTGGCCCTGAGAAATGAAGGGAAAATCTGGTATCAGGCCTCTTGCTGTTGCTCCCTAGTGGATGGTCACTGTTGTGTCCTGGTGCGTGCTGGATGGGCACTGTCTTGAGGACCTACACAGAACACAGTGTCAGTTGCCACCACGTCTCATCTCTATGTTGCGCATTCACACTGCATGCAGCGTACAGAAAACCCATCCCCCCTGCAGCCCGTGCCTCATGCACACATTTTGGCACATAGCATCCTCAAAATTGAAGGAAATATGTGATACGCGGTAAAGCGTCCAAATTTGTCCACATCAATTTTGTCCCTCTCTAATTTTTCCCCTCCTGGTATGAAATCCGGGTCCGAGGGGGGGGTGTTAGCCCCCCCCCCTCCCCGCAGGAGATGCTGAGTTGATAAGCAAAACTCTAGGGAGGGGGTCGCCGCGTTCGGACAAGGGGAGGGGGGGGTTAGGGGGCACAGTCTCCCGGAGACTGAGTCCCCCTGCCAGACATGCCACTAGCGTCCGGCAGGGAAACTGGTTCTCGGTCGCAATCGGCCCCGTACCAAAGGCCACACAGTAATACCCCCCCCCCCTGCGCCACCGGAACTCAGTAGGAACGTGCCACGTCCAGCGTGTGGCTCGGTAGGACCCTGCTCCATTCGATCATGTCTCCGCCAGCGGACGCTCGTGGCAACTCTGCCCCCTGCTGGACCCCCCGGGGCGTGTCTGCCGACAATCGATCCCCATTCCGACTCGACTTCGCCGAGGGCCCGGGTTCCCGGCCCGACCACCGCCTTACCTGAGCTGGGGGCGAAGAAGGCGGTGTAGTGCAGGGGCGTGGGCCCTGGGATCCAGGCGGGGTCGACCCACGGGCAGGGGATGACGGTCCACCGCAGGTCCCGCAGGAGCTCGTAGTGCAGGAGGTACGTGATGAAGGTCGAGCGCCGTGAGAGGAGGTCGATGGACTGCAGGACGACGGGGGACTTGGGGGCCAGGGCGAACATGACGGCGGTGTTGGGGAAGGGCTGCGTCTCCCAGGCGTAGACCACAAGGCAGTCACGGGCCCACGGAGCGGCGAACAGGGGGGAGAAGTCCTGGAGGAAGAAGACGTCCAGGTCGAAGTACAGGCCGCCGAACAGGTAGACCACCGTGAAACGCACCACGTCAGCTGCGGGCGGAGGGGCGTGTGCGGGGTAGGGCTGGCAGGGGACGGCATGGGAGGGCTGTTCAAAGGCTGGTGGGGTGCTGTGCAGTGCCCGATGTCTAGTGCTGTGATGGAGTGCCTGATGTCCAGTGCTGTGGAGGAGTGCCCGATGTCCAGTGCTGTGGAGGAGTGCCCAATGTCCAGTGCTGTGGAGGAGTGCCCGATGTCCAGTGCTGTGGAGGAGTGCCCGATGTCCAGTGCTGTGGAGGAGTGCCCAATGTCCAGTGCTGTGGAGGAGTGCCCGATGTCCAGTGCTGTGGAGGAGTGCCCAATGTCCAGTGCTGTGGAGGAGTGCCCAATGTCCAGTGCTGTGGAGGAATGCCTGATGTCCAGTGCTGTGGAGGAGTGCCCAATGTCCAGTGCTGTGGAGGAGTGCCCAATGTCCAGTGCTGTAGAAGAGTGCCCAATGTCTAGTGCTGTGGAGGAGTGCCCGATGTCCAGTGCTGTGGAGGAGTGCCCAATGTCCAGTGCTGTGGAGGAGTGCCCGATGTCTAGTGCTGTGGAGGAGTGCCCGATGTCCAGTGCTGTGGAGGAGTGCCCGATGTCTAGTGCTGTGGAGGAGTGCCCGATGCCTAGTGCTGCTGCTTGAGGCTGACAATGGGGCCCGATCTGCATTCGACACTGCCATCTGCACATGGAAGCGCTCATGGACTCAACGCCAGGGATGCATTAGAAGGGGAGGGGCCTCAGAGGCGGCCCCAGAGGCGGTTAGGCAGGCAGTTGGAGGAGGTTGCCAAAGCGGTTGGGGGCGGTTACTGTCGGTTACAAATGCCATTGGCGCCGGGCGTCAGGACGACAGTGGCTTGGCGTAGGCTGGGCACCCTGGAGGGGGGGCTTCCAATGCATCCCTGCGATCCCCAAGGATGCCGACCGCCGCATCATACCTTTGGACCAGGGCCTCCACCGGAGCCATCGCCCGCTGGTGATGGAGTTCGACGGCGTGGAGAAGGTGTTCTTGGGCAGCAAAGAGACCAGCGCGTGATAGTTCAGCCACATCACTTGCATCGACCACTTGGTCATGTTGACTCGGGTGGAGAGGAAGCGCTCGTTGTGATCATCCTTGGGGTAGAGCCACAGCAGGAGCCTCCGGTGGGGGAAACCCCGAATGTTGGTCGTGTAGCACGCAAACAGAGCGCCCCACTGCATGTATGTCAGGCGCCCATGGAAGTACGTGTGGTAGTACAAGGGCGTTGTGGTCGAGGCAGGCGCGCCGTGGCTCGCGGCGCTGGCTTGCTGCAGCTTCAGGCCCTCGCGCAACATGCGGTGCGTGTCCGCCATCTCCGTGGCATTGTAGAGGATGTGCAGGGTGCCGGTGCACAGAGGACACCAAACAAGGAGGCACCAATGCACCCAATGCATCATGCATCATGGCGCGAGTTGGGGCGGCATGGCCATCCAACGGCTGCAGACCAAACACGAGCAGGGGCAGACTGCACACAGCATCGTGTTCGGCCGAGGACGACCATGCCTATTCTATTCAGGAGGATCGTCGTCTGTGGTTGGTGCAGGAATCCTGCAGCAAAGGGGGGGAGGGGGGGTTGCCATAAAGGCTCCGCAAGTGTGGTGGTTGGTAGTTCCGGATGTGCGCGATTGTTCAAGTTCTGGAGACACGTCCGCCGCTACCAACACCAGCCCCCTGCATTACCCTGTGCTCCATGCGGTGACAATGTACCATCGTGCATGTGTTGGATCAACACCTTCAAATGGTGTCAACCTGAAGGCCGTGCAGGGTTCTCCCCCCGTTGCCCAAGCCCGGCAGCGGTGTGTGGGGGGGGGAGGGGGGGGGGGGCAAGCGGGAGCAAACAAAGAGGATGCAGAGCAACAGAGCGCACGCTTGGGGCCAACCGATTGGCACTGGCAACTGGTTCAAGTTTGGAGCCCAAGCGCAGGGGCTGTGTAGTGAGGCCCGGGCATCCAGCAATCTCAACACCATCGAGCATCATGTGCACATTCAAAGCATCGCATATATTTCGTTCGGCTCATCGTACATAGGGAAAGAGTTCAATCATTCAGATTCAAATAGAGTGGTCCATACCTCACCATTGATGCAAAAAGCAACACGCCTAGTTGTGTCTACTTTGGCTAGCACAAACCGTCGTGGACAGTTGTGATATGTTGTGTAACTACACTCTTTTGAGAAACTGTGTATATTAAATGCCACGATATGGAAAGATTGATGCACATCCTCGTCATTGGGTTTAGGATATGGCTATGTTGTAACACTTGCTGCACACGTGTTCCTCATGCTGGCGGCCGGCAACTTGGGGGATTCGCGTGCGGCTTGCAAACTTGTGAACCAAATGGAGTAGTTGGAGACAGCGTGCGGTCAGAAGTGCTTGCTTCGGCGTTAGAAGCCGTCAGAAGTGCTTGATTCGACAAGGTTAAACTTTGATGCACCATGTGAGTTGTGTGCGCTAACACATGATAGCATGCAAAACCAGTTGGCACCAAGCCACACTTGGGCATGAGACGCCCGTGTGGTGCACATGCTCTGTGAAATCCATACATCATCTGTCACGGTATGTGCAGGTCCCATGTCCCGGTGGTTCATGTGACTTGTGGTACGGTATCCTCACCGTTCTATTTCGTTTCATGGCACCCTCATAACATGTATATCTTCCCTTTTGCCTACCGGGTCACTCTGTGGGCAGTGGGGGCGGACCGAGGCCCCATTTGTTCAGGGCGCCACCATGATCGTGAGTGTTCCTTTCATCTTGCACTCGCACTGCATTTTGGTGGGCGTCCTTGGGGATTCACGGAACAAAGTGTTGTTTTGAGCCATTGCCGGCGAAAGGAAGGCCGTCGATTTCTTTGCCTTGGGGGCAAGGCTCAGTGATCGCTTCGACAAAGCTTCCCTATAGAATTTCACTAGGATTGGCGATCAACCCGTGGTAGCATGTAAACGAGGCGCACTTCTTGTGCATACCAAACTTCCGCAAGAGGACGTGTGTCTTGGGAAGCATGCATGCAACCTAGAAACCGTTCTTTTCCGAGCAACAAAATTGATCATGACCGCATCATGGTTGTAGTGCGACAAGCAACAACGTGAAGGGGCAATCATTGAAAAAGGCAGTTTTGGAAGAAGGGGGCTATGCGGGGCAACAACCAACAAAGTAGGTGACAACTTACAAAGCAACAAGGCAGAAAAAAAAGGGGGGGCACTTAGAAAGGGGCCACGCAAAAATAGGCGAAACTTGCAATGTTGACTTTGTGTGTCTGTTGACCACGTTTCATGCTATCCTGCCGTTGACACATCAACCTTCGCTTTCGTGTTTGCTCATACTCCAAATGCATTGTATTATGTCGTGTATGTCGCCAAGAGCAAGTTACGATGACCACCGCTAACATATCACTTGGATTTGATTTCCCACAATTTGACCATGACGAGAGGTCATTCACACAGGGTGGTAGGACCGTGACGCCGCGATGCCTTCAAAAGGGTTGTGTGGTGGCTGCTTGGTGTGGAGACAAACCCAACATCACAAGTGGGACGAGCTCTTAACAAGGAGTCAAGTGGTCCAAGAGTCAAGGAAGTGGGCGGCAATATAAGCACCGTCGACCACATGTTTCCTCACATCTTGGTTTCCTTGGATGGAGTTCCGATTGGACATATCTCTTGCAAGCTGTCTAAGCCAATCTTTAAGGCTTGTTTCCCAACCTGTCTCTATCGCTGATTACCATCACCAACGATTACGCCTCCATGTGGTACCTTTGCTTACCACTACTTTGCCTTGGCCCTTCGACACTATCATTACCAAATTGCTTAATACGAAAGATTCATGTGGTCCCTTGTCAATCCTCGGGTCATTTCCCAAGACATTGTAGTATTTGGGAAGATGCATGGGTCCCCACTATTGGGGCAGGCGGAACTAAGCTACACATCCATGAGAAATCTTGTTGCAACGGAAGTCATTTGTCCGAGTCATGATCGTTTGCCTTCGTTAGCTTTCGCTAAAAAATTGTTGTCCACGTCTGGGGTGAAACCTTGGCATGTGCAAAGTGATGAGCAAAACAAATGCATGGAATGATGTCGATAGGCTATGAGTGTTGGGGAGCTCGTTCATAAAGCCACCGTGGCAAAGTCCCAACCGCTAACTTCATGACTTTGGGGGTTGCATGCACGGCCATTTTGCCATACCCTAGGGGCACATATCTCGACTTGGCTCCCTCAACACGACATGCACACCACCCCAAGGGCTCTAGGGCTGTATGGCACGTGATGGGGATGTGATATGGTTCTCGTTCCGAATCTTTCCCAATCAAATATTTTGTGATACCGTAGCATTTGCACACACGTACTATATACCTCAAGAAGAAAAGTAAGCATTATGACAAACAGAGAGGAGAAGTCGTCGTGTTGTCCTGCTTGCCTACCTAAAATCGACCCTTGCACCAATGTTTCATTGTTTGTTATGCACACAGCCGGAAAAAAAGAATGATGGGCACTGGCTGTGCTTGTTTTTTGGTGACACAAATGATACAAGTGGCCCCTTTGCAGGGCCAGGGCCTGCGTCCATGGTGCATCACTCCTGCCTCGGTCGCATCACACTTCATTATATCGGCGACACGACCAGGGTGGCCGTTTCCATGGACACCGTTAGGAAATACAAGAAAACCGTAGTGAAAAGCATGAGGTACCAGCAGTGCCGAAGGCAGAAAAAGAGCCCAACCAGAAAAAATCCACAGGATCCGTCCCTCCTAGCTAGCCTCCTAGCTAGCCTGGGTCTGTAGCTACCCGTAGAACCACAATTTACAAGAATTGGTGCTATGTAGCACTAAACGAGCCGCTAAGTCGCTTACTGGGACCTGCGGCGAATATGCTCGCCATTTTGCTAATGCCACATGGAGCGCATATCCTGAGAGGCCTCTGTTCCCAGAGATATATCTGACGATTATTACCACCAAATCTGGATTTCTTATAATCAATCGATAGCCTGGCTCTCAATCTGTAGATATATATCCAGAAAAATCCTGCAAATCCAAAAAAACTTTTGAGAATTCGACGCGACTGTGACCCGGTGTTCTGCGGCACGTCGCCAGAGCAACAAGACTCGTGTGAGGGCATTACCTCCACCTGGGGGGGGCCGTCGCCCTAAGGCGACCTACGAAATCATGGCGTCGCCTTAAGGCGCCTTAAGGCGACTTAAGGCGCCGCGGCGCCGGAATAAGGGCGCTGACAGCGCGCGCGCCGCCGCCGCAAAACAATAAGCCGCCAGCAGGGTTGGAACCACCGCTCTCTCCCATCGCCGGCGACTGTGCCAAGGAAGCGCCGCCGCCGCAAACAACATTCCGCCAGCAGTTCGAACCAACGCTCTCTCCCGTCGCAGGCAACTGTGCTGAACGCTCGACCAATCAGGCTGCTGATAATCATATGTTTGAATTTCATAGGGGTTGGACCTCACAGAGAAAAAATTTTAAAAAAAGCGACCGAGGCGAATGCACAGATTCGCCCCTGTCCAACGTACAAAGACCAAATCACCTTGGTTTTCATTGCAAGACATGCATGCAGAGGTACAGAGTGACAGATGAGTAGATGTAACCATGTAGCCACCCCAAAACACCAAGAATGCACCCGGCCCAATGAAAAATGGCGAAAAATGGTTTGACAACCCTAACCCTAGCCCTAACCCTAGCCCTAACCCTACCCTAACCTGGAGGGGACACCTCCAAGTTGATTGCAAGACTTGTATGAAGAGGTACAGAGTGACTAGTGAGTAGATGTAACCATGTAGCCACCCCAAAACACCAAGAATGAACCCGCCCCAATGACAAATGCCAAAAAATAGTACGGCAACCCTAACCCTAGCCCTAACCCTAGCCCTAACCCTAGCCCTAACCCTACCCTAACCTGGAGGGGACACCTCCAAGTTGATTGCAAGACTTGTATGAAGAGGTACAGAGTGACTAGTGAGTAGATGTAACCATGTAGCCACCCCAAAACACCAAGAATGAACCCGCCCCAATGACAAATGCCAAAAAACCTCTGAGGAGGTTTTGCCGCATACTTTTCAATATTTCGGTATCTGCCGTGAATGAAATTGTGCACGCTGCATTTGCCAGGAACCTTTTCTTGTACTCCTTGAACTGCATTTCGCATCGTGTGGCATCTTCATCGTAGCGGCGACCAAGTTGGAAACAAAATTCTCGGAATGATTGCCCCGACAGAACCGCATCCTGCAACCAGTTCATGACATCGAAACTGATCCCAAATTCGTCGAGGATGAGGTACGGAAAGTACGTGGCCGCGAGCTTGCTGAGTTTGCTTCGATGAGCCACACAAGTCTTCACTACGCATTGCTTGTTGGGGCAAACGTAGTTGAAGCTGAATAGCAAGTGAGCGGATTGAAGTCCATATAGGCGGAATGTACGGTGGTACCAGCTATCGGTGTTGGTGTCTCTTTTCAGCTCGCTGTTGCATTGCGTACACCAGCATGATGTTCCCATTTGGCCAATCGGGTCGAAGCAAACAACAGCCGGAAGGCAGAAACTCTCCAAGTTGCGTCTCCATGTACGTGTCACCACAGGGTACGGAGTATTCTTTCCAAGTGTACTACGCACACGGCGAAGAGCATCAAGACCACTTGGACTGATCTTGTACCCTTCCTTGGCTCCAGTCTTACCCCCAACGGCCAATACGGAAAGTATACCACAGGTTGCAAATAATAAGATCTTGAGTATCATTTTGGCACCTATTATTATGAAGTATTGGTTAAATGAAGGTTTAAATTTAATTTGGTTGTGTAAGGTTAACTTAAATTATGTCGTTACAAGTTACATGAAGTTTTACACTTAAATTTTTGCACATAGCTACAAGCAAAGTCAACAGGTGGTTGACAGTTTTGCTGTAGTTTTGATGGTGGTATTGAGCCTGGCGTAGGTTCGATTCCTGATTCGAGCATCAGTGCTGGATCGCTCGCCGCCGATCGCAGCGATCGGCGCCGATCGCTGCCATCAGTGGCGCAATCGCTGCCATCAGCAGAGCGATCTGACAATTGTTCCCAGAGGGATTCGAACCTTAAGTTATAAAATTGCAGCGCCGACTGTGACGCCCTTCAGCGCCGGCGCCTCATCGACTGTCCAGTCATCCCAAAAATTCCCCCACCCAGCTGTTCCGCCGGGAGCCCCACCCAGCGCTTCATCATCATTCACCCCCTCCAGGTGGAGGCCTTGCCCGTGTGAGGTCCACTCTTCCTTGCCGGCAGTAATTAGGAGTTTCTCACTCTTTTCTTTGCCGGCGGTCGGCGGTTTCTGTCCCGTACCTTGGAATTGGGTCACTTTATACTGTTACTACAATTATGGCGAATTTTGAAAGTTTGCACATCAATTCATTGGTTTCAATCTTGGAAAGTTCTACCCATGAACGTTTTCAGCTGGCCTGGGACTGGTTATTACCTCGCCGTCATATTTGGCGACAATTGGCTACTCTTGGTCCTGAGCGTCGCACCGGGTTACTGACTGTGGCTTTAATCTCTTGGCAGCCACAACTACGTACCAATAAGTTGGCTTTGCTTGTGCATGAGCTTAGTGGGGTAGCCATGGTACACTTCGAATCCTCAGTCTGCAAGGAGGCATTTATTTATGCTCTTTCTTTGGTTTGGGAAGTGGACTCGGTCGTTACGTTGAACGAAACTATAGGCGCGGCGGCTTTTGGCATGGCAACAAATAACACCAAGGCGGTGAACACTCCCAAGGAGGGTGGTGATGATGGTGTTGAACATGGTGAAGACGACGATGACATTGATTTACCTTATGATGAAGTTTCTATTTCCCTACCTCCTTGGTTCTCTGAAGCTTGGAATGGATCTCGGGATCCTGATTCTGATCGTTTAGATGTGAGAAAGGCTTTGGAAACTCTACCTTACATCTCCGAGATTCCTCGTAAGGCTCAAGATAACAACCATAATTCCGATGGTAAGCAATTTTTGGATAAGACAGTAAAAGCATGGCAACAAAAGTTGTTGCACGCTTTGCGCATGCTCGGTAATATTTCCGTTGCCGATGGTGAACAAGATACGTATACACAAATTTTGCAAACATTTCATCTTTTGGCTGATCTTGAGCAATCCGTGTGTGATTTTCGGAAATCTCAAAGCATTCGGGGATCCGTTGCACACTCCAACCAATTGTTTAACAAAGAAGAATTGGCCAACGCCAATTTGGCTTCCAAAATCAACAAGTTGAGTCGCCCAAACTCTTTCAAAGGAGGAAAAGGAGGAAAAGGTGGCCGAGGTTGGGGATCTATTTTGCGCTCTTTCGGAAAAGGCCAATACAACCGAGGATGTGGTTCCTATGGAAATTCTTATGGAAATTCTTATTCCAAGCCTTTCTCCCCGCCCGCCCCTACTCAAGGACCCCGTGGTCAAGGTTCTCAATGACTCACCGATTCTTCTCTATATGAAGTTACGCCGTCAACTTCATTGGTAGAAGCAACATGCTACTCCCCAAGTTTTAGATCGCATTCAGTTCGGTCTTCCCGCTACTTGGATCCATCCTTACCGCATGCGCGCCGCATATCAAGAGCACACATCTCAAGAGACACACGATGCATTAAGCGTTATGTCCGAGTATCTCGAGATTTCGCCGTTCGGTTGCTCTCAAAACCTCCTCGCAACTTGGTGACTTGGTTCATGGTGTATCATCCCAAACCCCGTTTCATCTCCAATTGCGTTGCAATCAATCGTTGCCTCGAACCCCCGCCATATTTTCGACTTCCGAATTGGGGAACCATTTTTCCATTTTTGATACAAGGCCATTGGGCCATCAAGATAGATCTCAAGCACGCTTCTTTCCATCTCGCTCTTTGCCCCGAACTTCAAGGTCTTTTCAATTTCCGAATTGGAAACCAGTACTTCCAATGTCACAGCGCTTGTTTCGGGCTTCACTACATTCCATATCTTTGGACCGAGGTAATGAAAACATTTCTTCGGAAATGGCGAAGAGCAGGAATAGTAGCATTCATCTATTTAGACGATATAATCATTCTAGGGGCAACCAAAAGGCTCCTCTTGTCCCAGCGGCGCACCGTGGTGCAAGACATTATAAATTCCGGTTTGACTATCAACGCTCCAAAGTCTTTGCTAGAGCCTGTGCAATCTTTCGATGCGCTAGGTTTGTCCGTGGATCTAGCCAACGGCTTCCTTTTAGTGCCAACTTACAAGCGAAAAGGGTACCGAAAAGAGGCAGGGAAGATTTTAACAAAGACGTGCATGAGCCCACGAAAAATGGCCGCCATTTTGGGCCGTTTTCGCAGCTTGCTGCCCGCCCTTCCCTCCCTTCGAGCATTCACAGACGGCATGGTTCGCTTCGTCGCTCTTCACCGTCGTGTGGGTTGGGATTGTCAATGCCTTATCCGTGTCTCCTTAAAAGATCAGGTACGAGAAGTCACCAACATTCTCCACACATGGCCGGGAAGGCCATTTCTCGGAAAACTTTCCAACAACATTGTCAATCTCGCTTCGGACAGCACTTTACTGGCTTGGGGGAGGCTCAATGTTTCAACCAACGAAGTGGTTCACAGTTTTTGGGGCCCCAATGCATCCCACATCCATCACAAAGAGCTTCAAGTGTCCATACACACGGCAATGGCGCTTGCTCCGCCCCACAGCCAGGTCAATATCGACATCGACAACTCCGTGGCATTTTCCTATCTAATGCGTCATGGAGGGAAAATTGGAAAGCTCAACGAGATTTTAAGACCTTTTCTTCATTGAGTGAACCTTCATTCCGTTTCGTTAGTTCCACGCCTAGTGCCCTCGAGTCAAATGCAAGCGGATGCAATTTCCCGTTGGTCCATCGACCCCGGGGATTACTCGCTGGATCCTCAGGTGTTTCAACATCTGTTGCATGTGTTTCGCAATCACATTCACCCAACGGTGGACCTTTTCGCTTCGCCAAGTAATGCGCTCCTCCCGGCCTTCGGCTCGCGTTGGCCTCATCACCGGGCGGTGGTCGTGGATGCGCTATCAGCCAACTTGGCCTCCCTAACCTACGTTTGGTGTCACCCTCCATGGGCAGTCATAGGAAGGTGGTTGCATCGCTTGCGAGTTCACCCCCACATTCGCGTGTTTACGGTGGTGCCATGGTGGGTCTCAGAGTCATGGTGGCCCCTATTAACAGCACTGCGGGTCCCGTCGGCGCCAGTGGTGCAGATAAACCTCCGTAACGGACTTTGCGTGAGTGCTTGGGGGAAACCTATGAAAAAGTCGCGCTGGCCCCGGATTTGCTTGCTGTTGTCCGGAAGACATTATCGTCCCGGGGCCTCTCTGAGTTGCAAATTGATTCACATATAAAGAAATTGGGATCTCCCAAAAGATACCAGTCGGCTTTCGCCGTTTTGTTTGCCATGGCTTTGCGTGATGGGCTAACAATTGATAGCCCTTCTGATTCATTTGCGGGCCTTCTTCTCGAGCTCAATTCCTATTCGTCTTCTACGGCGCGTAATGCTTATTCTGCTTTGTTGTTGATTCCTGGATTTCAAAGTATACGGTTTCATCCTTTACTTTCCCATGTGCGCAAGTTTTGGAACAAACACGCACCGAAGTATGCTGCCTTTTGGGATCCTATCCCGGTGTTTTGGGCATTCATCGGCACTTCTTACGATTTGTCTGTGATTAAGAAGGTGCGCATCAAACTCATTTTGTTGTGGCGCTTCCTCGGGCTGTTTCGGTCGTTTCATTTATCACGGACTTTGCGCCAAGTCTCTTCGGTTGGCAACCGACGCTTTGTGGCCGTTAGACGTAAGAACAAATCTTCTTATCGCTGGGAGGAGATTTTGGTCTTAAAGGACAAGAGTTGGTGTCCTTGGGAGACACTTTTATTGTATGTTAGCCTCACGTCTTCACTCGTGGCGCCTACGACGCCTTTGCTCATCTCACTCCATCGCCCATATACCCCGCCTGCGCCTAACACAGTAGGAAGTTTGACCGCTGCTGAGTTGAAGCGGTTTGGCATCGACATGTCCGTTTGGGGTGCGCACACCACGCGTGGCGCTTTCGTTGAATTTTTTCGCTGGTTGGGGTTGCCGAGTGAGGTTGTTGCCTCCATTGGGCAATGGGAGAATTTGGATGCATTTGCAAAACATTATTTGCGCGTTGGCGCGTCCGGTGAAGCCAAGAAAGCACTGGACGACGTTGTACACACTACCTCACACGAGTCTTGTTGCTCTGGCGACGTGCCGCAAACTCACCCGGAGCCTGTCTTGCAGAGATGAGGGGACGAAGTGGCACGGAGCAAAGGCAACAAGACACGGGTGAGCCCACGCAACCCAGCCCGGTCGTGTCGTCCAGTGCCTCTAAGCGTCCAAGGGGGCGCGCTCCTGAACCTCCACGCAAGTTTCCGCGCCTTGAGTCTGTTTCTTCTAGTGGTAGGCATGTCACACGCTTTAATTTGGACAATGATTGAGGTGGTGCACTTCAAGTACCCTTCTAGAAACCACCGACCGCCGTCCTTTCAAAGAGTGAGAAATTCCTAATTACTGGCGGCAAGGAAGAGTGGACCTCACCCGTGTCTTGTTGCCTTTGCTCCGTGCCACTTCCTCCCCTCATCAGTTGCAAGACAGGCTCCGGGTGAGTTTGCAAATCACCCTACTGACTTGCGGCTTTGAGTCTTGCCATGCATTAAAACTCTCGTCCGTAAATTCCGACTTTCATGAATCATGGTCACACGGTACCATATTGACTTGCCATGCATGAAAACTCCCATCCATAAATTCAAAACTTCATGAAACTTGGTCCCGTGGTGTCATATTGACTTGCCATGCATGAAAAACATCCGTGAATCGAAACCATCCTCAAACATGGAGACATGGTACCATTCTGACTTGCCATGCATGAAAACCCCCATCCGTAAGTTCAAAACTTCATGAAACATGGTCACATGGTACGATATTGACTTGCAATGCATGAAGACCCCCATGCGTAAATTCAAGTCTTCCTAAAACATGGTCACATGGTGTCATATTTATGGAAGCAATTTGCATTTGATTTGTGCATAATTGTCACACGCTACGAACCCGTCCAAAGAATACGCTACACTCTGCCTTTTTTTGGTGCATGGGGGTTGCCCCTCAGCGAGCATAACACAAAAGCGGCCTAACCACGGGCAAGTGAGCGTTCATGGCGAGCCGAAGTTCATCGAAGGACAGCAGCCATGTGTACAGTAACTCAGGGGGTGTGACCCTGCTCCAAAATGCACCAAAGGCATGGTTACTGTGGGCTGTGGCTTCGCCATTGGCCCTATGTTTGGTGTTATGGCGCGAGACGAATCGAAAATGAAATGGACTATATATATATATATATATATATATATATGTACATATATATATATACACTACACTCCGCCTTTGTGTATTGCAGCTATGGTTTTCATCTTGTGCCTTTGCCATTGAAGATGCCTGCGTGTGTTCTCTTGTCCCGACTACGGAGATCAGCATATTTGACCGTCCCATACTCATACGGTCTTATTAACTCAATCACCTTGGTGCCCCAATCTCACACATCATCCCAAACATCATCCCGTTCGTGCCCTTACATCTCACGAACTACCGTGATACCGCTTCGTCATCATGTCCGACAAACCAATTTCCGATAAAAAATTGAAATGTTATATGTGCGGCTCGACGGAACACCGCATGCACCACTGCCCTCTCAAAAAAGAAAGATGCAAAGACGTTGATAAGGAAGGCAACTTCATAAAGCAACTGACGTGCTGGCACTGTTGTGAACGTGGTCACGATTTGGAGCATTGTCCCAACCAATCACAATGGGAGTATTGGCGCATTTGCTTCATCAAAAAGGAGTTTTACAAATCTCGACAAGAAGGCCGACCTTTCGTAGGAATTCTTCCCGGTGGTGGAAAAACCGCACCGGCGACCACCACATCTTCACGTTCCGACAAATCAAAAGGCACCCCGTCTCCCAAAATGTCACCCGCGTCACCTTCGGATGAGAAATCTTCGGGACCTGCAACTTCCTATGAAGTTAAGCTGGATGCACGCATGACGGCTATTGAGTCTACCAATGCAATTCTCCGCAAAGAAATGGGCGAAGTCAAGGAGTCCTTTGCCGTGTTGGAAAAGAAGGTTGATGACAACCAAAATACCCTCACCACTCAATTGAGCGATATGTTCGGCTTCATGAAAAAAAACATGTCCAACACGTCTACCGACAGGCCACAACCACCGGTTGATAAGCCTGGCAACAATTTTGCAAATCCGCCCCCCTTGGCTAAACCACCCTCAGCTATCGATGTGGATGACGCCTCTTCATCCTCTTCATCTCATGCTCCCACTCTGCCTCAGGACTCTTCAAAGAAAGCCAATGAACCCGTGGTCCCTACGGCCGATGACATTACGACCACCTCGCCACGTGCCGAGCTCGATGCTACCCCACCGGAATCCGTTGCTCCAGGACATGGTTTTAACTTCGCGCCCGGTGACGAAGTTTGGGCGGTCACCGGTACTGGCGTCTCTGCAGCCTACAGGCGTGTTACCATTGTGAGCCTTGCTGAAGCTAGCGGCCATCGTGGTTACCTTGTACAAGGAGGAACTGGGCAACCAATCTAGAAAGTTTTTATGAGAGTCTTTCAGCTCTTATTGTGCCTCGCCTGCTGCTTGCTGCTGGTGTAGGGTTCCTGCTGCTTGTTTTTGATGAGGTAAATGTTTTGTTGATGAAATACAACCAATTCAGGATAACCCAAGCCAGAGATGAGCAAGTAGAAGACAAACAGGATCAAAGCATGAAGGGCTGCAGTCACAAAGAGTTAGATCAAGAAACATATCAACAATAGACCACAGCAATAGACATTCAATGCAACTCAGGTTGAAATATTTTACATGATTGAGAAAAACTGATTGGAAAACTGCCCCAAGGGCTCACACTCTCCATAGTGCCATCTCGAGATGTGCACTCTTTGTTTTTGGGTCCCATAGGTGCTGAGGTGGCATGGCTTGTGGCGCTGAGGCCACTGCCATGTCACATGGGAACTTCCTACTTAGCTAGGCTGACTGGGTATTGAACCCAGGACCTCTCAAAAAGAGGTACCCCAGCCCCCTAGGGTGCATACCACTAGGATAGCTAAGAATCCATGAGAAAATATAGATAAATCCATAGGCTCTGAATCAATGTCAGCGCCTCAGTCAGTCCAGGAAAAGATGTTTTAGTTCACATTGTTTGGAGATTAAGGGGCCCACTCAACATCCTGATTTAGTGTTTGGTTCTATAGGCGCTAGGTCAAAATGTGTTATCACCCATTTTGGTTAGGCCAATACTAAGATAAAAATGCATCTCTAATACAACTAAAGTCCACTCCTAAGCAATGGAAAAGCACTTTTTCTTACTCCCCCCTTGTGCTGTGGTGGCCACCACTGTCGCATTTCAGCAAAAAGGGTATTTTTCTTGGCCTTTCCTTGGTTTCCACATCTACTTTAAAATACCTATAGCCTCCTTTACACTGGAAAAGGGCGCTTTACCATGGCCAGCGCCTTTAGCTGCATTGTTTGTGACAATTACCTACAGAAAACTGAGCGGTCTTGGCGCTGCGGGGGTTCCTGTGGCTTGGTGGGGTTAGAAGAGGGCATGCAAAGACCATATGCCTATGCATCCCTCCCTCCAAGCTGCAGCGTGACACAACCCAACGCCAGACTCTCATAGGACGCTCGATCTGAGTCTCCTGGAACCTGATGGAGACAACTGTCCTGATCCTGGGGCGAGGGGGCGACGATTAAATCAAAATTGCCCCTTGGTGGGGTCTTGGGTTCTGGTTCAGTCTCCTGCTGCTGCTTTTCGGCCCCAACAGCGGCCTACTCAGCGACACTTCGCGAGGATATCTGTACAACGGAGGAATGGAAGGATGAGGGGCGAATCCACGCAAACGCGAAGCGACAACACCTAAATCCGTCAAATGACGGCCTAGATTTTTTCTGAAAGCACTGCGGCGGACGGCTTTCGGAAAGCACGCTGCGGCGGACACGCACAAGCAAGCAGGCAGGCAAAGCACTGCGCTCACAAGGGCATCCTCATGCTCGTGTCATGTGACAAAGCGTTTCAGGATCCTTGCCACTCTGAAACAAGGGAACAAAAGTATGTACAGCAACACATCAGGATAGGTACACATGGGGTTAAGACTGGACTGGGGTAAGGGCATCACAGGACAATAGACACTCAGTCCCAACTCATATCCCAATCCCAGGTCCGTTCCTCTCAGTGGCTGGCAGGGGAGGGGGCTCAAAAACAACCCATGCCCTACTCAGTCCGGACCCTGAAACCCTGCCAATAGGGGAGGGTGTCCCGCCCAGCCACAGGCGAGTTCCTGGGAACCAAGGGGCTCCAAGGCCAACCAACAGTTGCTCCCTATGCCCCCTTAACGATAGGTCCCGACTCCCCTCTGAGCCGGAGATAAGGCCCCGCCATTATCCCCTAGGAGTTGGTAGCTGAAAATGGGCTGTTTCAGCCCAAACTGATATTAGCTCCGAAAGCTCCAAAATTGACCCCTCGTCTGGACCCGCCAGAGGTAGGGACGAGGCAACTGACCCTCTGCCCTTCAAGTACGAACTCCCTGGAGCCCTCACCCAACCTGGTTCCCTCTGAGGTCCCGGCATCAGGGCACCACGGGTTCGTCAAGTGGGGTCATGATGCCAAAATCACCAAAATTGGCATCATTCCCACGCGTGGCTCGCCCGGCCAGGGCAAGGCCAATGGCTCACAGGATAGGAGGCATGACCTAGGACCTATATCTGAGTGCACCACGTGGAATTAGGTCCGGGCTCCTTGTGGGCATACAGATATGGGGCCGCCAATTGACCACACGGGGGGCTGAAATTGAGGTCCCAAAAGGGGGTCATTTTGGCTGCTCAAAATGAGCCAAAATCGGGGGTCCCCCCAATAGTATATCTCCACGCCGGCTTGGAAATCTGATCCGCCATTCCACACGCGATCCACCAGGAGTCCAACGGAGACTGCCATGCCCTTGGCTCTCAAAGATCTCCATGCCACTCGGCGTGGTGACAATCCAAATTGGGTCCACAATTGCCAAAATGGCAAAATCGGTCGTCTCGCTCGACCGTCCAGGGTAGGAAACCTTGGCGATATTGACGCGCCAAGCCTTGATTCACAACCCTTGCTATCCCCTTTGGTCCCATGCCCTGGGTTATGGCTTGCTGTCACACTGGCTGCTTGCTGTTCACCGAGGGGATGAACACGCGGATGGGGCAGAAAGCAGCATGCGGTGCAACGGGGGGGATCATGGATCACACCAAAAGTTGAATAACTCCGGATGAGCCGGAGGAGCAAATACGAAAAGTAAGAAGAAGTGCTTTTCCATTGCTTTGAGGCATATTCTAGTTGTATTAGAGATGCACTGAGCATCTATGCATTTTTATCTTAGTATTGGTCCCACCAAAAGTGGTGATAACACATTTTGACCTATGGAACCAAACACCCAATCAGGATATGGAGTGGACCCCTTAATCCCCTTTCAATGTGAAGCAAATCATCTTTTCCTGAGTTGACTGAGAACTGACATATCCAAGGTAGAGCCTATGAATTTGTCTATGTTTTTCCATGAATTCTTAGCTATCCTAGTGGTATGCACCCTAGGGGGCTGGGCACCTCTTTTTGAGAGGTCCTGGGTTCAATTCCTGGTCAGCCTAGCTAAGTAGGAAGATCCCATGTGACATGGCAGTGACCTCATCGCCACATGCCCTGCCACCTCGGCACATATGGGACCCAAAACAAAGAGTGCACATCTCCTGAGATGGC
The DNA here is from genome assembly GCA_964036045.1 of Eutreptiella sp. 'Long Island Sound 2002'. Taxonomy (NCBI): domain Eukaryota; phylum Euglenozoa; class Euglenophyceae; order Eutreptiales; family Eutreptiaceae; genus Eutreptiella; species Eutreptiella sp. 'Long Island Sound 2002'. Next base: position 12,739,183 of record OZ038404.1, on the reverse strand, counting down.
ACTATGGAGATAGAGTGACCATGGGGCAGTTTTCTAACTCTTTTCCAAAACATTTCAGCTATCTTTGTGAATATGCATTCATTTGTGACCTGAGTTGCAGTTTCTGTGAATATCCAATCATCTTTCACTGTTTACACTGCAGCCCTTCATGCTTTGATCCTGATTCTCTTCTCCTTGCACACTTCTGGCTTGGGTTATCCTGGATTGACTATATTTCTGCAAACAAAAGGTTTTCATCTTCCAAAACAAGCAGCAGGAAACCCTACACCTACAGCAAGCAGCAGGAGAAGCAAAAACACAGTGCTGAAACCACTATAAACTTTTCTGGTAGCAAGAGGCAGCCTGTCTCTGCGCACCGGCAGCAACCCCGTGCCGTACATCCAGTGCGCCGAGTACGGGCAAATATAAGCAGAAGGGTGAAAGAAGATGGATCCAAGAAAGGAGGACGCCGACGCGAAGACAGCGCCAGCGCCTGAGGCGCCGGCAAGGCCAGTGCCTGGCGCTGTACCTTCGGCGGAGCCCTTACATGGGCCAGTGGATGCGGCTGAGGACTCCCTGGATGGACTCCAGACGGCCTTCGGGGCCCTGTCTGTCGAGGAGGTGGTCACCACTCAGCCTGTGAAGAGGAAGAGAGAGAGCGAGAAGGATGCTGGAGAAGGAGCAGACGAAGGAGAGGAGCAAGGGCAAGACCTGACGAATGTCCCTACCTTCGAAGGCGCACCAAGCGCTTCTGGCCTCCACGCATCACCCTCTCCTTTAACCACCACACTCCCAGCCGCTGCAACATCCACTTCCACAACCAACCCGCCTATGGCAGAGGGCACAGGCTTTACTGGCATGCCTGTCATATGCTTGTGCTTGGTTGCATATAGAAAACCCATTTTCCTTGTCTTGCACTTAAAAATAAAATTGTTTCCAATGTTCTCCATTACAATTGATCTTGTTGGCAAGTACAGGACACAGGCAACAGCAAGAAGACGAAGTCGTGAACGAATATTGAGCTGGACCAACTGGCTGGTCCAGTAATACGGGTTCACATGCCTAAATAACAAGAAAATTGATATAACAATAAATTCTCATTAAAAAGGCAATAAAACCTATATTTTATCAACTTTCTGAGTAGTCTATCTTATCACAGGCCTTGTCAACATTACGTAAATTGCTGTCGGCGGCAAAAGACGGCGACAGTCGCGACAAGCCATCTGAAGCTTCGAAACAGCTTCAAAATCGCTTCTAATACATTAGAACCTTCTAAAATGCTATAAAACATGATTAAATCACATTATAAGCATATGGGATGTGATTATTCATGTATGGCTACTAATGTATCCTAGATCTCCGCTCTCTGTAGTGTACCTAAGAGCAGTAGAGTCTAGCAGTAAGATATAGGCTTGGAATATAAGCCAAATATGAGCAAATATCCTAGTGTTCTAGGATCTTGAGGCTTGGAGAGGTCTAGTATAGATCCTCCAGAAAGCTTCTGACAGGCCCCAATGCCCTGACTTATTACACCCCCTTCCTAAGCTTCATGTACATTCGCTAAGAATGTTCATGACAAGCTGATAATCTAAGATAAGGAGGGGTATGGGCATAAGGCATGCTCATATTGAATGTTCTGAGTGTCTAATGTAGTGTCTTACTACCCCCTTCCTAGAGGTAAAGATGTATCTCTACCTAAGAGGGTAAAGTTCCTAAGTCTTGGGTATGGTAGGGCTCAAAATGAAACATGAGAAACACTAAGCAAAAAGCTAGCATACAAAGTATGAACAATGATAACCTAAATCTTCAGGCAAACAATGAGGGTAAGGGTAATACACCTGGATGTAGACGTATAAATTACAATGAGCTATACGGAAAATCAATCACAATTGAGAATGAAATGCAACATGTGGGGTTAAACTGGAAATTCCAGCTCTGCCCAAGCTGTCTATTGACAGGCTTGTCTTCGTCATCCAAAGAGAGGATATACCACCTTACTCAACGGATGCGTTACATGTGGCTACCTAATGCAATGGATGCATTGGTACCTATTTGATGCAATGGGTTTCTTGGCCTGCATTACATGGACAGAGAAAGCGAGGCAGCATCAGTAATGACTAACTCTTGATTAGTTTAGCGGGTAGGGATAACTCGTAGTGTGTGGGGGGGGTGGCAGTCACGATGAGTAGACACCATCTGACCCGGATCTGCTCTTTCTTATCCCGGCCGTGGGGATTGATCCGTCTGGGGGTATGGGGATTTATACTAATACTTCAACCAAAAAAACGTTGAAAGATATAGTCCGTCATTACCAACCTTTTACTCATACTTTCTAGCTATCTCTAAAAACAAAGCTGAAACGTCAGTTACCTAACAAGCCTAGCAATCATGTACAAAAGAATCAACATTCCATCACGGAAAAATGCTCTGGTCCACAAATGCAGAGCATATGAACCATGTTCCTCAATAGGACATAGCCAACAGGAATTTAATGAGATATGAAGCTAGCGGGAATACTGATTTGTGTAGACATGTCCCAAATGACTTAAATTACCAAAGCAAATAATTTGCACGAAGAAGTGAAAATGTAGAGGTGTGTTCATCATGTATTTTCAGAGAAACAAGATGTATGGGTTGTGGCAAGTGCTAAAGATGACAAAACCAATGAATTGTACGTCTGCATGTAGGGGTTGGGTTCACGGGTAGGGGTGGGCTGGTCCCCTGGGGTTGGTTGGAAATGAAGTAGGTAAGTGATAAGTGAAAAAAAGTTGAAAGGTCGGATCTTTCATGGAACGCCGTTCAGCTCTAGTGCGAGCCAACGGATATCCTACACGACTAGAGGGTCGCCACTGCCTCATACGCGAAATGTATCATTGTCAGGTTGTCTCAAACAAGTGGAAGTAGTAAATCTCCGAAAAATGCTATTGTAGTTAAAGTGTGTTCTGTACCTTACCGGAAGACCAATTATGGCGAGCCCCTTGCCCAGCAGATGGTTGTACAAAGCCATCCGTGCGGGGGCCTGTCTTCCTACATGAAGAGTGAATTCCGCTCAACTGAATTGCAGGATTCAGGCTATCCTCTTGGAGCTTGACTCCGTCATCTATCTCTACCGCAAGAGAAGGGGTCTATCCCACTGCAGGGAAAGTACTTATCTAGGCGCGCGAGGGTAGAAGCCCATTACTGTAGGCTTTCGATACCTTTCGATAATCCTTTTCAATGAGCCTACCGTAGTGCACCGCTGGTCTCGGTGGCTACCGGCGTAGGGCTCTTCACTAACACATCGCGGAATGCATTAGCCAAGTCACAGGCTAAGTGACCAAGCTTAAACCTGTTCACTCGTGTTACACAACAAAGACGTGGCGGGGTGAGACCAATGCCGGCTCTTGTAAGCGGACACTGACTATCTACACGAAGGAAATGACTTAGAAATTGGCTCATAGGCAAAAATTTGATGGATGTGGTACTACAGCAATTCCTCAGAGTGTGATATCCAAAGAGAACAAATGGAATAATCAAACGGTTCATGGTATGTGTTTGTGTGTGGGTTGTATGTGTGGTGTGATGAGGGAGGGAATGTGTGAAAAATCCAAGTAAGTTTGTCATGCTGATGGTCTCGTCGGGGGGATAGAGAATGTAATGTTGTAGACTGCTGACACTCAATTGAGCACTCTCAAACCCAGTAATTGAGGCTGTACCAGGCGATCTAGCGAAAGTTAACGAAGCGGAACGTACCCGTAGTGGTTCGGTAGCAAATTTGAGGATAAACTAGCTCTTTAGACCAAATGACCTAGGTCAATGATCGCGAGGGTTGGAAAAGAGATTCATTCCTCACAAGTTGCAGTTAATCAACAAAAGTTGAGTGGATACGAATGAATTGTTCGTCGCTGCGATCCAAAACTCGGGGTCTATTGAGCAAAAGGTGCTCATAGAACTACGTAGGGCAGATCAATTACGGACCATATTGCATGTTGAGCGTTATGGGCAAGCCCTTGCAATAAGGAAGTAATGCAATACGTATGAAATGTAAGATTTGCAAAGTGAAATGCAATGAATGAGTGACCTTTCTGAACGAATGAATGAAATGCAATCCGAATGGAGAGTAGAATACGTCACTAGTCAAACGCTTGCCTTGACGGCCATGCAGTGAAGGATGAGATGCATGGTAGAGTGAAATGAGGACAAATCACTTCCTAGCTCAAATGCAATTGTGCTGAAATGAAATAGCTTGACAAATTCAGGCTTCCGGAAAGGGTCTCAGCACACGTATGAGTGGCGGACCGTGACCAGAAGTCATGCAGTCTATGCAGAGTCTCGGCAACCCATGAGAGGGCACGGACCGTGCTCAGAACTACATTGAACTGTGTCAGGTAGTTCAGTAAAGAGATGAAAATCAGTTAAATGGCATTGCATGCTAACATTCCGGCCTGCACCTACTGGAATGGTTACCTCTATTACAGTACCAGCGCCTTGCGGCACTTCTCCTCACCACCCTGCCCTACAGGGGGAGGACCGGAGACATTAAGTTGCATATGCAACCGTTAGCATTAGGGTAATACCATAAAATCAATGCACCTCCTACACTAGCTAGTTAGCTAGCTAGCTAGCTAGAGTAAGTAAGTAAGAGTAAGTAAGTTTTGCAAGCTTCTTCCGCGACCAGTTACCACCACTAACCTCTCTCATCGGAGGATGGTCACAAGGACCCAGAGAGAGGTCAATGCCAATGGTTTGGTCGAATGCGGTCTTTTAATGTTTCACTTGGGTGCTCCTGCATTGAGTCTTCTGTTCCGCCTTCCGCTCACACCCGTCTTTCGCCTCCCTACTCCCTGGTGGCAACAAGCCCCACGCCTTCTTTGTCCCCATGACAACGGGCCAGCCGAACTGAGCCACTCAGCCTGGGGAGTCGAAGGGAAAGGCTTGGACGGTGAATGTGGCGGTCGCAAACGGTCCGTTAATGGTTGTGGCCAAGTTTGTTTTGTGGCCGAAAAAGACAACAAAATGTTTCACTATTTACTGTATGTCTAAGTAATTCTAAGCTAACCTTTCTACCTAGGCTAAGCCTAGTCAGAATGAATCAAAACTGATGCAAACAATCACAAACTGCAATATCATACAATGATTCAAGGTTAGAAGACCACAGAAATCGCGAATGGTTTTGCAAAACAATGACCAAAAACCATGTTTTCCTTGAAAATGTGCAACTTCTGGACCTTTTTTCTGCACTATGTTGCTGACATGTCAGAAAAAGAATATCCGCACTGTTTAGGGCATGTCCTCAGGTTTTCGAAACATATTTGATGTTGCCCCAACTCATCATAGGCTCAGAGAAATAGAAGTTGGGGGGAGACACATGAATCTCACATGCCACACATGCTGAAAAACCATCAAAAAAGCATAAGGAAACCGAACTTTTTCACTGTCATCCCATTTTCAATAAAATCCAATGATTAAATATCTGCAGACTAGACACCATCACCTTTCCGAGACACCTTTGATGACTGTCCAACTCACCACAGGCTCTGAGAAAGGTATTTTTCTTGTAGCAACATGAACACAAACATTGAAAACATGCTTTCATGCACTAAGTTGACCACCATGGAAAAAATCCATTCGTGACCACAGGGATTCAAACTAAACATTTGTCGTAAACTTCGTACTCCAGTGTTCACAAAACACCTTGGTTCAGGTGCGAACTCACCAGGGTCTCAGAGAAATGATCAAACCTCCAAAACCATTGTGCATGATTTTTCACCAAGTGGTTTGTGTGGTAACTTGTTGCAATTTTACCATAGCCATTCTTATTTTCTGAAAATAAAAACGACTCAGGGTTAGAAAGCACATACTTCAGTGTTGTTCAGAAAAATAATGTTAAACCTCAAACCTTTTTTCTCTGGGAGATATGAAGAAAGCACAAAAGGCACTTTTGAGAGGCTTTTGGCGTGTGGTTCATGGGTGACATTGTTGGAGATAAGAAAAATAGTAGAAAAATTGATTTCAAGAAAGTGACGTAAGGGCTAGAAGCGTACTACTGTCTACTTTCGAAAAATGCTTAGTTCAGATTTTTTCAGCGCAGTGGCGCGAAGATATGCGTAAAACACCAAATGTCATTTTGGGGTGTTTTAGAGGGTTGGGCAACAAGTGATTCATGGGTCATCTTGGAAAAATCACAGAAAAGAGCCCTTGAGGAGTTGAAACAAAATGAAAAGCGTATTTTAAAGCTGACGCTCTCTAGTTTACGATAACGCTTTAGTTGACGCGATTCGACGCACTGGCGCGAAGATACGCGTGAAATGAGTTAGGCCATTTTCGACATTTTTGGCCTTTTGATAGATGAAAGAGATGGAAGAAATCATGAAGAAATCAAAGCTTTTGGGCTCCAAGGAGGGTGCACAGTGACTGGGGTGGGGATTTATAGTCACGGACCGTCGCTGTTGCCCCTTCCCTTGACATAGGGTCAACCAGAGGGACCGTAAGCAAGGAGAAGTAAAGCCTTGAGAATCAAAACAACAAGCATGCAAAATGTAGCAAACAAAAGCCACACAATCAATGGCTCTAGGCCTCAAAGAGCCTCAAGAGAGCCTCTGGAAGCTCGCTCGCAGCGCTCCTGCAGCACGTCGTCGTCGTAGAAGTCGTTGTCGTCGTCGCTGAAGCGCTGGGAAGTCGCCTTGTGTAGTAGAAGGTCACCACATTTTTGAAACTTCTTGTTAAGTTAAAATCCTTCACAATCCTCACCAAACTCAATGAAATAAACCCACTGGACGGCTTTTCGAACTCTTCTGAAGCCTCTGGCGTCGTCGTACTTGCGTAAAGGTTGCTTCACGCTACGCTCTTGGAGTCTTCGAATTTATTTGAAGGTTCTTTGGCCATAGGAGGAAGTATACCTTCAAGACTTGAAAGTTTCTTGAACTTTTTGATAAATTCAAGCAAGGAACTCACTTTACTTGAACAGCGTACGCTGGCCCAGCTGCTGCTCGTCGTCCTCGTCGTCGTCGACCTGCTGGAACTTCAGATTACTGGACTGTCATATGCTTGTGCTTGGGTGCATATAGAAAACCCATTTTCCTTGTCTTGCACTTAAAAATCAAATTGTTTCCAATGTTCTCCATTACAATTGATCTTGTTGGCAAGTACAGGACACAGGCAACAGCAAGAAGACGAAGTCGTGAACGAACATTGAGCTGGACCAACTGGCTGATCCAGTAATACGGGTTCACATGCCTAAATAACAAGAAAATTGATATAACAATAAATTCTCATTAAAAAGGCAATAAAACCTATATTTTATCAACTTTCTGAGTAGTCTATCTTATCACAGGCCTTGTCAACATTACGTAAATTGCTGTCGGCGGCAAAAGACGGCGACAGTCGCGACAAGCCATCTGAAGCTTCGAAACAGCTTCAAAATCGCTTCTAATACATTAGAACCTTCTAAAATGCTATAAAACATGATTAAATCACATTATAAGCATATGGGATGTGATTATTCATGTATGGCTACTAATGTATCCTAGATCTCCGCTCTCTGTAGTGTACCTAGAAGCAGTAGAGTCTAGCAGTAAGCTATAGGCTTGGAATATAAGCCAAATATGAGCAAATATCCTAGTGTTCTAGGATCTTGAGGCTTGGAGAGGTCTAGTATAGATCCTCCAGAAAGCTTCTGACAGGCCCCAATGCCCTGACTTATTACAACCCTACCCCGCCTATGGTATGGGCCCACCTACCACTGCGCTCCTTGAGGCAACTACTGCCAGTGAGCCGGTGGCTTCCAGCTCTGCGCCGCGATGGTATGCGGCTGAATATCCCCATCCACTACCCGCTACTGGAACCTATGTGGATGTTCCTGGGTATGCACCTGGGTATGCACCCTTGAGTGGGTTGAGGAGAGGACCTGAGTCCCTTGGAGGCAGGAGTAGAGGATCGGGGACATCCTCCAACAGGTCCCTGACGCGGTCGGAGATCAACGAGGTGCTCCGAGGAGCCACTTCAAAAATCGTGGGCGACCTCACACAAGAGATCCGTGAGAAGCTGGAGCCCCTGATGATCCCGCCCCAAGCGTCACCCATCTCGGTGGGAATGTCACCCCACCGAGTACAGGCTAACCACCTGGCGGCAGGGTTGACAAATACCCTGGGGAGCCTGAGGAGCAGACCGATGCCGACGCCTGCAGCAATACCGAGAAGTCCCTTCGTGCCGAGAACGGCCCAGCCGCCCTACAGCCACGTGACGAACTCGACGAGGGCCGAGCTGGACCGGCTGGGGCTGACAGCCTTAAGGGCTATGGTGGACGTAGAGCCTTATGGCTCTAGTGATCTTGGCGGAGACCCCTCCGATGACGAGCCGCCGTCGATGGATTCTTCTTCGCCCTCAGATGACGATGACGCTGAGGACCCCGAGGACCACAAGGGTAAGAAGAAGAAGAAGAAGAAGAAGAAGACCCGACGCCCTGAAGGACGCAGGACTCAGGAGGCGAAGGCTATTGCCACCTCCAAGATCGTGGTCAACCTGCCTGAGTTCACAGGCAAGGACCTCAGCGAGTTCGCTGAGAACTTTGGCCGGTTCCTACGACTGACCGGCCAAACCCACGCTAGTGGGCGAGTGAAGTGCGATCTGCTCCTGCAGTGCTGCAAGACCAAGTACCTGGAGAAGCAGGTCAGGCAGATCGTGACTAACTCCGCCACCTTTGCCGATGTGTTGGTTGCCCTGGAGAGGCAGTACCCGACCTACGAAACCGACCTCTCCATCAGGGCCGAGATCCAGAACCTGCCCGTGCTGCCCAACAACCCCAAACCTGGCAGGGTATCTGAGCTGTTGGCTGACCTGGATCACTGGGCTGGACGACTGACGCCCGGTTCCTACAGCAGCGACGACCTGCTGTTCTGGCTGGTGGCCAAGCTCCCTCGAGAGCTATGGGACGACTGCCGTTCGACGGCGGAGCGCAAGGCTAGGTCCCTCCGCTACGAGGACCTATGCGTGCTACTCCTGGAGCTCGCGCTGGAGAAGGAGAGCGACCAGCACTTGAACAACTACCGTCCTGGTGGTGGAGGTTCTGGAGGCCATGGCAAAGGGTACCAAGGGTCCCGACCTGGGCAGGGGACTACCCCCAAACACGCCCACGCCCGCATCATGGAGAAGGTGAAGGAGGTATTCTGGTGTGATGCCAGAGACGAGCAGGGCCACCTGCAGCACGCCCCTGACTGCGAGCAGCGAGACTGCTTCGTAGTCCAGGGGAAGCAGCAGGAAAAGAACACCGGCGCTAAAGCAAAGCTGCCGGATCATTACCGGTGCACCATCACGTGTGCATTCTGCGGGAAGCGGAAGCACTACGAGGATGAGTGCTACCATAAGCAACGCCTATCGGCGAAGCTTAAAGGGGAAGATCCTGGCAAAGGCTCAAGCAGAGGTGGAGGCAAAGGCAAAGGCAACGACTCCGGCAAGGGCAAGTCGAAAGGACGTGGTCAAGGGCAAGACAAGGGTCAAGGTGGACGAGGAGGAGGCGCTAACCGCCAGCCCGACAACAAGAACAAGGACAAGAACGGAGGCAACCCCAACCCTAATCCAGGGGGGAACTCCGAGCCCTCTGGAGGGCAGTCTGGTCCTACCACACGCTCACAAACGCAGGCCCAGCAAGAACAAGGAGCCAAGCGTGAGCATGAAGGTGGTGACAACGGCAACGCTAAGAAGAGGAGCCATTTCATGAGGATGGCCCGCAAATTGCGGAACAAGGGGTTCGAGGTGACCTGTCCCGCGGAGTTCTGACGGGGACGCTCTGGTGGCACCCAAGACTTGGTGTTTTGGGTACGTATCCGACTAGGGGGACGCGAATACCTGGGGGTACTGGATACCGGCGCCACCATATCTATAGTGGCCAAGAAAATTTTACCTTGTGGGAGCCTGAAGAACACCATGACCACCGCTGCTATACGTATGGGGGATGGACATGTGGTGCACAGCTGCGGGGACTGTGACGTGGAGGTACCTATGGGCTCTCGAACTATCGCCCATCGGTTCTATGTGATGGACACTGAGGCCTTCGACTTTGTACTGGGTACTGACTTCTTCGTACAGCACTCCCAGATACAATCCCTGACGGTGCAAGCGCCCTACCTCCTCTACGTGGACCACGGCAGTGGCAGAGAGTCTGTGCCACTGGAGCAGTCGGAACATACCTCGAGTTACCTGAGACCATCGAAGGAGGAGCCCTCGAACATGATGGCGGCCTCCAAAACTGAGGACTATCAACTACTGGGGGAAGTCCTAGACCAAGGTCTGAAGGAGTTGGGTTACTCTCGAGAAGACCTGAGTGTGGAGTTGTTCGCCAGCGACAAGCAACATGTACTGGACCTTTACTGCAGCAAGGGGAAGAACTGTGTAAGTGCGGCTAGCCCCATCTGCTCAGATTTTCAGACATTCTGCCCAGATTGGCTACATTTTGGTCATTTTCTTTGCTTCGGCGGAATCGCCGCCTCGCAGCTCAGTCACAGGATATTTCCTATATATTTCTGATATGCCGGATTTGATTCCGCGGTCCATTTCCCGTAAATCCGCCGCATTCCGCTATTTTAGCTGGAATCGCCATTTGCCGCTGACGCGCGCTCGCGGGCCAGATCGGCCAAACATTTTTACATAAATGGATTATTCCAATCTTTTCAGACAGTTTTGGACAGTCAGATGTATTTAGAATAATTCCCCTCAATTTTCTTCATAGACTGGGATTTTCTGCCGGACCACAATCAGCATGGACCTTGCTTCTGTTGTCGCTGCTCTCGCCTCCGTTGGTGTCCGTGTCTCCGGTTCTACCCCCAATAACAACATCCAGGGAGACTCCTCGCGTGCCTGCCCCACTGGTCTTGCCGGCCCCGAGCCCTCCGGCACCCACAACGACCCAGGGCAGCACTTTCATGGTAGCAGAGGCTACCTGAATGTTGTTCCTTTGGTGTCCCAACCACAGCTAGCTCCCCAGTACGGCCCCGTAGACTCCGCCACCTCCGGAGACGTAACGATTACGCTGCCGTGGTGCTGTGCGAACGAGGCCTTGAGAGGAATGCCTTGCGCAAGCCCAAATTGCCCAAGAAGGGCACAAATCAGCAGCTGTGGAGGCCCAGATTACAATCAAGATCCCAGTCGAAATTGGCCATCAAGCAGCTGGAATCTCCCAGCCTACGCTAATGGCAACGCTCCGGTGGAGCTTACGGACCTGGCAGGTACTAATACTCCTTACCAATGTCCACATTTTGAGACCATCGACGCCGACATTGACGACATTGAGATGGGTGGTCCAGGTGAGGTACCTACCTATGATCGACCAGCCTCATGGGCACAATGGGACAACCATTTGTCTTCGGAAGTGACCCGTAACCTTGAGGCGCTTGAGGCCCTTTGTCTATTAGCCACGTCTAAGCTGATAGGTCAAGAAAGAATCGCCTCTGATTTTTTATTCGAATATTTTTTCCTCCTTCAAGAAGAAATTAAGACCAGGATGTGGTGGTGTTCTCAAGAAGATGAATCTTTTGCCATTTTTGTGCAGATCTGGGAGGCAAGTCCCTTCCCGAAGGAGAAGACCAAGGCACCTGTTGCCGGGCCCTCCGCCCCTCATCCCTCTGTTTCCATCCGCGACGATCTAGCCGCCGCGGTTGAGGAAGGAATTTTAGAGGCAGCTAGGCAGGCAAGCCTGGAAATTAGGACTGAAGGAGCTCCCCAAGTGGACTCCTGGCTGCGAACCACTGAGATTAGCGGTCCGACAGCCTGCTCAGGCCCTTCAGGACACGGTATGTACTGTCCTGCCGACTGCTCTTGCAGATTACAGCGAGATACTGAGCTCCAATTGCTCAAGGATCAAATGCAACTCATCATTCAGACGCTGGGAATTAAAGATCTTTTCAAGACCCACATGAGGTCTGAGGGTGCATCATCGGTGGAACAAACAACAGAACCGTCGGAGGAGGCGACAGAAATTTTTTCGATTGCTCCTTCGGTGGACTCTAAGACCACCGACGCAAGGATCAGCAGGACTAAGCTAAAGGAAAGGGTTACAATCTCTCGATCTCAGAGTAGATCGGTGAAGGCTAGGACTGAGGCTCAGAATGCCAAACGAACTGCCTCCCGTACTACCCTTCCTGCTGTTGATTCCAATGCAATTGCCCAGATGTTGCTTGCCCAGACCCTCGCCGGAGCTGGTGTGGCTAATGATGCCGCCAAGGTGTCTGCCATTACGGCCGGTGTTGGGCTGGATTCACTCCTAAATCCTACTTCATTGCGACTTCGTCAGGTTGCCAAGCAGCCGAAGTATAATGGGAACCCCAGACGTTGGCCTCAGTTCCAACGGGAATTTAAACTGTGGGTTAAGACTCAAAAACTCCAGGATGATCAGTTCCTGATGGCGCTCTTGGACTGCCTTGAGGGAGCGCCGGCCAATACTTGGCTCAGGACCTGGAGTGATCGTGAGGATTCAAGTTCCCCCCTTACCTTTGATGAGGTGTGGGAACAGTTGGAGGTACGTGGATCCCGACTGCCAGAGGACCATTACCATCAGATGTTGAAGAATTTTCCTTCGTTCTCGCGATTAATCTTGCACGAAGTGCAAGACAAGAGACAGCGCTTCTGGAATCTCGTAGAAGAATCTGAACATTCAGGCGAAAAATTTTCCAGTGCCGAGCTGAAAAATCTGATTTTTGACAAGATCCCCTCAGAAACCGCCGCCACTCTTCGGAATAGACAGTCCGAAGAAAAGGTCAAGACCTGGTGGGCGGAAGTCGATGGTTTTGACGCCTCGGCCAACCGGTTTACCGTCAGGGAGGCACTTCAAAAGTGCTCCCCCACGTCGTTTACCAAGGTGAAATTCACTGAAAACACGTGGAAAATCAAGTTTAATGAACACGAGGATCGGGACTTGTTTGTCCAAGTCCTCAACAGGGGAGTAAGCTTCCATGGCAATCGCCTGAAGGCCAGGAACTGGGTGTTTTCGTTCACCCCGCAGGAACTGTGGGAAGAGGTTGAGCGGCTCGCTGACGCCGCCAATCAAAATTTCCATGAGGGTCTTGGGGGAAACAAGAACACCCAGCAAAACACCCAAAATGGGGCCCAAAAGGGCAACAAAAAGGTGAATGACACCCGGAATGTTCAGGATCATTGTAGCATCTGCCTTCTTTTAGGTTCTACGAACCGAGCTAAGACGCATTCCACTGCTAATCACCGATGGTCTGCTTACGATCACAAGGTGATTAGTGAAAATGTCAGTAATTCGCAGAATTCAGACAGGAATGACAGACAGGTGCATGGTGCTAAGGGGGGAAAGGGTAATCCGAACCCCTCCGGTGGAAACGAAAATACCGGAGGCCCTGGCGGGTCCCAAGGCAAAGGGAATCGGACTCCATCCGGCTCCGGTGGGCAGCCGAACGGCCAGACAAGTCCTAATGGCAACGCCGGAGGCGGAAATCGAAATCCAGGCCAAACCCCTCAATTCGGTACAAACAAAGGAAATGCTCCAGGATCACAGGGTAAGGGTAAGGGAAATCCTTCAGGAACCCCCTTCTCTGGTAAGGGCAGAGGGCGTGGCGACGGTGGTAGCCCATCATCCGGCGGCCGTGGCCGTGGACGTGGAAAGGGCAATCATCGTGTGGATCAGGTCTCAGGTGCAGATCAGGTGTCTGATGCGGATCGAGATTATGTCGAAAATGCCCTGAATCCAGCGGATGATCCGTTCCAAGATGAGTGGATCGACGAATCAGGCTGTGTTCACAATGTTAACGCAGCCGCTGGAGGTCAGAACGCCTAGGGGAGCCATGAAAATGGTCCCTCCCCAGGCGATTTCAGGCATGATCCCCAAATTCCAGATCGACCATTACTTGATGTAGGGTCGCTTGTCTCCTCTCCCCTGGATCCGGCAGCGGATCCTTCTGTTGTAGTGGACGAGGTTGGTGTACAGTCCAAGCACAGGGCTCGTCAGTTTGTCACAAAGCTGTGGGTCTCTGATTGCAAGGGAAATTTCCACCTCGCCACTTGTTTGTGTGACAATGGATCAGAGGTAAATCTCCAATCCAATTCATTCTTACCCGACGACTGCGTGTTTGAATCGCCTCATCCTGTTACCCTCGAGGGAGTTTCTGGACATTCTCTCGCAGGTGGGCAACGCGGTTGTTATATATCAACTCATTTGGTCGCTCAAGACCTTTGGGAAGAGCAAAATGTGGAAGAAGTTGTCCTTAAGGATGACTACTTCTATCGTGCTGACATAAAATATGACCTTTATTTGGGCCATCCTTGGCTTCGCAAGAACAGGGTAGCGCCCGTAGGTCATCGTCGTTGTTTTTTGCTGGAGTCAGGTCCCTTGGAGCGTCCTGAATTTCGTTTTTTGCACGCAGGGTTTAAAAGTGCAGAAGAATTTTTGAAGCAAAAAGTGACACCAAAATTTGGCGAAGATGTCACCATTGCAGAGGTGAATGGGAGTGCCGATTACTCCCAAGAGTTAGAATGTCTTCGTAGGGACTCCCAGCCACGACGCCCTTCGCGCTGGCACTCTTCATCCTACAGAGTTGTCGACAAATGGCGCGATGCAATTTGTGAATACTTTCATGAACATCATTCCTTTTGGCCACAGTATGATGCCTTTGCTAACCGTATGAACAAGCGCTTTGACAAGCACTTTAGCGACGCTTGGACCCACAAATGGGACAAGAAGTTGTGGATTAATCCTCCGTTTCACTTAATCCAGCAGGTCATCCACAAAATCAAGCAAGATAAAACCCAGGCAATTTTAGTTGTGCCCTTGTGGGACGACAAGCCTTGGTTTCAGGAATTACAGGACATTTGTGTAGATTTCATCGAACTTCCCAGGAAGATTAAGCTGTATGCCAGGGACGACACAGGTCCCCTGCCACAGCGGTCCTGGAGTTCGCTTGCATTCCTGGTGGATGGAAAGCTTTCTGACTCTAATTCTGCTGATTCTAGTACAGATTCCTGTGTTGGGTCTGAATCTGAGGTTGAGCGTGGTGCTGATGATGAATCTATTTTTTCTGATTTTTGTCCGTCAGATACCCAAGGTGATTCAACGTCCAATGGATCCGCCTCGTCTCCCTCTTCCCCAATACGGTCGACATCGAAAAGAATCTTCAGTGCACGGGCGAGGAAAAATCTCCAATCGCGCCGCAAATTCAGAGTTTTTTATGAAAAACCCCCTGTGGAAGCTTTCATGGATCCTTTCGAGGAGCTGGATCACGAAGAGAATCTCTGGGATTTCGACACATGACCCACCTATCTTCAAGAGGCAGTTGATACGGACCTGTTTAGGGACATCCGTAAGAAGATTCTTCCTGCCAAAGCCGAAGAAGTCGCCAAAGTTTTTTCGACAGTAATTCCTGGAGATCAGGTGGACACTGAATTGTGTTCCAAGTCAAGAGAAAAGATTTTTGAGGAACGGAAGGACACAACCCTTTCAGGGAAGTTAATCAAAGACCCCCCTGTCCGTGGACAGTTCGGTGAAGCCTTCATCGAGCTTCGTGAAGGGTACAAGGCAAAAAAACAGCGCCCTTATGAAAATCATGGACACAAACATGAGATACTCAGAAAAATCATCGAGAGAAATCTCAGGGAATTTGGTTGGCTTGAGGGTTGTATGACCAGCGAATGGTGCTGTTCACCCTTCACAGTCCCGAGGCCACCGCCTGCAGACCAGAACACTATTGATGGTTGGCGAATGGTGGTTGATTTTCGCAATCTCAACGCCGAAACCAAGGCGGATTCGCACCCCCTGCCCCTCATTGAGGAGGAAATCGCTAAGAGGGCAAGAGGTCGTTTGTTCTCTGTGCTGGATCTCCGTCACGGCTTTCACCAAATGCCGTTGAGGAAGGACAGCAGACCTCTCACCTGTATGTGCACGCCATGTGGCCCAGTCCAATGGACCGTCATGCCCATGGGGCTGAAGAACGCCCCCTCATTTTTTCAAAGAATGATGGAGGATGTGCTGTTCACAACCCATCCTGAGCTTCGTGCCTTCGTGAGTGTGTACATAGATGACATAATCATCGCGACGGAGGGGGAGGGACTGACCGAAGCCGAGCTGGTGGCCCTACATGAGAAGCAGCTGAACCAAGTTTTGGACATTCTTGACGCCAATCAGCTGATTTGTGGGCCAAAGAAGGGAAAATTATTTTTAAAATCAGTCGAATTTTGTGGTTCTCTCCTAGAGAATGGCACCCGACGACCCAGTCCAGGGAAGCTCGTCGCTATTCAGAAGTGGAAGCGCCCTGAGACGATCACGGAGTTGAGAGGATTCCTGGGTTGTTGCAATTTTTACCACACTTTTGTGCCGAATTATGCCAAATTTGCTGCCCCCCTCACTGAATTATTGAAGGTAGGGAGAGATGCGGGCAAGGCAGGTTCAAAGGTTCGTGTCAAGTGGACTGACGAGTGCGAGGAGGCCTTCCATCACTTGAAGGCGGCCCTCTGCGAAGTCGCCACGTTGCATGTGCCCCAATTTGACCGACCCTTCTACATTAGAACCGACGCTTCTAGGTACGCGATCGGAGCTGTTCTTGAACAGGTTGATGAGGCCACCGGCGATCATTACCCTCTTGCATTTTGGTCTCGGAAGCTAGCCCCACGCCAAATGCAATGGTCGCCGCGTGAGCAAGAAACCTACGCCATCATCTGTGCTTTAAAAAAGTACCAATCGTGGGTTGGCACCAATCGAGTCGAGGTCCTGACGGATCATCGATCTCTGGAGTATTGGGCCACCGAACACATTGATACTGTCGCGAGCCCAGCTGGTCGACGGGCCAGATGGCACGAATTTCTCAGTCTGTTTGACCTCCATGTGTCGTATTTGCCTGGAAAGCATAACACGGTAGCGGATGCTCTGAGCCGATGGGCTTACCCCGCCTCAGAGGGGCTGCAAAGTACCAACATCCATGGTACGGAGCAGGACCGCCATGTAATCATCGAATGGGATCAGGAAGAAAAGAAACTCATTCGACGAGCATGCATGCAGTGCGCTGTTAAACAGCACGCATTGCCGTGTCACGACATCACGGCCATCACAGATCCGGCGCATGCTCATGAGATCTGCACCAAAACACTGAAAGTCGTGGAAAAAGTCACCGATCCCTCCTCAGGGAGTGTGAAACGGTTTGACTACACCCGCCAAGTAAGTCGATTTCGGTTGATCCAGGGCATTAAGCGACGAGATCCGGCCAAAACTCCACCCCTGCCGAAGGATTCCCTGATCATCCGTGACTGGACGTCCGATTACCTGCAGGATCCCATGTTTAAAGAGGTCTTTGGAAATCTTCAATCCAAAGATGCTCACAAGGATGGGATTTTTGCTGAGTACTCGTTGGATGGGGGGAAGCTGTGGATGGAGGGTAAATTGTGTGTGCCAGACGCCCTAGCCCCCCGAGTGTTAAACTGGTGGCACAAATGGGAGTCCCCCCACGCACATGGCCGTCGACTGTGGTCGATGATTAAGCATAGGTTGTTTGGATCGAGGCTCTACACTCATTGCATGAAAGTAGCCGCCGGATGTGCCCAATGTGCTGTCTCGACGCCCCCCAGCGCGAAGAAGCACGGCCATCTGAGGCCTCATCCTATTCCGGAGCGTCTCTTTAACAGAGTCACCAGTGATTTTTTCTATCTCGGTGAACTCGATGACGAAGAGTGCCATTGGACTAATAAAAAAGTCAATGGTGTGCTCCTCATTCAGTGCCGTCATTCCGGCTACATTCAAGTGTTGCCTTGCAACATTGAGTCGATGACTGGCAAGGCTGCCGCCAAATGGTGCGCGCAGACCTGGATGGGAGGCTGGGACGACCCATCCGAGGTGGTGACGGATTCAGGCAAAGAGTACACCTCCGAATGGTGGAGAGAATTATGTGCTCGCCTTGGAATCCACCACCTCCGATGTGAAATCCACTCGCATCGAGCGCTGCCTGGTGAAAGAGCCGGCCGCTCTATAATTAATATGCTTCGTAAGGAGCTCGCGAGTGAAAAGGATTTCCATTGGATGGAAGTTCTCTTCGCATTGCTTCGCCGTTACCACAACACGCCTTTGTATCATGGCCTTTCTCCAAATGAAATTGTCTTTGGACGAAAGAAGTGTTGGTGGAACATGCCGTTGAATAATCTTCGCCCCTGTAAAGATGCTTCGCTGTTTTTGGACGAAGTCCAACGAGCAGATAAATCTGTGTCGAAATTAATCGAGAAGCATCAAGCTGACTGGCTTTGGGTTCAAAATCAAGGTCGGAAAAACCCCCACAATTTTGAAGTCGATGATCGAGTTTGGCTTCGAAAATCCGAAACCACCCTGGACGGAGATGACAAGCTTCTTCCCTTGTGGGAGGGGCCATTTGCTGTTACAGCGCGTCTTGGTGAGAACAGGTGGAGGATTCGTGTGGATGTCAGCAGGGAAATTGACGTTTCGGGCGATCGCCTCAAGAGAGAGATCCCCTCCCCCAAGGATCGAGTTAAACCCCTTTTTTGGACTGCGAAACATTTGTCTGATCGGGTCATCGAAGGGGGGAAGTACGAACTCAAGAGGATTGTTGAAGCAAGACGTGACGCCAAGGGCGAATGGGAACTTCTGTGTGAGTGGAGGGGCTTTGATTCCAGTCACAACAACTGGGAACCAGCCCAATCTTTTGTCCATGGGTACACCAAGGGGTTCATCGACTTCCTCAAGAAGCACCCCCAAATTGGAGTACTCCTGACAGATTGTTTGTCGAAACCAGACAGACAAGTGGAGAGCGACGGAAAACGACCTGTGGTGAATCGAGATCCAGCCTTTTACGGCCCTCAGCAGCCACATTCCAGGGCTGATCCGTCGATCCCCCCTCCTGCGGTCAGGCCAGCCCAGGAACCAAATGAGGACCAAGCTTCGAGTTCGGCCGCTGATTTGCAGCGCCCAAGCCCTACGAGGGCCAGGCCAGACAGGTTGGTGGTCACATGTATTCGTGCTTGGCCGAATTGAGAAAGCCATCCTACCACATTCTGCTTAATCCACTGTTCATTCTTTCTGTTTATGTCATGATGTGGAGAACTGCGAATGTTTGATAATTTGACGTCAATCAACTTTTCTTTGGTCTCCGTTCGGCAGACAAGGCGTAGATACGCTGACGGAGTGTGCTGCCGTGTACAGAAACAACCAAACTCAGGCCTAATTCAGGCAGATTCGGGGTAATCTTGTCTCTGTTGGTCTGTGCATCTTTGGAATTTGGCTACTCGTGCAGATGGAAGCAAATGTACATAATCAAAACGCTGGCCAGCGACATTCACCCCTACAGGTATCCCCTGTAGTACTGGCTGCACCAGATGCGACGCCAGGAACTCAGATCTCACCTTCATTTGCTGTGATGCTGACGCCAAAGTCCAGATTCAGATCCAGGATCCTCAAATTTACCTTGAATTTCTCAGGTTTGTCCATCATTCTGCCACTGTTGTACGAAACCCAGACGTCAATTGTTCAGACAATCTTCAGATAGGAGCTCTAGGGACTTCTAACAGCAACCTCTGAAGTCCGTAAGCTTCGTTGTATTTTTGGCACACGCCAATGTGAGCTCAATCCGACCTGAAACTGTCGAGAATGGTGAATCCAAGTGTCTTGTGGGACTTCATCGAAAGATTGGCCTTGTCCAAGTCGATTGACACCACCGCCACTGTAAATTCGGTGTCTCTCAGTTATATACTGTCAGTAAAGCGCCTTCAGAGAACCTTCGGCGCGTTACATGCCAAGGATCCAGGGCTATCATGTCCCATCATGATGCATCATCACAGGATCCACATTTTGATGGAATCTGTTGGATGCTCGCGAACCAACGTGCCGGAAAGCACAATTGAGCTGAATGAACGACAATATATATTAACTTTAGTCTAAACGAAAGTGTTAGTAGTTTCAGTTCTAGACATTCCGCTTCATTTCACCTTCATCTCAGGGAATGTACTCATTTTAGGACAATTTAGGTTGATTGCCTTGTCATCTCCCATCATTCCTCGAAGATCTGTTTAGATCTAAGTGAACAGAAGAACATCTCTACCTTCGGTGGTTCACTTAGGGTCTGCAGACTACATGTGTATTTGTTTAACCTCTCTGTGATTGCTTAATCCCCTTAATCTTTGCTCCAATTGAACCTCAATTTTGCTGAATCTTGTGATCATCCACCAGATGCGCCTAATCTGAAGCACCTGCTGCACTTTTCAGAACGAGAAAAGCGGGAATAACACGATGTAGAGTTCGGCGAGGACACCGTAGCGTGCCCGCGACAGCGAAACTGTGCCAGAGCGCTGAGATGTCACTCCAATTCTTGATCCCCCCACTCAATCCATCAATAATCTACCTCATTCTCAACCAATGCATGGTTTGGTATCGATTCTCGATACGTTTACATGCTTTTTAGCCCCTAACCTAATGTTTTACAGCACGGAGGACTGTTCGTCACTTCTCTTTCTGTCTCATTTCAGGTTCATCCAGCCTGATTCAGTGCCGATTCAGCCCAAATCAGGTCAGATCAAGCAGATTTCGCCCCATCGAGGCTACATTTCTATGTTTTTCTGGGACTTACCCGCACTACGTTCTTCGTTGACGTAGCGACACACCCCAGTGTGTTTTTGGAGGGGGAGTGTAAGTGCGGCTAGCCCCATCTGCTCAGATTTTCAGACATTCTGCCCAGATTGGCTACATTTTGGTCATTTTCTTTGCTTCGGCGGAATCGCCGCCTCGCAGCTCAGTCACAGGATATTTCCTATATATTTCTGATATGCCGGATTTGATTCCGCGGTCCATTTCCCGTAAATCCGCCGCATTCCGCTATTTTAGCTGGAATCGCCATTTGCCGCTGACGCGCGCTCGCGGGCCAGATCGGCCAAACATTTTTACATAAATGGATTATTTAAATCTTTTCAGACAGTTTTGGGCACTCAGATGTATTTAGAATAATTCCCCTCAATTTTCTTCATAGACTGGGATTTTCTGCCGGACCACAATCAGCATGGACCTTGCTTCTGTTGTCGCTGCTCTCGCCTCCGTTGGTGTCCCGGTCTCCGGTTCTACCCCCAATAACAACATCCAGGGAGACTCCTCGCGTGCCTGCCCCACTGGTCTTGCCGGCCCCGAGCCCTCCGGCACCCACAACGACCCAGGGCAGCACTTTCAAACTGCAGCTACAAATTTTACTGGCCCTCTTTCGGGATGGCCTACGGGAACCCCAGATTCAGTGAACTGGGGAAGGTGCTGACCAAGGTGGCCTTGGAACGTTCCCGTATGGTCCTGTGTTCCCCCGATTGGGGAGCCCATGGGGGCAACGAGTACTGGCGAAACCTCCTGGACAGGCTGACTATCAGCTCCGTTCGTTTGCCTGATGAGGCCATCTACGTGCCTCTGGGGCGCAAGACGCCTATTGGGAAGCCCGGATGGGGGAGTATGCTTAGCGTGGTGGACGGAGGTCTTACCTCCATTCCCTGGCAGGATCTGGACCCGACCCTGGTCCAGGCTATACAACGAGAAAGCGATGGACTCGCCTTGGGTGACTTGAAGGATCGCCTACGACCTCAAGATGCTGTTGAGACTACACCCGGAGGAGATGAGTACGTCGTGACTGACACCAACGCCCCCAACTCTCCCTGTCATGTACCTGTTCCTGATGGAGTCTCTGAGTGTGGACTATCTGAGCTACCTAGCTCTATCCACTCAGATGACGAAACTGAGCACGACGCCTTCTTCGTGCAGACCTGTGTGGAGGAAGTGGAGAACGCCGAGTACGTCGCCCCACTGAAACCCCTACTCTCCATGAGGGTGGAAGACCCCGTGGACGAGGAGCTGGACCCACGATCCAGGCTAAGGGAGTATGTGGATTCCAAGAGGAAGTTGGTGGCGAAAAAGCTATGCTACGCGAAGCCTACCCGCAGCTCATGGCCACTGAAGCAAGGACGTATGGGAGACCTATCCCAATTGAAGGAGGACCTCGAACAGAAGATCACCACCTGGCAAAAGGAGGGAGATCTCAAGCTCATGAAGAGCGTGTGGGGCGCCCATGTGAGGACCCCAGAGGAGGACGACCTCTCGGAGGAATGTGTATGTGAACCCCCGCGAGCGTGCCTATGTTGCCATCGTCCACCGGAGATGGTTCAACAAGACCTTCTATATGCCTACCAAGGGCTGAAGGACACTACCACGGGCGAAGAGTCGGTGGAGGACCACCTCCCGACGTCTATTACTCAGGGGGCAAGCAACTTACACTCTGACGAGGACATGGAGGACAAGATCAAGATATTGGACCCGCGGGTACAGAAGCTTATAAGGACCTACCTGGAGGTGTTCGGAGAACTACCCCCTCCAGCCTCATGTGACAAGCTGGTACAGATGGACCTCAAGCTGAAACCCGAGTTCGTGGGTCACAAGATCCGAAGGAGACCCTATCCAGCTCCTAAAGAGCAGGCCGACGAGATTGAGCGACAGATACAAGAATGTATCGACGCTGGCCTAGTCCTGGAGTACAAGGACGGGGACTACCCCCTACACTGCAGCCCCTGTTTCCTGGTGGCTAAACCTGGGTCTACAGCCAAACGGCTGGTAGTGGACTACGGAGAGCTGAACAAGAAGACGCTGAACCACTCAGGGTCCATTCCCAATATGGAGTCTACCCTGGAGAAGATAGCCTCCTGCCGCTACAAGACCAAGATGGACAAGCGAAGCGGATTCTGGCAAGTGGACCTGACGCCCAACGCACAGGAACTACTGGCCTTCATCACCCCTCAGGGGAGGGTGTTCAAGTGGAAGGTCAGTCCGTTTGGCGTGGCTAACGCACCCGCTCTATTCCAAGAGCTGATGAACAAGATCTTGTCCATCCTACGAAGGAGACCTAAGGTGCAGGAGC
Organism: Eutreptiella sp. 'Long Island Sound 2002'; assembly: GCA_964036045.1. Lineage (NCBI taxonomy): Eukaryota > Euglenozoa > Euglenophyceae > Eutreptiales > Eutreptiaceae > Eutreptiella > Eutreptiella sp. 'Long Island Sound 2002'. The sequence continues at coordinate 12,716,354 of OZ038404.1, read as the reverse complement.
TCATATCCCGTGGTGCCCAGATGGAGGCTCACATCGACGATGTATGCCTCGGGACCAATACCCAGGAGGATCACCTAATCCTCTTGGGTGAGTTCTTTGCGGTCTGCCAGGAGAACCACACACGACTCAAGCTGGAGAAGTGTGAGTTCATGCAGGAGAACATGCAGTACCTGGGGTTTGACGTTGGCTATGGGTGGTGGACCCCAGCGGCCTCTAATGCCAAACCCCTGATGGATGCCAAGGTACGACACGAAGACCCCAAGAAAGGACTTCATGATGTACGCAGTTTCATTGGGGCGTGCAACTTCTATCGCCGCCACATCAAAAACTTCACCTATACCAGCGCCGTCCTGACGGACTTGATCAAGAAGAGTACTACTTGGCGCTGGGGCCCACAAGAGCAACAAGCGTTTGACGAGCTCAAAGACAAGGTAGCCAACGCTAAGTGCTTGGGCGTGCCTAGGGCACAAGGGGAGATTATCCTGGTGACCGACGCCAGCAATGTGGGCGGTGGTGGAACGTTGTTCCAATGGCAAGCACTAGAGAAGGAGGAGTTCGACTCGGCCATTTCCCAATGGGGGACGGAAGGTCTCAACCGAGATGGAACCCTCAAGCACAGCTACCCTGACGACAAGTGGGTCCTAGTACCTCTGGGCCACTGGAACTGGAAGTGGAACCAGGCCAGGGGGAACTACTCCACCTATGAGCAGGAATTGCTCGCGGGTATGCTGGTGCTATCCTCACAAGCACGACTGTTGGGGAGTAACCCTGTAGTCTGGCTGTGCGACCAAGAACCGGTCCGCAGTTTCCAGAAGGGTCCCCCACCTGAGAAGGCCAAGCTACGGCGTTGGTGGACCTACCTCAGTCAACTACGGCTGACGGTACACCATATCCAGGGAGTGAAGAACGAGTGTGCCGACTACATCAGCCGCAACAACTTCGACGCCCTGATTGGTGCCCGGTCTGAAGCGCTGGCTAAGGAGGCGTTCAGCCGTATGGACGTCCACTTGGACCTCAACATGACGATGATACGCCCCCTGGATGGACTCCAACAATCGGAGTACCTGAAGGAGTTCGGGGATATCTACGAGCGCCTGGAGAAACGCCTGGAACCCCTCCTGGTCAACCAAGACCAGTGGAAGAGGGACAAGAGCTACCTCTGGCACGAGGACCGCATCGTGGTGCCTAGTGACCGAGTCCCAGCGCTGCTGAAGTGGACCCATGAGTCCAGTGGTCATGTGGGTGCTGACCGTACCCTGAGGTTGTTCAAGCAGTGGTTCCACAGTACGTGGACTGACGACCAACTGCGGAAAGCCCTCCAGCCTATCGTGGACAAGTGCCCGTGCAGGTCCTGTAAACCAGGGGATATCAGGGACAGAGGTCTCTACTCGACCCTGCCCATCCCTCACTGTGCCAACAGTGTTCTATACGTGGACTACACGGAGATGCCGAAGTTCGGGGGCTATGACTTCGCCCTCGTGGTAACCTGTGGGTTGACCAGGTTTACCAGGGTGTTCCCATGTACCAAGCACATTACCGGGGAGGAGACTATCAAGATACTCCTGGAGGAGTGGTTTTGTGTCTATGGGGCGCCCAAGGAGATCAACTCCGATGAGGACGTGCGAGTACGCTCAGATACTGGCTGGTACAAGAGGGTCCTGAGATCCCTCAATGTCCAGGTGTCTACGGGGATTCCCTACTCTCACACGAGCAACCCCCTATGTGAGCGACAGATCCGTGTCCTGAAGGAGAACGTACGGATATGGTGCAAAACTGAACGCACCAGAGACTGGGTGAGACTACTCCCCGTCATATCCTTGATGATGAACTCCCAAGAGAGTTCGGCTACTGGGTACTCGCCCCATGAGCTATTCCTGGGGCGCCCGGCATGGTTCCTACATGCCCCCTATCCAGAGGACACCCATTCTTCTGTGGGTGAATGGGTCCAAGAGCAACAAGCGAAGGTGGACAAGGCCAAGGCTATGCTCCAGAGAGTGAGGGAGCGTCAGTGGAACAAGAAGAACAAGCACCGAGTACCGGCAACCTACCAAGAGGGGGACTGGGTACTGGTGCACCACAGTCGACTACCCGCCTGGCCACGCTCTACCAGCGATGACCCATACTTCGGGCCCTACAAGATTCTATCAGTGGATGGACACCGTATCACCGTGCGGTGTTCTCCCCGTCTAGGGGGGACCCTGGTGTGCGCTGCTCAACACCTGAAGCGCTACTATGATCCTGAAGATCTCTGTGGGGAGGAGTGGGAGCTGAACGACGAGGAAATCGCCGCTCTGGATCTACAAGGGGCTGCCAGCCCTATGGAAGTTGAAGGTGAACTCCCCGACATGAACGCCGAGGAGATGGCTAAGGAGGGCTTCTACCTGGTGAAGTCTGTCCTACGCCACCGCTATCGCCAGGGTTGGCGCTTCCTCACCCTCTGGGAAGGGTTTGGAGTGGAAGAGGCCACCTGGGAGCCCTTCTCTGCATTTGTTCTACCTGAGGGACGCCTAAACTCAGTTCTGGTGGACTACTTGTCCCAGAACAACCTTGGTGAGTTGCTGAGGCTCGCTGAGACGCTTGCCTCCAAGACTAAAGCTAGGGACTGAACCTTACCCTTACCTGCCAAAGCGTATGTGTGAGTGTGCTACTCCTAAGGTCCTGAGAGCAAGCCGCAGAAGTGGTGTCCTAATTATACCCAAGTCTGCACGCTTGCTAAACCTGGAGGGTTGGCTTATTGATGCCACGGGGTACGCCCCGGGTCTCCCCTCCCCTAAGCGCCCAATTTCTGTGCTGGCGCAAAACCTTTGGGGAATACCCAGCGTACTAATCCAGGTATTGTTTTCCCTACCTATCTGTCTACTACAGGGAGGGGTGGCCAAAAGCTATGAAGGCATGAAAACGCCGTTTTGCTAAGTGGCCAAAACACTGACCTAACCACTGCCACCGCCCACCAACCCTGCTAAAATTGCAAGAAACGGGTGGGACAGTGACACATGCACTACAGGTCCTACACACCCTACAGTGGCACCATCCTGGTGGGCGAGCACTGGGGCAACTGGCTCAAGCCCCCACTCAGGACTACCACTCCTACACGCACACTCTACTGGGCGTTGCGAAGGCAAAGGTCTCGTGGGTCCTAGCGACCCTCCTGTGAAATGACAAGAGAACACAGCGCTGCTAAGCAAATGTGGCCTAACAGGGGACGCCACAACGCGTTTCCCCTGCTAGGGCTTGGAGGGAAGAGGTGCTCTTGCGTGCACGGCGCAGATGTCGATGAAGTCAGACTCCCTGCTCTGCCACAGGCAGAGGCGGAGTTACTTGTTTGTGTGATCTGCGCCCTTGTTTAGCAGGGCATAAAAAAATGCTGCTGCACCAATCACCCTACCTGCCCACCTGTAAAACAAAGGCAAATGAAAGGGCGTTTGCGGCGGAGGAACCAAGCCACACTCCAGGTATTATACCCTTCTCAGTGTGACCTATAATACACTGTCCGCAAACACGCTGGAGGACCAGCTACCCTTGTCAAGCAAGCAAGCTTTAAGGGACTCCTCAGGTTCTCTTAAAGAACGTACCGAGGAGCCCCTGGGTAGCCTAAACAAGGTTTACCGTGCGCACTTCGCGTGGCCTACCCTTTAATGCGTGTGTGCATGCGCGAGTATGCACGATGGCGTTGGGCAAACCTGCCCATCTCAACCTCAATCACGACTCCACCAGGGGGTGGCCCCGCCTGGGCTTACTCACCTTACCTACCGCTGGAGAGAGAGAGCAAGTGAGGGGCGCACGCGAAGAACGTTGCTATGCACTTGTGTGTATGTCTAATCACCCTGATCTGACCGCTAATCATCTGCAATCTTTCTAATCAATCCCTCTATCGCGTTCTATCTTTGTTAGCGCTGCTACAAGGCTCGTTCACGGAGACACGAGACGAGCAATGTGTATGCGGCATACGAGACGAGCATACCTGTAGTTTATACCTGATTCATTGAAGTCTTTTCGTTCATTTTCGAATTCTTGAATTTTTGAAGCTTCTATTAGTGTGGGTGCAATCTGTATGTTTATTTATTAATGTGTGTCTCGTCATTTTCAAGACTACGTGAGACATACGTTTATAATTCCATTATTTCTCCATTTTCCGGCGCTTCGCTAGGAGCCGCTCCTGCGGGCCGCCATTTTATGCGTATGAATTTCTGGATTTAAAAAATCCAGAGATGACTATAATTTCTATAAAAATGTGCTTCTGATGCACAATTGGATTCTGCTCAGGTGTGTTGTTTCAGAAAAATTCTAGGCCGTCATTTGACGGATTTTGGTGTCGTCGCTTCGTTTTTGCGTGGACTCGTCCATAATTCTCCCATTCCTGCCTCTGCAGATACCCACGCGCAGCTTCGCTGAGTAGGCCGTGTTCGGGCCGAAACGCAGGTGCCTGGAGAGACTGAGCAGAACCCAAGACCCCACCAAGGTGCAATTTAATTTTTTCGAGACTCCCTTCGCCCTAAGACAGGTCACAGGTCGCCAGCAGGTTTACGAGAACCCATGCGAGTGTGTATATTGTGTCTTGCGTTGGGTTTGTGTCGACGCTGCGTCTTGGAGGGAGGGATGCATATGCACATGTCTTGGCATGCTCCCATACTAACCCAACCAAGCCACAGGAGCCCCGGCAGCGCCATGAGCGCTGAGTCTTCTGTAGGAAATGTTACAAACAGAGCGGCAAAAGAGCGCCAGCCATGGTGAGCGCCCATTTTTCTGTGTGAGGGAAGCTATAGGTATTTTAAAGTAGATGTGGAAACCAAGGAAAGGCCAAGAAAATTTCCCTTTTTCCTAAAATGCGACAGTGGTGGCCACCACAGCACAAGGGGGGAGTAAGAAAAAGTGCTTTTCCATTGCTTTGAGGCATATTCTAGTTGTATTAGAGATGCACTGAGCATCTATGCATTTTTATCTTAGTATTGGTCCCACCAAAAGTGGTGATAACACATTTTGACCTATGGAACCAAACACCCAATCAGGATATGGAGTGGACCCCTTAATCCCCTTTCAATGTGAAGCAAATCATCTTTTCCTGAGTTGACTGAGAACTGACATATCCAAGGTAGAGCCTATGACTTTATCTATGTTTTTCCATGAATTCTTAGCTATCCTAGTGGTATGCACCCTAGGGGGCTGGGCACCTCCTTCTGAGAGGTCCTGGGTTCAATTCCTGGTCAGCCTAGCTAAGTAGGAAGATCCCATGTGACATGGCAGTGACCTCATCGCCACATGCCCTGCCACCTCAGCACATATGGGACCCAAAACAAAGAGTGCACATCTCCTGAGATGGCACTATGGAGATAGAGTGACCATGGGGCAGTTTTCTAACTCTTTTCCAAAACATTTCAGCTATCTTTGTGAATATGCATTCATTTGTGACCTGATTTGCAGTTTCTGTGAATATACAATCATCTTTCACTGTTTACACTGCAGCCCTTCATGCTTTGATCCTGATTCTCTTCTCCTTGCACACTTCTGGCTTGGGTTATCCTGGATTGACTATATTTCTGCAAACAAAAGGTTTTCATCTTCCAAAACAAGCAGCAGGAAACCCTACACCTACAGCAAGCAGCAGGAGAAGCAAAAACACAGTGCTGAAACCACTATAAACTTTTCTCGAAACTCAATGGCGTTCAATCCCTGGTCATAAGCTACAATAATCGCCCTTTCTTCCTGGCTAGATCCTGTGCCCCATGGAGATATGGTAATTCCAATATGGCATACAATGGCAAAAACAGCGATATTTGGCCAAAATGGCCCGCACTCATGATTCCATATCTGCATGGCCACGGCCAGGATTGACGCATTCCCGTGGGGGGCCTGGCCACGGGACGCTGCGGTGACACACACAAGCAAGCAGGCAGGCAAAGCACTGCGCTCACAGGGGCATCAATTACGCTCGTGTCATGAGACAAAGCGTTTCAGGATCCTTGCCACTCTGAAACAAGGGAACAAAAGTATGTACAGGAACACATCAGGATATGTACACATGGGGTTAAGACTGGACCGGGGTAAGGGCATCACAGGACAATAGACACTCAGTCCCAACTGGTATCCCAATCCCAGGTCCGACCCTCTCAGTGGCTTTTGGGGGCGGGGGCTCAAACACAACCCATGCCCTGCTCAGTCCGGACCCTGAAACCCTGCCAATAGGGGGGCTGTCCCGCCCAGCCACAGGCGAGTTCCTGGGAACCAAGGGGCTCCAAGGCCAACCAACAGTTGCTCCCTATGCTCCCTTAACGGCAGGTCCCAACTCCTCCCTGAGCCAGAGATATGGCCCCGCCAATATTCCCTAGGAGTTGGTAGCTGAAAATGGGCTGTTTCAGCCCAAACTGATATTAGCTCAAAAATCTCCAAAATTGACCCGTCGTCCGGACCCGCCAGAGGTAGGGACGAGGCAACTGACCCTATGCCCTTCGAGAACGAACTCCCTGGAGCCCTCACCCAACCTGGTTCCCTCTGAGGTCCCGGCATCAGGGCACCACGGGTTCGTCAAGTGGGGTCATGATGCCAAAATCACCAAAATCGGCGTCATTCCCACGCGTGGCTCGCCCGGCCAGGGCAAGGCCAATGGCTCACAGGATAGGAGGCAGGACCTAGGACTTCTATCTGAGTGTACAACTTGAAATTAGGTCCGGGCTTCCCATGGGCATAGAGATATGGGGCCGCAAATTGACCACACGGGGGGGGGGGGGGTGAAATTGGGGTCCCAAAATGGGGTAATTTTGGCTGCTCGAAATGAGCCAAAATTTGGGGGTGCTCCCAATAGTATATCTCCATGCCGGCTTGGAGATCGGATCCGCCATTCCATTCACGATCCACCGGGAGTCCAACAGAGACTCCCATGCCCTTGGCTCTCAATGATCTCCATGCCACTCGGCGTGGTGACAATCCCAATTGGGTCCACAAATGCCAAAATGGCAAAATTGTCCACACTCACTTTGGGGTAGCACCTTAACGAAGGTTGCTCCGCTTCGCCCACGTGGTGTGTGAGCCATGGGGACCAATATACATAACACCCATGTCATATATGGTCCATTGGTCCATGCGTCTGGCGTGCACGAGGTAGCTGAACATGGTGCACGGCGGGCAGAAAATGTTGAAAATTGCTCAAAATGGCCGAAAATGCGCACACTCATGGTTGGGGCAAATGAGGCACATGCCCGACTTGGACCGGAGTGTGCCATAGGATTGGTATCAAGTCATATGTGTCCAACATATCTTTTGGGCGTCGCCCAACTCCTCCGGTTTTGGGAATGGCAGGGTCGCCAAGTGAGCCCATGAATTGGGATAGTCCCAAATCGCCAACATGGCGGCCACGGTATGCCAAGCCCAAGAGGAGTTATTTGCCGGGTCCAAGATATGTTGGGCACCGAAGTATGTACCCTCATAACATACTTGGGTCATGATGTCAATTGAGCGCAACGTTGAGATACACGGTCGCCACTTGACATCATGACGGGCAAAAAACAGCAATATTGGCGAAAAAACAACCAAAAGGGCCTTGAAAGGCGCACAAATATATTATAATATCTTCGGCTTGGATTGAGTAATCGACCAATCAATCTAAACACAATGACTGGACACCAATGACCTTCGGTTCCACATATGTGCTCCACTTGGGGCGCTTTGAAAGGTCACAAGCGCTACTTCCCAAGGTGGCACATGAAAATATGGAAAATTGCAAAACACACACCTTGCTCCCAACGCATCGCTTTGGGATCGCCACACAAGCTTCCCTCCACGAAGGTTAGGCTTGCAATTGATTGTGGGAAGTATAAGGAAGGGCCTCGTGCAATATGAGGTCCATTGGTGGGTGTATCGCTCTTAGCCAAACCCGCCAAATGGGCACGCAATACAACACATGGCACATACCACATACTGCCCAAAAAGGTAGCTCCCCCCACGATATGTCATGCCCCTGCAAGGGCATAACTTTGTGTCAATCGCTCATAGGAACTCAAGGAAAGTTCCTATGCAACACCAACACTCGCGCGCTACACTTGAAAGTTATCTTAACGCACGCAATATCATGGCCAAAGAGTTATAACGCAAACTCTACCCTCTTGACCATGATCCATTACGCTAGCGCGCACGTGTGGAGACGCAAGGCGTATAAAGCTTCCTAAATTACGTCGGGGGTATTGTGAATACATCCCATGCTTCCCTATTGTCATTCCTCGCAAGCAGCACGAGATATGACCCTCACAAGTGGCCTCACGAATCAACTTTGTTTTGCCCATATCTCTAAGACAAATGGAGGGCAAGACAAAAGGAAAGTTGATTTGTGCATAGGGAAGCACGTAGGTCCACTCGAAAGAGGTCAAATCAAGTGCGGGGATGTCGAAGTCGAAAATCCGATTTCAACATCCTGAAAAATTCGGATTAAGGTTGCGAGTGTACAATGTGAAAATTGCAGATGCATCAATGCAATTCCTGAAGACTTTAGAGTCTTCGTCACGGATTGCGCTAAAATGTCTGTAAATAACAGTTAAACTGGCGGTTACGCTAAAGTCGCGAGCCAACCGCCAGCAGTCAAAACATTGATTATCAGAACGGAAGCGTGAAAATTTACGGAAACAATATGAAAATAAAACCCTGTTGATTCCTGATATTCTGATGTGTAAATCTCAGCGGGCGACGCATCGGTTGCCGATGCGGCCGCTAATAGCTGAAATGCCCAGATCTCTCACACAAACACGTCTTACCTACATCTGTTGTTAGGATTAGGTTGCCGAATCGACGGCCGAAGGCGGTGCGGGGCAGATTGGAGTGAAATAGTATGATACCGGCAAATGGCAGTTTGCCGGTACATGGTAACATGCCCCAAGTGGCCGGAATGCCGTCACGGGGGCTTTACGGCAAGGGACACGCTCCTGCCGGGCTCTCATCGGGCTTCACCGGGCATCTTTCCCTCCGTACATGGGGTTAGTGCGCACACGGAGACCGGTTGTATACCCCACCATGGTCATGGGGTTCTGGGTACCGCTTCACCCCCCTCCTTAGAGCAAACCCTGGGGGGGGCTCGATAACACCACGCATGGCAGCGGGTACCCAGGACCATCCCCTGAGGGGGGGGGTGTCACATCCTAATTCAGGCTGATTTGCAGGTTAGGCCGCCCAAATCCCACAGTAAGACAGGTACGGTGCTGTAGCTGTTAGTAACTGCAAGTACAGTATCAAGTATCAAGTCCCGGGTCCTGGCGGCGATTGTTCGGCATCCAAAGGACCCGTTAACCCATACCAGGCGCACCGGGTGCCAGCTGCAACGGTCACTACCACAGTGGCAGTGGCATACACGGCCAACATAGGCGTCACACGACGACCGAGGTGGTCCCACAGGTCGAAAGCGACCACAAAGATCCATCAGGCTACCCCAAGCTTCCCAAGGCCCGCCGGCTGGGGGAGAGTCCCCACGGGTCCTTCCTCGGGCGCACCATGTCCATATCCACGACGCGAGTCCAGAGTGGTACAGCCGAACGAGCTCCTCCTTAAGGGATCGGGCATCAAGGCCGTCTTTTCCCTCGCCCTATTACCACGAAGGCCATACATGAGGGAGTCCCCATGCAGTGTGGGCGGAGGCGTCGACTCCTCAAACCACCAGTTTCCCAGGCAGACTGACCGAGGTCAGGAGCACCGGAGGCCGCCACCCGACTGCAAGTGCGTCTGCGAGTCGGTAGGCTCACACTGGGACTGACAGTGGCGGACCGCTGGGAGTGCATTCAGGCAACTGGGCTTCCCGCCTGGCGCCATCAGGATCTCAGCACATCACAGCCACTAGGGCACACGGTATCACAGGCACTCAAACAGAAGAATCTGTACTTAGGTACTGGTCCAGGCTGGACCCACGTAAGAGCATGTATACGGCGACTCAAGGCGCCTGCGTATTCCGATTTGCATCCCCTTAGGGGGGAAAAACAGTCCACATCTCGGTGATGGGCTGATAACACTTAACATACAGATGCACATGTCCTGGGGAACAGAAAAACAAGCAATAAGCGGGGTAAATAGGCGTGTAAACACACTCTGGATAGAGCGCCAAACCACGCCCCGGTTAGGATAAGGCATGTGCAGGAGGGTAGACAGGAAAACGCCTGAGTTCAGGCCATATATAGTCTGCAGACACACGTCGACTGGTCTGGATTCCGCAAGTGCCATGGAACCAGACCACACACCAAAAATCGCAATGCCGATGACAGCGGCATCCGTTGCGCAACGTCGTATGGGCTTCAAGGCCCTAAGAGCTCAGAAAATAGGTCAGTCGCCCTACCTGGTTTCCCAAGGATTCAGCAGGGGGGGGAGTGACGAATAGAAGTTGAAGAGAGGGGCCATCCTCCTCTGGATTCAGCAGGGGGGGGTATATGGCCACTCCGATGGCAGGTCACCGAAAGATGTAAGAGAGCAAGCAAGTGAGGGACGATCCGTCGACCACACAAGCGCTCCAACTGCATCAGGGGAGAGCTCAGGGCGATGATCAGGCGCCCCTGGCTGCAATCGCCCGGGTGAGTGCTGCCAAGTCCGAGACATGGATCTTGGTCCTGTGCTTGCGGATGTAGTCCATGAAGGGGGTATTGATCCGCGGCACGAACGAGGAGACGGGTTCCCAGGTGTCGTGGGACGGCGCATAGCCTCGCCAACGAACCCTGAACTCCAGGCCTCCGGGTGCCGAGGCGTTCGGACGCTGAGCCAGGATCCTCTCGACTGTATAGTCGTCCTGCTCCGCATAATGGTCGTCCGAATCAGCCTCATGTGCGGCGTAGTTCAGGGACACATGTTGGCCACGGAGGTCGGGTTCCCGCACACGGAGTTGACTCTCGTGGCGCTCCCGGAACTGTCCGTGACCCAACTTGATGCGGTAGGTGTCCTCACCAATCCTGCGGACCACCTCTCCGGGTGTGAACCAGGTTTTGGTGCGGTGGGTGCCCATAGGGCGGGGTCTGATCACCCACACCGGGTCTCCCACCCTGAACTTCTGCGCTGTCGAGCTCGGGGTGGACTTCTGACGCTCAGCATGCTCCTTCTCGAGCTGCTGGCGGATGTCCCGCGCCGTTTGCTCTTGCCGCGCGAAGAATTCCTTGGCGTCCATGGCCATACCATCACCAGACAAGGGAAGTCCCCGACCCAGGGGGTCCCTGCCGAACAGAATCTGGTGAGGGGACAAACCACCCGGAGTGGGGGTGTCATGATGGGCCTTCAGAGCGGGCCACATCTCCTCAAACCAGTTCCGACGTGGATTGGTGATGTGAATCTTGCGCAGCTTCTCGAACAGCTGCCGTCCAGCCACTTCAGCCCGGCCGTTAGACCGGCTGAGATAGGCGACGCTCTTGGCATGACGTATTCCCATGAGGGAACACATAGCCTTGAACCAGCCACCAGTAAACTGGGGCCCTCGGTCACTGCAAATGGTGCGGGGGATGTCAAAGACGGTCAGCCAATGACGAATAATCATGACTGCCACTTCCTTGGCAAGCAGCCCCTTTTTGCGTGCCGGAACGGCTACTACGTAGCCACTGTGGCGATCCACACAGAGAACCACACAGTCAAGAGTCTCCTTGCCAATGTGTACTTCGGGCATGGAGAAGACGTCCATGGCCACGCTCTCCATGGGCTGGTCAGGAACCGGGGTCCATTGGGCTTCCCCCTTGACGTTCCGGTTATCGGGAATGCAGGCCTGACAGACCGAGCAACCCTTCCTGACCTTCTTGATGGCGGTGTAGAGATTGATCTGGTGGATCTCGAACCGGCGCTGCATGTCAAGGGCTTGCTTCTTGACCCCTGGGTGCAGCATGTGGTGGTGCCAAGCTTCACAAAGCTCGAGCACCCGGGACTCTGGTACTAGCAGCTTACCATTCCGGTAGAGCTTGCGATCTTCCTCAGTCAGCCCCATTGGCCACTTCTGCCCGTCATCAGGGTCGGTCACAGCCCTATACTCGGCCGCAAAGGCCTCAGACTTAGCGTAGTCGTCGGTCCAGTCGTCCTGGAGGCAAGATTCAGGGAAGAGGTGCTTGTCGGACTCAGCTCCATCAGGGGCGAGTACTCTGACCGCTCTGCCCATCCTCGTTCCGAGGGGGGCATCCGCAGCCATGACAACGAAGCATTTAACACCCTCCTCCTCCATCAGGCGCTCCATTTCAATGATCCTCTTGGCTTCAGCGGTCTCAGCCTCATCGCCATGGGCAGAGACATCCGTCATGCCCTTGCTGGCGGGATAGGCCCACCTGCTGAGACAGTCCGCCACGGTGTTGTCCTTTCCAGGAACATAAACAACCGTAAGGTCGAACTTGGCCAAGGTCTCATGCCATCTTGCCCGTCGGGAGGCGGGACCAGAGGGGGTGTCCACGTGCTCCTTGTGCCACGACTGCAGACTCTGATGGTCGGTGCAGAAGGTGACGGGATGGAGAGCTATGTACCCAGCCCATTTCCTGAGAGCCATGACGATGGCATACGCCTCCTTTTCTCGGGGCGTCCACGTCCGTCTCTGGCCTTCCGCCAGGACTCGGCTCCAGAAGGCCACGGGCACGTGCCTCCCATCGTCAAGCACTTGTTCCAACACAGCGCCAACGGCGTAGTCGGAAGCGTCGGTGCGCAGGACGAACCCTCGGTCGGGATCCACGAGGTGCAGACCAACTGCGGATAGCAGCGCCTGCTTCATCCCCTCAAAGGCACGGTCGGACTCAGCATCCCAGACCAGAGCCTTCTTGGACCCCTTCTTGTCCTCCTCTCGGTTGCCCTTGAGCATGGTCGTCATGGGGGCTGCATACTCGGCATACATCTTGATATACCCCGAGTAGTAATTGCAGAACCCCAGATACGCCCGTAGCTCAGAGACTGTTTTGGGCTTTTCCCAGTGCTCAATCGCAGCCACCTTGCCAGGTATGGGCTTTCGCTGCCCGTTCCCGACTACGTGGCCAGCGAAGACCACCTCGCTTACCGCAATGGTGGCCTTGTCACTGCTGCCCGTGAGTTTGAGCCGAACCAGAAGGTCCAGCACTCGAGTGACGTCCCTCTCATGTGCCTCCAGGAGCTCCTCGTAGCTCATACTGGGGTCCCTGGACGCGATGATCACGTCGTCCACGAAGGGGTCCGCACAGTCACGCACCGGCTCAAGCAGGTTCTCCAGCATCCGCTGAAAAGCCGCATTGCCGTTGGTAACGCCCATGGGCATGGCCTTCCACTGGAGAGGTCCAAGTGGGGTGCTCATGGCTGTGCAGGCACGGGACTCTTCGGCGAGAGGCATCTGATGATAACCATGTTTCAGGTCAATCACTGTGAAGATCCTCCGCCGGTGTTGTTTTTGCAGCATGTCCTCAATGAGGGGCAGCGTATAGCTGTCGTGCTGCGTTTGGGCGTTTAGGCCGCGGTAGTCGACCACGAGCCTCCACTCACCGGCCACCTTCTTGGGGACGACGAAGCACGGAGAGGCCCGTTCGGAGTGGCACGGCTCGAGCCAGCCTCTCTCGATGAAGTCACGGAGGATCTTCTCCATGGCCTCCTTTTTCTCGCCCCTCAGGGCAAACTCCCGGTGCCGATACACACGGGGGTCCTGCTTCAGTCGTATCTTGGCCTCGCCATACGGTCCACGCACCGGTGGGGGAAACACAGGCTTTCCGCTGAAGAAGGTGTCCCCATACTTCTGCTTCAGCCTGGCCCTCAATGCCTGGATCTTGGGGCAATCATCGGATTCCGCCTTGGCTTTTCCGGGCACCTGGACCACGGAGCTTACTTGAGGGGTAGCGACCCCGCTCAGTTTCGGCTCAGGCGGTCTTCCCAGGTGGCCCAAAGGGCCATCTCTGGTCTTGCCTCGGAATAGATCGCCGTAGGTGGGTGGGTTACCGCCAACTGGCTCGTCCTGGCTGGACATGTAGTCCAGCACCCTCTGCACGAAGGTATTCCCATCATAGGAACCGGAGACGATGGAGTCCACTTCCCACCAGGCTTTGTCCTGGCCCTTGCCCTCACGCTGGCTTCCCCAGTCGTGAAAGGGCTGATCCATATACCCCTGAACCAGATCCAACTCCTCTTCAGTGAGGGGGTCTTCCGATTCCCCGATGTCAACAGGGGGAACCGCGAAGCATTGCCGCCATGGCTCCGCTACGATGCGGTTGACACACACGAAGTCCGTGGCGTCGGCCTGATCAAGGCCCCCATCCACATAGTGGAATTCCGTTGGGCATCTCTGGGCTGGCATGGGCTGTTCCTTAGCGTCCTGATATACACTCTCTCCAGCCGGTAGGACGACCTTGTTTAAGGTCATGTTCGTCAATGAGACTACCCAATGTCGGGTACTTTCATCCTCGGTGCATCCCATAGGAACTACCAGCACTGCCTTGGAGCGGTCTTTGCGAATCTTCGCTATCGCTCTTGGAATGTCCCAACGGGGGCAATGGATCCACATCAAACCCTGATGCGGACCCCAGTGCTTCTTCCACGCAGAGTCCTGGGCGCTCCAGTACTTCTCACATACCCGCAGATGGGCGGAGGTTCCTGAAGAGAACGCATCCAGGGCCAGATCCGAAGCTCCCAGGTCCGCAACGGATCGGCTCGCCACTTCCGGCATTACGCCGTACTCCTGGTTTGCTGGCCCAGTTGGCTCAGTGTCCAGCGCGGCCACTTCGAGCTGATTGCGTTCCGGCTGGATCCATTGGCATTCCACATGGTGCTCAGGTGACGAAAGCCACGAGAGCTGGTCGTCCTGGTACAGAGTCATTGAAGCCTGGGCCGGGACAACGCCAGAGTCCGTCTCCATCATGAAGTCGTACCCAACGATCATGTCCCAGTCCATCTCGGCCTCGTAGAAGCGACCTTGCAGGAGGATTTCCTTGCCGAGGTCCGGGCGGCTCAGCTCACGATGGTCCACGAACTGCAGCCCGATGGCCGCTTCCTTCGTGCCTCCCACCATGTACTGGCCGTTTGCCACCTTCAGCCTGACAGGTTTCCGACTGTCGGTCAAACACTCTGGTGGAAGTAGGCCAGCCTTGACCAAGCTGACCTGTGCTCCCGTGTCGACCAACACGTCCAAGACCTTTTCCACTTCCCCGCATAAGGCACGGACCTTAAGGTGCAACTGCCGCTTCCGTCCAACACGGCGCACGGCGTGCAAGCTCAGGATCTCCGGCCGTTCCAGAAGCTCAACAAGCGACTGGTGCAGGTCGTGGACAATGGGCTTAGGCTGCCCATCTGCAGCATCCAGCTGCGGTCCGGGTGATCCTCCGATACTCTCGGATAGATCTTGAAGTACATCAAACACGTTCTTGGTCGCGAAGGATGGACGGGCGCAAGGGTTCGTGCCTTCACTTGCCCTCACCCCGCCACCGCGACTGGGTGCCGGACCGGGCCTTCCGCCCGCGGCAATCCCTTTGTGCTTACCGACTCCCGATTGGGATGGTGTGGCGCTTCCCACGACACCATCCTGCGACCGCCCTAGCTGGGGCCCTTGGCTGCAGGGGCTCCGCTAGGGGGCGTCGGTTGTGGAAGTATGGGTATTCTCCTCCGCATCAACCTCGTTGACACCCTTCTTCCTCCTATTCCTAGGCTTCTTGTCCTTGTCCTTGTTCTGGTCGTTCTGGTTGTTCTCCTTGTTCTTGTTGTCCGACCTGGGGACCCAGTTCCTCTTGATCTCCTGGATCTCCTTGGCCAACTTGGTCCCCACCGACATCAGCTTGGAGAGCTCGTCCTTGTCCACCTCCACTTTGGCCTCCCGGATACCCGCAGGTGCATGCTTCTTCGACCCGTGCGCCTTCTTGTAGGCCTCCGTGTCGGCCTGGTGGGTGGGGCATGTTCGGTGGTCATGGTTGAAGCCTTTCTTCCTCCCATAACACACGAAACAGCCCTGAGGGTGAGCTCGTATGAACTCCCCAAAGGACAGCGGAGGGTCGCCAATGCGGCGAGGGTCCCTGTTCTCCCTCTTCTTCCAACCTGGCTGCAGGGGCTTCCAGCTTCCCCGGTTGCTCCCCGCGCCGTTGTGGGCCACAAAGGCACAAACGGCCATCTCGGCAGGCTCATCGTCGTCGTCATCGTCGACGAGAGCTTCATCGCCATCAGCTCCCGCTGGGTCCATGGCAGCTTCCCCGCCAGGCCCCTCGCCAACGTAGTTGACGTCGCGGTCGCCGGGCCTCAACCCGCGGGTGTGGTGGAGGTTCCGGTACTCCTTGAGTACTTCCTCTCCAACCCACTCCAGGATCTCGTCGCAGCTCATCCGCGCCGGGACGGCCTGCAGACGGATGGTCTGGCCGCTCACGTCACACTCGTCAAGGCGCCACATCGCGGTCTTCTCGCGATCGCCCGAGACGGTGATGAGGAGAGCGTTCCGCAGGGAGTGCCGTTGGACATCCCGGGCCACGTCCTTCCTCGTCCCAGCCACCACGCTCGTATGATACTCTTTGGGGAGCATCATCTTGACCGTGTGGTTGGACTTGGCCCTCTTGGCTTCCTCCTTGGTGACCCTCTTGATCCATGCTTCCGGCAGCATGGAGAGCAGGCGAGCCTGCTCGTCACCCTCGTTCCAGTCCTCCACGTTGCGGCGGAAGAGGGTGTATTGCCCTCGGAAGTCTCGCCAGTCCCGTAGGCGGATCTCCCGTCCATCATGCTGAAGCTTGATGGACTTCCACCGCTTGGCAGCCACCTGCGGAGCGTCCACCCGCTCCTGCTCGTTGAGCCACTTCTTGGCTTCCTTGAGGGTCTTGATTTTCCCCTCCTTGGTCGCCACGAAGTATAGCTCTTGGAGCACTTCCGGCAGGCGGTACCTGAACCGTCTGAAGACATATTTCTCCGCATCTGCGGGATCCATGTCCTCAGTGACGGTCACCCCCCAATCGTCCAGCTTCTCCAAGAAGTGGTCGAGATTGAGGGGGTTGCCATTGTACATGGGGGGCTTGATGTCCTTCAAGTCTTCCCACACGGCGGCATCCGCGGCCTTAGAGACCATGAACGCCGGCCGCGAGGTCGACCGAGGTTCCCATCGACCTGGCCCACGGACTCCCACGGCCGCCACATCCATCTCCTCCACGGAATCCCTGTGGCTACGCCGCGGTTCCTCCATGTACGGTGAACCCAGATGTTCACGCCGTACTCCTTCCATGTACGCCTCCTCATCACGGCGCCGGCGGCTGCGTTCAGCGGCCTCCCGTCGTAAACCACGCGGCGGCAAGATGTCGGACTCCTCCAGGTCCGGGTCCAGGTCCTCACCTCCGCCGACATCCCACTCCACGTCTCCTCTGGGGACCTCATCCCTGAGTCCACCATAACTTCCACCAGCCATTGGGATTGGCTCCGGGGCTGGTGCGGGGCGTCGGGGGCGTACCGGTGTCCGCGGTGGAGCACGGCGGTTGTGGTACTCCGCGTTGAGCCACTCATCACGCCAATCCTCACTGCCACTGCCGGGCGGCATGCGCTCGTTGCGGCAGCCGGCGCTGTGGTGAGAGGGGGCGGTGAGAGAGGGGGCGCTGGCGCTGGGGCGACTCCTGGGGGCTCCGCCGGGGGCGTGGGGTCTGCCTGGACCTGGTCCGGGTCCCCAGCCGTCGTCCGACGAGCCAGACTCCAGGGGTGGGTGGTCGCTGCCGACGCTCCCACGGGCTTCCAGCGCGTCCAGCCTCTGCTGCAGGCCGCTGATGACCTTGTTCAGCTGCCTGGTCTCACCCCTGGCGATGTCTAGCAGCTTCTGGGTGGCAGTGGCGACGCTGGCGCTCTTGACCCTCTGGATCTTGGCGATGTCCAGCTCTCTCTGTGCGCGCGCGGCGACCCTGGCGATGCGAGTCATCTCGCCCTTGCCCGTGTCTACCTCGCGCTCGAGGAACTGGACCCTCCTGCGGAGGTAGACAATCCACCGCCGGGTGGCATCCGGGTCGCCGTCCCCTGGTGGTTTGAGGTTTGAGGTTTGATTTTGCGGGTACTAGACGCCTTTCGGCCCCGAGGGGCCACCTGGTCGGGCCAGGTGATATCCTCCCCACCGGGTCCTAGTGGGGGGCCCTCCAAGACGCACCTCCTGCCTGGTGGCGGAGTCCCCCGGCTTCACAGAGCTCGGAGCCCCGTCCTTCCCCGGCTTCCCCGTTTCGCCACTCCCCGGTCAGTGCATCAATTCGCAGCCGTGGCTGCGGGCGCTTACCCACTGCGTCGCCCACCTAATGCGTGGTCGCCCGGGGCGCCGGCGCCGCCGGGCCCGTGCTACTGGCTTGTCGCCAGTGGGACTCCCTCCGGCTGGCGCGGAGGCTGCCTAGCCTAGGGGCCGGGGCGTGGCGCTGTGCGCCACTACTGCCTTGGCGGGTGCAGTGCCCCGTCCGTGTGTGCGCGGCGCTCGCGGCCGGTTCGGGGGGTTCGGGCCGGTACCTGGCGTCGTGTCTCTCTCGTTTCCCCCTCCCCGCCCCGCGTGTTCCGCGTTGCGTGTGGCGGGCTGTCCCGTCCCGGTGTCCCTTACCCTCGCTCGCTGGTACGCCATTCCACGCGGTCTTTGCGTTCCGCGCGCTCGGTCCGGTTGCCCTTCCGGTAGTCCCCGCGTGTCCCTTTCGTGTGTGTGCGCTCGCGCTCTCGCGGTGTCCGCTCCCCCCCCCCCTGGGTGGTGTGGCGTGCGCATCTCGCGTGGTCCCGGCACTGGGCGCTGGTAGGGCCGTTCCACGTGGTCGGTGCCCCTCCGCGTGTCCTGACCCGGTCCCTTGCTCCGTCTGGCGTGCTTGGGGGGGGGCGGTCCGGTCCCGGTTCCCCCCTACTTGGCTTGGGGTTGTGGGGGTGGCGGCAGGGCGTCCCCGGGGGGGGTGCCTTCTACCGGTGCGTGGGGCGTCTGGGGTCATGCGCTCCCCCTCCCCCGACTGCCCGCCCACTGGGCGGGCTGTCGGGGTCCGCGATCCACGTGTTGTGGGCGCGGGCGTGCGGGTGTGGGGGCCCTGCTCTGTCCCTGTGGGGGCTGCGCGCCGCGGGGCGGTTCCGTGGCGTTCACATGCTGGGGGGCGGGCTGGGGGGGGGGGGGGGGCGTGCGCCGTACCCCCCGGTTGTGCGGCCGGGGCGGGGCCTGTAGGGCGGGGGGTCGCTCTGCCTCAATCCGTCCCTCTGCCTTCCCTGGGCAGGCAACAAAGCGGGCGTCACTGGCGTTGTGCTGTCCATGGGGGGCGTGGCCCCCCATACCACTCCGGTTCGTGCGCACCAGGCTTCTCTGGGTACGATCTGTGCGGCGTCCTGGTGCGCAGGCGTGGGCTCGCTTGTTCTTCGCGGCCCCCATGGGAGCCGGCGGCTGGGGCGGGGGGGCGGGTCGCACTCCGGCTGCTCTCTCGGGCGGGGGGGGACCATCCCCCCTGCCTCGGGGGCTGGGGGCCGGGGCCCCCGCGGCTTGCGGGCCAGTGGGGGGGCGGGGGGGGGGGTGTCGCGCCGCGGCCTCCCTGCTCTCCTTCCGGGCGGCGGCCTGCGGTACTCCATCCTGGCCCCCTCCGTGTCGCCGGCGCGTTCCCTTCCGGCGTGCGCGTGCGGTCGGGGCTGAAGTGCCGCCCCGGGGTGGGGGGGGGCTGAGGGGCGGCCCGTGGACCGGTCCCCCGGGGGCCCTAGCAGACCTGAACCCCCCCTCTGTCATCCCTGAGTGGGCTGTGGTTACGGGAGGGTTATGTGGGGCGTGGCCTCCTGGCTGTTTCGTTGTGCGCGTTGCTCCGGCATGCCGGTGTGGGTTCGCGGGAGCAGGTCCAGCCGCCGCTCCCCCCTCCGCGTCGCCGTCCCTTCTGGGGGGGGGGACGCCCCCCCGGCCCCAAGGGGGGCGGAGGGCCGCGCCTGTGGCTCCCCAGCTGGGGTGGGTGCGGGGGGGGGGTGGGGGGACGCCCCCCCGCCCGCTCTCGGGCCTGTGTGGGAGGGGGGGGGGAGTGGAGGGGGCCCTTTGGTCCCCTGGCGACGCCTCCTGACGGCCGGGGGGGGGGGGGCGGCATGGCAGTCCTGGCCCCGGGGGCCAGCCATCGGCTGGGGAATCGCGCCCTTCCCCCGCCCCCCTCTACCTAGAGCCGGATCCTCGTGCAGGCCCTCGCTGGGGCCCCTCATCCCCCCGGCCGTTGTCGCGTGGCGCTGGCCGGCCGGGGGTGGCCGTGAGGGTTAGCGGTCAGTGGTTAGCGGGCTGCGGGGCAGCAGGTTCCCCCCCGCGCTCGTTGTCTCCGCACTCCCTCCCGCGGGAGGTGGCACGCTCTCATGCGTCGTGCCGTACCGGTCGGGGGGGCGTGGGTCGGAGGCCCAGCCCCCCCCCCCACTCTCTCGTATCCGCCGTCTGGGCCATCACCTGCGCCGCCGCTTGTGTGGGGGCTGGGGCTGTGGCGGCGGCGGGTTGTGCCGGCGGTAGCGCCAGTGGGCGAGGGCGCTTCGCAAAGCCCGGAAGAGCCAGTTGTTGGCGTCCGCATCCGTGATGCGGAGCACCGCTCCCCCTTCCAGGAAGGCCGGCCACGTCGGCTCCCTGTCGGGCCACGCCGCCCGGATCACTGACCTGAGGACCCTCTCATGGTCCTCTGGGGTTGCCCACCCCCCCAGGGGTACCTCTCGGTTTCCTCCGTCTCTCCGGAGGAGCACGGCATCGAAGGGCCGGTTCCTCGACCTCCTGGAGGTCCCCTGGCTGGCCCAGCACAACCACCCGTACACCTCCCCCACCAGGGGGAGGGTCTCCTCCCCCAGAGGGTGCAGGACCGCGCCCCAGTCCCGGTCCCATGGCCGGCCCCCCTCTGCCCCCCGTGCCGGCCCCCCTCGCTGCCCCTGCGCCTGCGGCGCCGATGCCGCGCCCCGCCCCCCCTCCGCCGAGGCCATCCGCGCCGGCTCCGCCCTCGGCGCGGGGGGGGCTGGCTGGTGCGGGGGTCGTGGGGGTTGGGGGGGGACGAGCTCGCCGGCGTCAGGGTCGATGTTGTAGAGGTGGTGGTGGTGGTGGTTGTGGGGGTGGTGGGTGTGGTGTGCCGGCATCTGTTGGATGCCGGGGGGGATGCACCTCACCGGCTGCACGTCCGGCTGCCGGGGCGCCCCGCCCTCTGCCCCCCTCCCTTCGTCCCGTCCTCCCCCCTGGGCTCCCATGCCCCGTCCCGCCTGTCCCTTGGGGCCCGCGGCGCCCTTGCCCTTGCCCTTGGGCCCCTTTCCAGCCACCTGCCCGTGTCGCGGGTCCCGCCTCCCGTCCCCCACGCCCTGGCCCGCCCGCTCACCCACCTCCCCTCGCCCTGCCCCCTGCACCTGGGCTCCCTGCCCGTGCCCCTGCGCGCCCTTCCCGTGCCCTGGCCCCTTCCCGGCCCCCTGCCCCGAGTCGCGCCGTCCGCTGCCTGCGCTCTGCTCCTCCCCGCTGCTGCGCCCTTCCTGAACCACTCGCCGGGCGTCCCGCTGCCTTTGCAGCTGCGGCAGCGTGACGCCCGGCGGCGAGCGCTCGCGCGCCGGGGGGCGGACGTGCCGCTCCCGCCCCGGGGGGAAGGGCTTGGGGGGGAACGGCTTGGGGGGGCTGGTGTGGGTGTGGGTGGGGTTGGCGTGGGCGCGGTACTTCGCGCTCTCCCTGCCCACTGCTGCTGCTGCGGCGGCCGCCGGCGAGGCGTCCGTGGCCCGTGCGGGGTTCTTCCCTCGCTTGCGCGGCGTGCTGGGGGTCGCGGCGTGGCCGGCCGAGGCGCTGGCGCGGCCCGCCGGGGCCGCGGTCGCAACCCCTCGCGCGCCCTCCTCGTTCTGCTCTGCTGCTGCGGCGGCCGCCGGCCAGGCGCCCGTGGCCCGTGCGGGGTCCGTCCCCTGCGTTCGCGGCGTGCTGGGGGTCGCGGCGTGGCCGGCCGAGGCGGTGTCGCGGCTCGCCGGGGTCGCGGCCGCAGCCCCTCGCGCGCCCTCCTCGCTCTCCTTTGCTGCTTTGGCGGCCGCCAACGAGGCGCCCGTGGCCCGTGCGGGGTCCGCCCCCCGCTTTCGTCGCGTGCTGGGGGTCGCGGCGTGGTCGGCCGAGGCGGTGGTGCGGCCCGCCGGGGCCGCGGCCGCAATCCCTCGCGCGCCCTTCTTGCTCTCTTCTGCGGCTGCGGCAGCCCTCGGCGATGCGCCCGGTTCCTGCGCTGGGGCTGCCCCCCGTGTTGGCGGCGTGCCGGGGGCCGCGGTCGGGGCCGCGGCGTGGCTCGCTGGGGCTGCGGTCTCCGCTTCCTGCGCGTCTGGGGCCCCCTCCCGGGGCGGGGCGGCGGGGCTGGCTGCTTGGGCGGCGGAGGCGGTCATCTCGGCTGGCTCACGACCCCGGGCCGGCGGCGGCGGCCCGACCAGCACCGCCGCCTCCGCCAGCCTCCGCTCCTCGCGCTCCGCGAGGGTCTCCCCCGTCCACTCCGGGGAGGAGGCGGGGGAGCGGGAGCGGGACCGGCGGTGGTGGCGGTCGTCCCGCTGGGGGGACCCATCGAAGTCTGCCATCACTGTTACCCTGGTAGGCATGCGTGGTGGCAGGCGCGCCCTTCCCACTACCTCCTGGTGCATCAGTGCCGTGCCGTGGGCAGTGCCGTGTGGTGCTCTGTGGGGGGGAGGGGGGGAGGGGGTGGGGGGCCGGCTGTGGCGTCAGCCCCGCACGGCCGGGGGCCTGCGGCCATCCACCGGCACTAGGAGGGGAGGCGGGGGAGCCACGCGGCCCACGCGTCGCGCCATAGCTCCCAGTCTGGGGCGGGGCCCAGGGCCCTGGGCCCCCGGGGGTCGTCCAGTGGTGTCGGGGGGAGCCGCACCAGGTGGACCCCCGTAACGGCGGTGACCTCCTGTGTTCGCAGGAAGGTGTGTACTCCGTCCCGCGCCACGGGCGCCGGGAGGGGGGGGCGGGGTACGGGTGTTGCCCCATAGAGGTGGGTGGGGGTGATCCCCAGGATCCGCCCTGGGTCCCCGCGGGTCGCGACGACGAGGAGGAGCAGGGGGGTGCCAGGGCACTCTTGCCAGAGGACCTGCCCCCTGTGGTGGGCACCCCTGGTTCTGGAGAGGGGGGGGGACAGGTCTGGGTTAGCCCAGCTGCGGGGCGCGTGCGTCGCCGGCGGGAGGGCGGGGCACCAAGTGGGCTCCCTGGGGAACGCCTCGCAGACGATGGCGTACAGGGGGGGTAGGCCTGGTGCCGTCGTACACCGGGTTGGTCGGCCGGGGGCGGGCGGACGCCTCGTCCGCGCCTTCCACGAACACCGTGACCTCGCCCACCTCCAGGTCCTCGTCCGGTGGGTTTAGAAGGTGGAGCGCCGCATCCAGCTCGGGCACTCCCCCCGGGTACGTGGCCCGCGCCTGGTTCAGGTACGGGGCCGCGTCCCCGGGGTAGCGCGTCCTGAGGGCGTGCAGCAGGGCTGGGGCGCTGCTGCGGAGGGACATGGCAGACCCTGCTCCCGTCAGCCGCAGGGTGTCCCCCATGGACAGGGGCCGGCCCGACCGATTGGACTCGCGCCACTCCATCCAGTGCCCATAGAGGGCCACCTCCGGGCTGATGAGCCCCGGCTGGACGGCGTTCACGATCAGGTGCATTGCCGGGAGCAGCGTAGGGGCCCCCGCTCCGTTCAGGGCGCGGACGGCCGGGAGGGCGGTCTCGTTGAGGAAAGCCCTCGCACTGCCCGCCAGGTCACACCGTGCCGCAGCGTGCGCTTCGTGTGCCTCCGCCACCGCGTCCGCCACCAGGCCCCGGACGGCCGCCTCCTGCGCTCTGCGGCGGGCCCTGGTGTGTCCTGGCCCATCCCCCCGTCGGCGTGGCATGGTGCTGCGGGCTCTGCAAAGGGCGGCGGCGGGTGGGGGTTAGGGTGCGAACACGTGCGACAGGTGCGCAACGGATGTGGGGTCCCGCAGGTGCACGTGGATCCACAGAAGGGCAGCGCCCGCGGGGCCCGCTCGTTCGTGCGAGGGGGTGTGTGCCCCCACGATGCGCCGGTGCAGGGCCTTCTCCTCTGTGCGCCTGCGCGGGCCTGCGGGAGGTCCGGGCCAGGGGCACGCGGCCACCTGGGCGCACCGCGCGCACCTGTTGGCGCCTGTCGACGCTTCGGAGGACACCGTGTCACATTCCCCGCAGAGTCGGCAGGTGTCTGGGAGGTGGGAGGGCGGCGACCAAGGGTCGAGATGGCGGAGCCAGAGGTCGTCCCACCTCTGTCGGAGGGGGTCCCGGATCTCCAGCAGGCGGGCGCGGACGCGGCGCCAGTAGTCCTTGCCAAGCGTCTTCCGCTGGACCTCCTGCCACGTGTCGTCGGGGAGGATCCCGTGGTCGTGGAAGGCGGCGATGAGGTCGTCCCACGCCGGGCGGGGGTGCCCCTGGGGGGGGCTCGCCATGTACACGTGGCGCCCGGTGAGGTGGGGCGTCAGCGCATCCCATCGGCACCCGTTCGCGGTGTCTCTTTGGAGGAGGGCCAGCAGGGTGCCGTCCGCGACTGCCTCCCACCCCACTCGCAGCCCTTCGCAGCCGTCTAGCTCCTGGCGCAGCGCGGCTGCAATGCCGGTGGGGAGCATGAGGAGCAAGGGCCCCTGGGTGTCGCCCAGCCGGGACAGGGCGTCGTCGTATACCGGCCCCCCAGCTTTGAAGTGCGCCACGGCGAGTTGGGCGGCCCCGTCCTCTGGGGGGTGCCACCAGACAATGGCCGCAGCGTGTCCCCACGTGCGTATCTCCGTAGCCCGGAGTACGTTGGCGGCGTGAAGGACGATGCGGGGCGGGACGGGTGTCCTGACGAGTGAGGACCCGTCCCCAGTCCATCCTGCTTGCGGCCCCGGGGCCGCCTGCAGCCATTCCCCCGTTGCCGCGTCCCACGGGTGGTCAGGCCCCGCCCCGCAGATCATGGTGGGTCTCGGCCGGGTGTCCGGCCCCCATCCCTTGAGCGGGATGGCGGCGTATTGTTGCGCAGGGGTCTCCGGGGCGCGCGTGGCGGCGCACCACCGTCTCCACTCGCGCGCCCACTCCTCACCCACGATGCGCGCCTCCCATGCGGTCATGGAGCCGCGCCCGATGATCCACGGTGGGAAGAGGGCGTCTTGTAGGTGCCTCGAGAACCCCCCGGCAGGTCCTGGTACGGGTGGGGGCCCTCTTGGGGCGGGCACTCCAGAGTGCCATTCACGACACGGAGGGAGGCTACGAAGTCATTGTCAGGGCGCGGGGGAGGGGGAGGGTGGTCGCCCTCCGCCGCAGTGAGCCACCGGTGTGCCCGGGCCGCCGCGCTCTGGGGCTCGCGGAGGAGTTGCTCCAGCCAGTGGTTGCGAAGCTCCCATGCGAAGTCCCCGAGCCGGAGCATGTGGTGGAGGAAATCGTCCACAGAGGTCCCTCCCGGCGGGTCGTATCGGGCTATGGCACGGAGCTGCGCCTCCGCGTCCTCGGGCACCAGTCCGGAGCAGAACACCTCCGTCCATGTGGCGCCTGCGGAGCGCCACGAGGCCACCCACAGGGCTTTGTCCCCGGGTGGGAGGTGGCGGGCCGCCTCGTGTACCGCCTGGCGGTAGTGGGGCCAGAGGAGCCGTGAGTGGGCGCATCCCACGTGCATGTGCACCGGGGTCTCCTCCGGGCCGCAGCATAAAAGGCACGGTTGTGGGACGATGGCGACGCCGGAGAGCCGCTCCTTCCGGACGCGGAGTCTGCGCTGCACCGGCGTGTGGCCGTCTCGGGCCCGCAGCGCCCGGCGGTTGGTGGCCGTCGCGGTGAGGTCCCGGGCGTGGACATAGGCCGTGGCGTGGGCCGCGCCCAAAGGTGTGTGTCCCCGGTGCGTCAGCGCATGGTCCGTCTGCGCCCGTTGCGCGACCTCGCCGAGCACCCGCATCGTGGGGGGCCGTAGATCGAGATGGCCGTCACGGCCGGCGACAATGAGTTGGGCGTGGCCAGGGTCCGGGGGCGTGTTCTGCAGGACCGTGTCCTGGGATGCCGCCCACTCCGCCTTGTGCAGTAGGGCGTCACTGTGGTGCGAGGTGGCTCGGACGTACCAGAACGGGTGCCCGGCGTGTTGCCCTCGCGCGTACAGGCTGTCCCGGAGCCACCTCAGGGGCATCTGGTTGACCACCTTCGCCGCGCCCGCGGGGACCCCCGTGGTCCGCTCGCGATCTGCGTGCCGCAGGAGGTGGAGGATGACTTCGGCGTCCACCGTGTGGACCCATGGTCGGTGGGCACCGTATTGTAGGGGGAGGGAGGCGGCCACCCCCTCCCCGTTGGGCACCGTGCCCGAGATGGCCACCGCCCACGTGCGGGTGAGGTCGGCGGCGAGAGCGACGCTGGTGGCGTGTCTGCAGGGTCCGCCCCCGGACGCGTCGGAGGAGGTGTGTCCCCAGGCCTCCGGGATCCAGTAGTATCCGGTCGGGCTGAGCCACCCCGCGTTGAGGTCGGCGGAGTGCCACCGGACATCGGGGTGGCAGGGGGTCAGTTGGTCCACGCTCAGCGCCCTTGTGATGTTGCCCGGCGGGGACTGTAGTTGGACATGGGCCGCCCTGGGGCACGCGATGGGGTTGTACAGCCCCACTCCCCGGGCGGCCAGGGCCCGGGGTATGCGGTGGACCCAGTCGCCTCCCGCCAGAGTTGCGAACTCCGAGACGGGGTAGTGCACCTCGGGACATATTCCGTGCGCGCCGGCTATCTCCCAGAACATCTTGGTGACCTCGGCGCGCACGGAGGTTGAACGGTGGTGGACGAGTGTACCCACGAGGGCCACCGCTGCCTGCTGGCACCGCGTGGGCACCCCCGTGAGCCCCAGGGTCCGGTCATCCTGCAGGCTGTCCCGCGAGGCGTCGAAGGCGTACCGCGCCCTGTCCTTTGCGACCTGGACCGTGTTTCGGTCCAGGTGGCGTGCAGTGTCGGAGTCGTCGGCGATGAAAGGGGCGACGTACTGCGTCACCCCCCCGAGGATCGCCAGGATGACGTCCTGCACCACTTTCGGTGGCGCGAGGGTGTTAAGGCACCAGTGGTGCACCGCCGCCAGGCGTAGCCGGTGCTTGCGCTGCAGGGAGAACTCCCCGTCCGGCTGCAGCTGGAGTCCCAGGTAGGGGACGGAGTCCGCCGCCGGTACCCAGTGCCACGGGTTTTCCAGGTGGGGGCAGAGGCGCAGCTGCAGGCCCGGGACCCCCTCCGTGGTGGCCATGGCGCAATTGCGGGGGTTGAGCTCCATGCCCATCATCCCCAGGTACGCGGCCACCGCCTCCACGCCCTCGACGAAGTGTTGCAGCGTGTGGGCCACCACCAGCAGGTCGTCGATATAGGCCTGGATGAGGCCGTGCTCGGCCCCTCCCGGCGGGCGCAGGCGGTGCCCCTGTGCCCTGAGCAGGGGCTCCAGGAAGAGCGCGTACAGCAGGGGGCTCTCGGGGTTGCCCTGCCGGACGCCGCGTAGCATGTAGACGAGCTGCGTTAGCCCGTGTGCTGTGACGATGCGCAGCCTGGCGCACGTGTGGAGGAAGAGCAGGAGGTCGATGACGTCCGGCGGCACGGAGAGGTGGCGCAGCATGAGGTGGAGGGCGCCGTGTGGGGCGGTGTCGAAGGCCTTGCGGGTGTCGAAGGAGAAGACGTAGTTGGGCCTTCCCCGCTGGAGCTGCCGCTGCGCCATGAACAGCGGGGGGCCTGTGTTGGAGCCAGGGAGGGCCCCCTGCTGCCAGTCGCTGAGCACTCCGTGCCGTGTGAGCACTTCCGTGATGCGCTGGGTGAGGGGGCCCGTGAGCAGCTTCATGTCCAGCTGGCCCAGGGCTATGGGCCTGTAGTCGTCCAGTCTGGCAGAGCCCGGTACCTTGGGGCTGAGCCAGATGTGCGCGTCCCTCCAGTGCATCGGCGGCGGGGCGCCGCGGAGGATGGCCCGGTAGGAATTGACCAGGAGCCACTGTACGGGTGGTGGGAGGGCCTTGATGAAACGGGCCTCCACATGGTTGGGACCTGGGGCCTTGCCGTCGGCCTTGTCCAGGGCGGACTTCAGGTCCTGCATGGAGTACTGCTGGACCTGTGTCCAGGCCCCCTCAGGGACCCGGGGGACGTGGCGGCCGAGGACTGCCTGGAAGCCTGGGAGGTCCACCGGGCGTTTGTCATACAGTTCTCGCCAGAAGGCGCGAACTGCGAACATCACGTCGTGGGCCTCCGTGAGGAGCGTTTGGGTGTTGGGGACCCGCACGTTCCAGAGGCCTGACGGGCCCGGGGCCTCTACCTCTATGGCTCCCCGCACGGCTTTCCATCGCTGGGCGATGTCGGGGGCGTGGCGGCGCCAGAAGTCCTTGATGGCGCGCTTGCGGTTCGCCGCCAGGAGGGCGCGGAGCTGGCGAATGTCCTTCTCGAGGGCGGCTGCTTGCCTCTCCAGCTCCTCCTGTAGCTGGCCCTGTGTGGTCGGGCAGGACCTGGGCGACAGACCCTGCAGCTCCTCCGTGAGCCGGAGCGCCGCCTCGGACCGGATGCCATGCCTGGCCGCGTCCGCCTGGTACGCTGCCGGCGCGCGCGCTGCCAGGGTGTCATAGCAGAGGACTGCCGCCTGGAGCTGCTTTCCGCTCTCCGGGAGGTCCCCCTCCGCCGGGTCCGTCCCCGCCGGGGACGGCTGCCGGCGTCCCACCACACGCGCCAGGGCGTCATGCGTCGCGTGGAGGTGTTTGAACACCTTGTCCACGGCGGCCGCGGGCATGGACCCGTAGTCGTGCTGCTCTGCGGGACCCAGCCAGGGCGCCAGGGAGGGTTCATCCTGCGCGGCGGTGACCGCCGCCCACAGGCAGTGTTGAACGGGTGCGGCCTCGGCGTCGTACGGGAGGAGGCGGCCCTCTGTGTGGCTGTAGGGGGTCGGCATCGCCGCGCGCCCCGCTGCGCTGAGGAGACCCGGCAGGGCCAGGCAGACCGGGAGGTGGTCCGAGCCGACCACCTGAGGGTGTGCCATGCCGCGAGCCCAGACGCTTTCCCGCAGGGACCACGGCAGGAGGGGCTCGTTGACCAGGAAGGTGTCCACCCTGTGCCGGGACGGTCGGAGCGTGGGGGTCATGTCCTCCTCGCCGCCTGCCGCGGCCCTTCGGAAACCGCAGGCCTCCCAGCCCGCTCGGAAATGCTCCGTGGCCGGGTTGGCGGGGACATCCATGTAGATGTTGGTGTTGCCGGCGATGACCACCGGGTGCTTCCCGCCGAGGCTGCGTGCCGTGGCATACATTTGTATGTCGGCCCAGAACGCCGCCCGTCCCGCCCACGGGGAGCAGCCTGCTTGCGGTGTGTGGACGTTGATGAGGGTGAGGCCTCCTCCGTCCGTGCGGATCTCCAGGGCCGCGGCCTTCCCGGAGACAATTTCCGTGAAACTGAGCACCTGGTGCTCCGCCACGTACTTGCTGCTGACCGCGGTGAGGAGGCCCCCCCCTCTCGAGGTGGAGGTGGCTCCCGTCTCCGCCAGCCGGCTGCTGAAGAAGGCGGTGTACCCCTTGTCCCGGAGCGCCGCGGCCACGTGCATCTCCTGCGCCCGGGTGGCGATCCCTGTTTCCTGGAGCATGATGGCAAAGCCCCCCTCCTGGGGCAGCATGCCGGTGATGAGGTGCTCCTTGTCAGTGCAGGCCGCCGGCCCCCGGCGCCGCCGGAGTGTGTCCCGGAGGGACCGGTCTGGCGGCACGAGGCCGTTGCGCAGGTTCCACGAGAGGAGCCACAGGGCGTCGCTCGCCATGTCCTCCTGGAGTCAGCTATCCCGCATCGGCATCGCCGCTGGGTTCGCCGGCGCAGCCAGGGCATCTGGGTGCGCCGCATCCGCTGAGCCCGTTCCCAGCGGGGCCCACAGGGGGGCCCGGGGGACCGGGGGAGCCAGGGGGGCCAGGGGGGCCAGCCCCGCGGGGATGGACATGGACCCTGGTGGGGCCGCACCGCCGGCCCCCGGGGCCGCTCCGGGTGGCTCCTCATCTCCGTCTGCGTGGTCGGCTGCCTGGGGCGGGGGGCGCCGGGTGTACAGGGCGTGCCATGGGGACCTCCGTGCTCTCCCCTGCAGGATGTTGGTGGCCGCCTCCTTGTCGTCCGCCGGGGCCGCAGCGTGCACCGCGTGCCACGCCAGGTGTTCCAGCATTGCCTGCTTGTGTAGTACTTGTCCGCACACAGGGGGCATTTCGTCGGCTCCGTGGCCCCTCGCGCCGGGGGGAGCGGCACCGACTTCCGAATGGCGCCCTCCGCCGCTGGTTCCAAGGGCAGGTTGGCCAGTGGCACCGTGTGTGGCGCCAGTGTGCGGCCCGGGGCCGCCGCATCGAGGGCTCGTGTCGCGGGCGCGGGCCCGAGACCCCGGATGGCATCGCGCTGCGCGTCTGCTTGCAGCCACGTTTGCCAGTGCGTGGAGCCGATTTGGCGGTCGGGCTTGCCCCTCCCTCGCAGGTCGTGGAAGGCCTGTAGCCAGTGGTACACTGCGGTCGGGACCGCCAGCTGGAGCTCTAGGTCGGCGGGGTGCGCCGCTGCCGGCCACACCCCCGGCCTCGCCGCCCGGGCGTTGTCCTTCAGCCTGACCTGGAGCAGGAGGGCGTGGTGTTCGCCCTACCGCAGCGCCTTGATGATCATGCGGGTGCAGTATGCCACGCGGATCACGGCTTCGGGCCCCGGCAGGCGCTCGGGGTCGCAGACGACGATGTGCGCGTCCGCCGGGCTGAACATGCAGACCACCCACTGCGGGTTCTGCTGTCCCCGTTGGGCCACCGCCAGGGTAGCCGCTGGGCGGGCGTGCGTGATTGGCCCCGCGTGGAGGTCCGGGACGTCCGTGGCCCTGATGGCGTCTCCCTGCCACGCGGCCCGTAGATGCTCCTCCTGGTCGGGGCTCCACACCAGTGTGGGGGGGTTGACCCCCCCGCGGTTCCTGCCTCTTGTTGGGGGCGCTGACGGTGTGTAGCAGGACCGCCAGCGGCCAGGGGTCCGCCGACATATAGTAGGCCTGGGTGGGCCCCTGTCGCCAGTCGATGTGGGGCAGGGGCGGGAATGCCCCTTGCCTGGCGGTGCTGTGCCAGACAGTCCATCGGCCTCCGGCCAGGACGTGCGACCGGTACCCTCCGGCGTGCCGTGTATGATGGCCTGGTACCCTGCCGTCTGCAGCACCAGTGCGTCCCCCTGCTTAGGCCCGGGTGGGGGCGTGCCATCGCCCGCACCCCAGACGCGGGTGCGCCCGCGGACTGTGGCAGGCCACGGGTCTGGTGCATCGCGCTGAGGCCCTTGTATGCATCCCGCAATCTGCGCCGGGCCGTGGTGGTGGACGAAGCTCTCCCCGCCGTCCGCTAGCAACGCCGCCGCGACGACGTATAGCTGCTCCGCCGTGAGGGGTGCCGTCGGCGCGTGCGTCGCGGCCGGCCGGCGGGGCTGTGTGTCGCGGCAGGGGACGTGGGGCAGCAGTTGCGCCGGCCACGCCGCCACGGGACCCATGGTGACGGCCGCGACCGCGGACGCCAGCGCCGTGCGGTCCGTTGGTCTGTACTGCCGGAGCCCCGTGGTATCTCGGGCGAGGTGCCTGCAGGCTGCCATCCAGGCCACCGCTCCGCAGTTCTTGCAGTCCGGTTCGGCACCATCCGCGCCGTCGCTTCCCCTTTGCTGTACCGTGGTGGCGGTGTCGAGCGGGGGGCCCTGCTGTAGCGCCTCCGGGTCCTGCCCCGGCGGGAGGGCGGGCGGGACTGGCTGCGGGAAGTTTTGCGCGCCTCAGCGCTCCGGGTGTTCCGGGGCTGCCCGTGGTTGGAAGAGGAGTTGGTGCAGGTACCAGTGGCCTTCCGCGGTGGACGGGTTCCGGAGGGTTAGCCACTGTTCCACCACGCCTCCTGGGTGCGCGGCCTCGACGCGGCGCTGCAACCCCAGGCGGCCTAGGCGGTTGGACGTGCCCGCGGGTGGGATGTGGGTTTGCGGGTAGAGCACCCGCAGCGGCTCCAGCGCCAGGTCCAGCACTTCGTCGTTGAGCTGCTTCGTGAGAGCCGACGCCCTGTGCAGGGCGTGGAGGACCCCGGGTGTGGGGGCCGTGAGCTGTTCGAGCACCGGTCCCGGCGGGTACCGTGCACCCGGGTTCGTTAGCCACTCCCTGGTGTGGCTCAGTACGGCCTTCCACACGTCCCTCGCAAAGGCGTGCTGGGGGGCCAAAGAGGGGACCACCCGTAGGAGGCGGTGGCACGCCGGCGGCGATCGCATGGGCTGTGGGGCGGCCGCTGTGATCCACCTGCACGCCATGCCGGGCACGATCGCCCCCCATTCCACGGTCCCCATGCCCTCGGCGTGGATCAGCGCCTGGCCCTGGACCATGGGGAAATAGGGGCTAGAGCGCCCCTTTCCTTCCTTCCACCGTACCCGGGCGGCCCCCGCCTGTAGGCTGCGGAGCAGGGCCACGCCGGGGAGGAGCGGCTGCGGGAAAGCCCCCTTGACGGCCTGGGTGGCGTGGGCCAAGGTGCCCATGGGCAAGTACCACAACGGGAGGGTCCAGGGGCCCGGCAGCGGTTGCGCCACCCCTGCGTCCCATCGCCACTCGGAGTCTGGCGGGGTGGCCGGGACCGTGCCCGTCTGCAGGAAGTGGCGTGCCTGCTTGTCGGGGTGCCGTTGGAGGGTTGCCGCGAGGCTGAGCCCCTCTGCCGCGGGTGCCACCGGGAGGCCGCCCCGGGGCCTGCGCCAGGGGTAATCCTGGTCGGCCGGCCAGGTGTGGAGGTCCCGGGCGATGTCCTCCGCGGTCCCTGTGGGGGCGTCCTCTGGTGCCAGGTGCCACATGACGGCGAGCATCGCCCACGTGGAGAAGGGCCATGCCCGCGGGGGGGTGTACACCTGGATGGTCCACTGTGGGCACGCCCGCCGCACGCGGGACGCGTGGAGCACCCCTCTGACCATGTCCGCCGCCAGGACCAGCACCATTCCCGAGGGTTCCACAATGATCCCCTCTGCGGGCCCGCCGTGGCGGCCCCGGGTGTGCAAGGCCACTGCCGCCTGTCCCGCGTGGGTGACTCGGTCGACGGCCTCCTGGATGTTCACGCTGCCGCGCGCGGTCTCATCCAGGATCCAGCCCTGCGCCACCCCGTAGCGTAGGGCGGCGCGTGCGGCCGCGGGTTTCACCTCGGGCAGCGCTCCGTCATCGGGGCCGGGCTGGGGGTGCTGTTTGGGGCACCAGCCTTCGCCGGTGCAGTGGCCCCGTTTCCACGCGGGGCAGATCGCGGGTACGCTGCCCGCCGGCGGCGCAGGTTCCGCGGGCGCGCCTCCCGTGGGGGGCTCCGGTATTGCCTCCAGGTCGGAGTCCGTGCCCGCGTCCCCTTGTGGGGGGTCTCCTTCGCCGTCTCTGAGTCCCAGCGCCCTGATGACCTCGTGTGCTTGTAAGTGCGGCTAGCCCCATCTGCTCAGATTTTCAGACATTCTGCCCAGATTGGCTACATTTTGGTCATATTCTTTGCTTCGGCGGAATTGCCGCCTCGCAGCTCAGTCACAGGATATTTCCTATATATTTCTGATATGCCGGATTTGATTCCGCGGTCCATTTCCCGTAAATCCGCCGCGTTCCGCTATTTTAGCTGGAATCGCCATTTGCCGCTGACGCGCGCTCGCGGGCCAGATCGGCCAGACATTTTTACATAAATGGATTATTTAAATTCTTTCAGACAGTTTTGGACACTCAGATGTATGTAGAATAATTCCCCTCAATTTTCTTCATAGACTGGGATTTTGTGCCGGACCACAATCAGCATGGACCTTGCTTCAGTTGTTGCTGCTCTCGCCTCCGTTGGTGTCCGAGTGTCCGGTTCTACACCCAATAACAACATCCAGGGAGACTCCTCGCGTGCCTGCCCCACTGGTCTTGCCGGCCCCGAGCCCTCCGGCACCCACAACGACCCAGGGCAGCACTTTCATGGTAGCAGAGGCTACCTGAATGTTGTTCCTTTGGTGTCCCAACCACAGCTAGCTCCTCAGTACGGCCCCGTAGACTCCGCCACCTCCGGAGACGTAACGATTACGCTGCCGTGGTGCTGTGCGAACGAGGCCTTGAGAGGAATGCCTTGCGCAAGCCCAAATTGCCCAAGAAGGGCACAAATCAGCAGCTGTGGAGGCCCAGATTACAATCAAGATCCCAGTCGAAATTGGCCATCAAGCAGCTGGAATCTCCCAGCTTACGCTAATGGCAACGCTCCGGTGGAGCTTACGGACCTGGCAGGTACTAATACTCCTTACCAATGTCCACATTTTGAGACCATCGACGCCGACATTGACGACATTGAGATGGGTGGTCCAGGTGAGGTACCTACCTACAATCGACCAGCCTCATGGGCACAATGGGACAACCATTTGTCTTCGGAAGTGACCCGTAATCTTGAGGCGCTTGAGGCCCTTTGTCTATTAGCCACGTCTAAGCTGATAGGACAAGAAAGAATCGCCTCTGATTTTTTATTCGAATATTTTTTCCTCCTTCAAGAAGAAATTAATACCAGGATGTGGTGGTGTTCTCAAGAAGATGAATCTTTTGCCATTTTCTTGCAGATCTGGGAGGCAAGCCCCTTCCCGAAGGAGAAGACCAAGGCACCGGTTGCCGGGCCCTCCGCCCCTCATCCCTCTGTTTCCATCCGCGACGATCTAGCCGCCGCGGTTGAGGAAGGAATTTTAGAGGCAGCTAGGCAGGCAAGCCTGGAAATTAGGACTGAAGGAGCTCCCCAAGTGGACTCCTGGCTGCGAACCACTGAGATTAGCGGTCCGACAGCCTGCTCAGGCCCTTCAGGACACGGTATGTACTGTCCTGCCGACTGCTCTTGCAGATTACAGCGAGATACTGAGCTCCAATTGCTCAAAGATCAAATGCAACTCATCATTCAGACGCTGGGAATTAAAGATCTTTTCAAGACCCACATGAGGTCTGAGGGCGCATCATCGGTGGAACAAACAACAGAACCGTCGGAGGAGGCGACAGAAATTTTTTCGATTGCTCCTTCGGTGGACTCTAAGACCACCGACGCAAGGATCAGCAGGACTAAGCTAAAGGAACGGGTTACAATCTCTCGATCTCAGAGTAGATCGGCGAAGGCTAGGACTGAGGTGCAGAATGCCAAACGAACTGCCTCCCGTACTACCCTTCCTGCTGTTGATTCCAATGCAATTGCCCAGATGTTGCTCGCCCAGACCCTCGCCGGAGCTGGTGTGGCTAATGATGCCGCCAAGGTGTCTGCCATTACGGCCGGTGTTGGGCTGGATTCACTTCTAAATCCCACTTCATTGCGACTTCGTCAGGTTGCCAAGCAACCGAAGTATAATGGGAACCCCAGACGTTGGCCTCAGTTCCAACGGGAATTTAAATTGTGGGTCAAGACTCAAAAGCTCCAGGATGATCAGTTCCTGATGGCCCTCTTGGACTGCCTTGAGGGAGCGCCGGCCAACACTTGGCTCAGGACCTGGAGTGATCGTGAGGATTCAACTTCCCCCCTTACCTTTGATGAGGTGTGGGAACAGTTGGAGGTACGTGGATCCCGGCTGCCTGAGGACCATTACCACCAGATGTTGAAGAATTTTCCTTCGTTCTCGCGATTAATCTTGCACGAAGTGCAAGACAAGAGACAGCGCTTCTGGAATCTCGTGGAAGAATCTGAACATTCAGGCGAAAAATTTTCTAGTGCCGAGCTGAAAAATCTGATTTTTGACAAGATCCCCTCTGAAACCGCCGCCACCCTTCGGAATAAACAATCCGAAGAAAAGGTCAAGACCTGGTGGGCGGAGATCGATGGCTTTGATGCCTCGGCCAACCGGTTTACCATCAGGGAGGCACTTCAAAAGTGCTCCCCCACGTCGTTTACCAAGGTGAAATTCACTGAAAACACGTGGAAAATCAAGTTCAATGAACACGAGGATCGGGACTTGTTTGTCCAAGTCCTCAATAGGGGAGTAAGTTTCCACGGCCATAGCCTGAAGGCCAGGAACTGGGTGTTTTCGTTTACTCCGCAGGAACTGTGGGAAGAGGTTGAACGGCTCGCTGACGCCGCCAATCAAAATTTCCATGAGGGTCTTGGGGGAAACAAGAATACCCAGCAAAACACCCAAAATGGGGCCCAAAAGGGCAACAAAAAGGTGAATGACACCCGGAATGTTCAGGATCATTGTAGCATCTGCCTTCTTTTAGGTTCTACGAACCGAGCTAAGACGCATTCTACTGCTAATCACCGATGGTCTGCTTACGATCACAAGGTGATTGGTGAAAATGTCAGTAATTCTCAGAATTCAGACAGGAATGACAGACAGGTGCATGGTGCCAAGGGGGGAAAGGGTAATTCGACTCCCTCCGGTGGGAACAAAAATACTGGAGGCCCTGGCGGGTCCCAAGGCAAAGGAAATCGGACTCCATCCGGTTCCGGTGGGCAGCCTAACGGCCAGACAAGTCCTAATGGCAACGCCGGAGGCGGAAATCGAAATCCAGGCCAAACCCCTCAATTCGGTACAAACAAAGGAAATGCTCCAGGATCACAGGGTAAAGGTAAGGGAAATCCTTCGGGAACCCCCTTCTCTGGTAAGGGCAGAGGGCGTGGCGACGGTGGTGGCCCATCATCCGGCGGCCGTGGCCGTGGACGTGGAAAGGGAAATCATCGTGTGGATCAGGTCTCAGGTGCAGATCAGGTGTCCGATGCGGATCGAGATTATGTCGAAAATGCTCTGAATCCAGCGGATGATCCGTTCCAAGATGAGTGGATCGACGAATCAGGCTGTGTTCACAATGTAAATGCAGCCGCTGGAGGTCAGAACGCCTAGGGGAGCCACGAAAATCGCCCCTCCCCAGGCGATTTCAGGCATGATCCCCAAATTCCTGATCGACCATTACTTGATGTAGGGTCGCTTGTCTCCTCTCCCCTGGATCCGGCAGCGGATCCTTCTGTTGTAGTGGACGAGGTAGGTGTACAGTCCAAGCACAGGGCTCGTCAGTTTGTCACAAAGCTGTGGGTCTCTGATTGCAAGGGAAATTTCCACCTCGCCACTTGTTTGTGTGACAATGGATCAGAGGTAAATCTCCAATCCAATTCATTCTTACCCGACGACTGCGTGTTTGAATCGCCTCATCCTGTTACCCTCGAGGGAGTTTCTGGACATTCTCTCGCAGGTGGGCAACGCGGTTGTTATATATCAACTCATTTGGTCGCTCAAGACCTTTGGGAAGAGCAAAATGTGGAAGAAGTTGTCCTTAAGGATGACTACTTCTATCGTGCTGACATAAAGTATGACCTTTATTTGGGCCATCCTTGGCTTCGTAAGAACAGGGTAGCGCCCGTAGGTCATCGTCGTTGTTTTTTGCTGGAGTCAGGTCCTTTGGAGCGTCCTGAATTTCGTTTTTTGCACGCAGGGTTTAAAAGTGCAGAAGAATTTTTGAAGCAAAAGGTGACACCAAAATTTGGTGAAGATGTCACCATTGCAGAGGTGAATGGGAGTGCCGATTACTCCCAAGAGTTAGAATGTCTTCGTAGGGACTCCCAGCCACGACGCCCTTCGCGCTGGCACTCTTCATCCTACAGAGTTGTCGACAAATGGCGCGATGCAATTTGTGAATACTTTCATGAACACCATTCCTTTTGGCCACAGTATGATGCCTTTGCTAACCGTATGAACAAGCGCTTTGACAAGCACTTCAGCGACGCTTGGACCCACAAATGGGACAAGAAGTTGTGGATTAATCCTCCGTTTCACTTAATCCAGCAGGTCATCCACAAAATCAAGCAAGATAAAACCCAGGCAATTTTAGTTGTGCCCTTGTGGGACGACAAGCCTTGGTTTCAGGAATTACAAGACATTTGTGTAGATTACATCGAACTTCCCAGGAAGATTAAGCTGTATGCCAGGGACGACACAGGTCCCCTGCCACAGCGGTCCTGGAGTTCGCTTGCATTCCTGGTGGATGGAAAGCTTTCTGACTCTAATGCTGCTGATTCTGGTACTGATTCTTGTGTTGGGTCAGAATCTGAGGTTGAGCGTGGTACTGATGATGAATCTATTTTTTCTGATTTCTGTCCGTCAGATACCCAAGGTGATTCAACGTCCAATGGATCCGCCTCGTCTCCCTCTTCCCCAATACGGTCGACATCGAAAAGAATCTTCAGTGCACGGGCGAGGAAAAATCTCCAATCGCGCCGCAAATTCAGAGTTTTTTATGAAAAACCCCCTGTGGAAGCTTTCATGGATCCTTTCGAGGAGCTGGATCACGAAGAGAATCTCTGGGATTTCGACACAAGACCCACCTATCTTCAAGAGGCAGTTGATACGGACCTGTTTAGGGACATCTGTAAGAAGATTCTTCCTGCCAAAGCCGAAGAAGTCGCCAAAGTTTTTTCGACAGTAATTCCTGGCGATCAGGTGGACACTGAATTGTGTTCCAAGTCAAGAGAAAAGATTTTTGAGGAACGGAAGGACACAACCCTTTCAGGAAAGTTGATCAAAGACCCCCCTGTCCGTGGGCAGTTCGGTGAAGCCTTCATCGAGCTTCGTGAAGGGTACAAGGCAAAAAAACAGCGCCCTTATGAAAATCATGGACATAAACATGAGATCCTCAGAAAAATCATCGAGAGAAATCTCAGGGAATTTGGTTGGCTTGAGGGTTGTATGACCAGCGAATGGTGCTGTTCACCCTTCACAGTCCCGAAGCCACCGCCTGCAGACCAGAACACCATTGATGGTTGGCGAATGGTTGTTGATTTTCGCAATCTCAACGCCGAAACCAAGGCGGATTCACACCCCCTGCCCCTCATTGAGGAGGAAATCGCCAAGAGGGCAAGAGGTCGTTTGTTCTCTGTGCTGGATCTCCGTCACGGCTTTCACCAAATGCCGTTGAGGAAGGACAGCAGACCTCTCACCTGTATGTGCACGCCATGT
The DNA here is from genome assembly GCA_964036045.1 of Eutreptiella sp. 'Long Island Sound 2002'. Taxonomy (NCBI): domain Eukaryota; phylum Euglenozoa; class Euglenophyceae; order Eutreptiales; family Eutreptiaceae; genus Eutreptiella; species Eutreptiella sp. 'Long Island Sound 2002'. The sequence goes on along the minus strand of OZ038404.1, from coordinate 12,677,704 downwards.
GGCCCAGTCCAATGGACCGTCATGCCCATGGGGCTGAAGAACGCCCCCTCATTTTTTCAAAGAATGATGGAGGATGTGCTGTTCACAACCCATCCTGAGCTTCGTGCCTTTGTGAGTGTGTACATAGATGACATAATCATCGCGACGGAGGGGGAGGGACTGACCGAAGCCGAGCTGGTGGCCCTACATGAGAAGCGGCTGAACCAAGTTTTGGACATTCTTGACGCCAATCAGCTGGTTTGTGGGCCAAAGAAGGGAAAATTTTTTTTAAAATCAGTCGAATTTTGTGGTTCTCTCCTAGAGAATGGCACTCGACGACCCAGTCCAGGGAAGCTCGTCGCTATTCAGAAGTGGAAGCGCCCTGAGACGATCACGGAGTTGAGAGGATTCCTGGGTTGTTGCAATTTTTACCACACTTTTGTGCCGAATTATGCCAAATTTGCTGCCCCCCTGACTGAATTATTGAAGGTAGGGAGAGATGCGGGCAAGGCAGGTTCAAAGGTTCGTGTCAAGTGGACTGACGAGTGCGAGGAGGCCTTCCATCACTTGAAGGCAGCCCTTTGCAAAGTCGCCACGTTGCATGTGCCCCAATTTGACAGACCCTTCTACATTAGAACCGACGCTTCTAGGTACGCGATCGGAGCTGTTCTTGAACAGGTTGATGAAGCCACCGGCGATCATTACCCTCTTGCATTTTGGTCTCGGAAGCTAGCCCCACGCCAAATGCAATGGTCGCCGCGTGAGCAAGAGACTTACGCCATAATTTGCGCTCTAAAAAAGTACCAATCGTGGGTTGGCACCAATCGAGTCGAGGTCCTGACGGATCATCGATCTCTGGAGTATTGGGCCACTGAACACATTGATACTGTCGCGAGCCCAGCTGGTCGACGGGCCAGATGGCACGAATTTCTCTCTCTGTTTGACCTCCATGTGTCGTACTTGCCTGGAAAACACAACACGGTAGCGGATGCTCTGAGCCGATGGGCTTACCCCGCCTCAGAGGGGCTGCAAAGTACCAACATCCATGGTACGGAGCAGGACCGCCATGTCATCATCGAATGGGATCAAGAAGAAAAGAAACTCATTCGACGTGCATGCATGCAGTGCGCTGTTAAACAGCACGCATTGCCGTGTCACGACATCACGGCCATCACAGATCCGGCGCATGCTCATGAGATCTGCACCAAAACGCTGAAAGTCGTGGAAAAAGTCACCGATCCCTCCTCAGGGAGTGTGAAACGGTTTGACTATACCCGACAAGTAAGTCGATTTCGGTTGATCCAAGGCATTAAGCGTCGAGATCCGGCCAAAACTCCACCCCTGCCTAAGGATTTCCTTATCATCCGAGACTGGACGTCCGATTACCTGCAGGATCCCATGTTTAAAGAGGTCTTTGGAAATCTCAAATCCAAAGATGCTCACAGGGATGGGATTTTTGCTGAGTACTCGTTGGATGGGGGGAAGCTGTGGATGGAGGGTAAATTGTGTGTGCCAGACGCCCTAGCCCCCCGAGTGTTAAACTGGTGGCACAAATGGGAGTCCCCCCACGCACATGGCCGTCGACTGTGGTCGATGATTAAGCATAGGTTGTTTGGATCGAGGCTCTACACTCATTGCATGAAGGTAGCTGCCGGATGTGCCCAATGTGCTGTCTCGACGCCCCCCAGCGCGAAGAAGCACGGCCATCTGAGGCCTCATCCTATTCGGGAGCGCCTCTTTAACAGAGTCACCAGTGATTTCTTCTATCTCGGTGAACTCGACGACGAAGAGTGCCATTGGACTAACAAAAAAGTCAATGGTGTGCTCCTCATTCAGTGCCGTCATTCCGGCTACATTCAAGTGTTGCCTTGCAACATTGAGTCGATGACTGGCAAGGCTGCCGCCAAGTGGTGCGCGCAGACCTGGATTGGAGGCTGGGACGTCCCATCCGAGGTGGTCACGGATTCAGGCAAAGAGTACACCTCCGAATGGTGGAGAGAATTGTGTGCGCGCCTTGGAATCCACCACCTCCGATGTGAAATCCACTCGCATCGAGCGTTGCCTGGCGAAAGAGCCGGCCGCTCAATAATAAATATGCTTCGTAAGGAGCTCGCGAGTGAAAAGGATTTCCATTGGATGGAAGTTCTCTTCGCATTGCTTCGCCGTTACCACAACACGCCTTTGTATCATGGCCTTTCTCCAAATGAAATTGTCTTTGGACGAAAGAAGTGTTGGTGGAACATGCCGTTGAATAATCCTCGCCCCTGTAAAGATGCTTCGCTGTTTTTGGACGAAGTCCAACGAGCAGATAAATCTGTGTCGAAATTAGTCGAGAAGCATCAGGCTGACTGGCTTTGGGTTCAAAATCAAGGTCGAAAAAACCCCCACAATTTTGAAGTCGATGATCGAGTTTGGCTTCGAAAATCCGAAACCACCCTGGACGGAGATGACAAGCTTCTTCCCTTGTGGGAGGGGCCATTCGCTGTTACAGCGCGTCTTGGTGAGAACAGGTGGAGGATCCGTGTGGATGTCAGCAGGGAAATTGACGTTTCGGGCGATCGCCTCAAGAGAGAGATCCCCTCCCCCAAGGATCGGGTTAAACCCCTTTTTTGGACTGCGAAACACTTGTCTGATCGGGTCATCGAAGGGGGAAAGTACGAACTCAAGAGGATTGTTGAAGCAAGACGTGACGCCAAGGGCGAATGGGAATTTCTGTGTGAGTGGAGGGGCTTTGATTCCAGTCACAACAACTGGGAACCAGCCCAATCTTTTGTCCATGGATACACCAAGGGGTTCATCGACTTCCTCAAGAAGCACCCCGAAATTGGCGTACTCCTGACAGATTGTTTGTCGAAACCAGACAGACAAGTGGAGAGCGACGGAAAACGACCTGTGGTGAATCGAGATCCAGCCTTTTACGGCCCTCAGCAGCCACATTCCAGGGCTGATCCGTCGATCCCCCCTCCTGCGGTCAGGCCAGCCCAGGAGCCAAATGAGGACCAAGCTTCAAGTTCGGCCGCTGATTTGCAGCGCCCAAGCCGTACCAGGGCCCGACCAGACAGGTTGGTGGTCACCTGTATTCGTGCTTGGCCGAATTGAGGAAGCCATCCTACCACATTCTGCTCAATCCACTGTTCATTCTTTCTGTTTATGTCATGATGTGGAGAACTGCGAATGTTTGATAATTTGACGTCAATCAACTTTTCTTTGGTCTCCGTTCGGCAGACAAGGCGTAGATACGCTGACGGAGTGTGCTGCCGTGTTCAGAAAAAACCAAACTCAGGCTTAATTCAGGCAGATTCGGGGTAATCTTGTCTCTGTTGGTCTGTGCATCTTTGGAATTTGGCTACTTGTGCAGATGGAAGCAAATGTACATAATCAAAACGCTGGCCAGCGACATTCACCCCTACAGGTATCCCCTGTAGTACTGGCTGCACCAGATGCGACGCCAGGAACTCAGATCTCACCTTCATTTGCTGTGATGCTGACGCCAAAGTCCAGATTCAGATCCAGGATCCTCAAATTTACCTTGAATTTCTCAGGTTTGTCCATCATTCTGCCACTGTTGTACGAAACCTAGACGTCAATTGTTCAGACAATCTTCATCTAGGAGCTCTAGGGACTTCTAACAGCAACCTCTGAAGTCCGTAAGCTTCGTTGTATTTTTGGCACACGCCAATGTGAGCTCAATCCGACCAGAAACTGTCGAAAATGGTGAATCTAAGTGTCTTGTGGGACTCCATCGAAAGATTGGCCTTGTCCAAGTCGATTGACACCACCGCCACTGTAAATTCGGTGTCTCTCAGTTATATACTGTCAGTAAAGTGCCTTCAGCGAACCTTCGGCGCGTTACATGCCAAGGATCCAGGGCCAGCATGTCCCATCATGATGCATCATCACATGATCCACATTTTGATAGAATCTGTTAGATGCTCGCGAACCAACGTGCCGGAAAGCACAATTGAGCTGAATAAACGACAATATATATTAACTTTAGTCTAAACGAAGGTGTTGGTAGTTTCAGTTGTACACATTCCGCTTCATTTCACCTTCATCTTAGGGAATTTGCTGACATTAGGACAATTTAGATTGATTTCCTTATCATCTCCTCTCATTTCCTCGAAGATCTGTTTAGATCTAAGTGAACAGAAGAGCATCTCTACCTTCGGTGGTTCACTTAGGGTCTGTAGACTACATGTGTATTTGTTTAACCGCTCTGTGATTGCTTAATCCCCTTCATCTTTGCTCAAATTGACTCTCAATTTTGCTGAATCTTGTGATCATCCACCAGATGCGCCAAATCTGAGCCACATGCTGTACTTTTCAGAACGACAAAAGCGGGATAACACGATGTAGAGTTCGGCGAGGACACCGTAGCGTGCCCGCGACAGCGAAACTGTGCCAGAGCGCTGAGATGTCACTCCAATTCTTGATCCCCCCACTCAATCCATCAATAATCTACCTCATTCTCAACCAATGCATGGTTTGGTATCGATTCTCGATACGTTTACATGCTTTCTAGCCCGTGACCTAATGTTTTACTGCACGGAGGACTGTTCGTCACTTCTCATTCTGTTTCATTTCAGGTTCATCCAGCCTGATTCAGTGCCAATTCAGCCCAAATCAGGTCAGATCAAGCAGATTTCGCCCCATCAAGGCTACATTTCTATGTTTTTCTGGGACTTACCCGCACTACGTTCTTCGTTGACGTAGCGACACACCCCAGTGTGTTTTTGGAGGGGGAGTGTAAGTGCGGCTAGCCCCATCTGCTCAGATTTTCAGACATTCTGCCCAGATTGGCTACATTTTGGTCATATTCTTTGCTTCGGCGGAATTGCCGCCTCGCAGCTCAGTCACAGGATATTTCCTATATATTTCTGATATGCCGGATTTGATTCCGCGGTCCATTTCCCGTAAATCCGCCGCGTTCCGCTATTTTAGCTGGAATCGCCATTTGCCGCTGACGCGCGCTCGCGGGCCAGATCGGCCAGACATTTTTACATAAATGGATTATTTAAATTCTTTCAGACAGTTTTGGACACTCAGATGTATGTAGAATAATTCCCCTCAATTTTCTTCATAGACTGGGATTTTGTGCCGGACCACAATCAGCATGGACCTTGCTTCAGTTGTTGCTGCTCTCGCCTCCGTTGGTGTCCGAGTGTCCGGTTCTACACCCAATAACAACATCCAGGGAGACTCCTCGCGTGCCTGCCCCACTGGTCTTGCCGGCCCCGAGCCCTCCGGCACCCACAACGACCCAGGGCAGCACTTTCAGTGCTTCGTCCAGCGTCGAAGATCGGGGGCGTGTCTTGCGTGGTGCCGCGGGATCCGCCATTGCTGTGTCGCTGTGCCTAAGAGCAGGGGGCGGGGTGCGGATGTCCCGTGGCTGGTGCGTTGGTGCGTTGGTGCGTTGCTCGGTGTGGGGGTGGTGGATGGGCGTCCCCGGGGGGGGCGCTTTCCAGCATTGCGAGGGGCGTCTGGTGTTAGGCGCTGTCCCTCTCCCGGCCGTCCGTCCTCTGGAGCGGGCAGCCAGGGCTCCGTGACCCACGTGTCCCGGGTGCGGTCCGTGCGGGCGTGGGGGTCCAGCACCGGCCCCACAGCGTGTGCCCTTGCGGGCCGGCGTTGCTCGCTGTGGGGGTGGCGGAAGAGCGTCCCCGGGGGGGGGCGCCTTTCACCATGGTGAGGGGCGTCTGAGGTCAGGCACTGTCCCTCCCCCGACTGCCCGTCCTCCAGAGCGGGCAGCCAGGGTTCCGCCACCCGTGTGTCCCGGGTGCGGTCGGTGCGGGTGTGGGGACCCAGCACCAGCCCCACAGCGTGCACCCTTGCGGGCCGGCGTTGCCGGCTGTGGGGGTGGCGGAAGGGCGTCCCCGGGGGGGGTGCCTTCCACCGTTGCGAGGGTCGTCTGAGGTCAGGCGCTGTCCCTCCCCCGACTGCCCGCCCATTGAGCGGGCTGTTGGGGTCCGCCACCCACGTGCCGTGGGCGCGGGTGTGTGGGTGTGGGGGCCCAACACTGTCACCTTGGCCTGCATGCCCTGTGGGGGCTGCGTGCCGCGGGGGTGGTGGGGGGCCGTCCCCTGGGGGGGTGGCCTGCCACCGTTGTGTGGGGCGCCTGGTGTCAGGCGCTGTCCCCCCGCGGCCGCCCGTCCTCTGGAGTGGGCAGCCTGGGCTCCGCGACCCGTGTGTCCCGGGTGCGGTCGATGCGGGCGTGGGGACCAAGCACCGGCCCCACGGCATGCGCCCTTGCGGGCTGGCGTTGCTCGCTGTGGGGGTGGCGGAAGGGCGTCCCCGGGGGGGGTGCCTTTCACTGTTGTGAGGGGCGCCTGGCGTCAGGCGCTGTCCCTCCCCCGGCCGCCCGTCCTCTGAAGCGGGCAGTCAGGGTTCCGCGTCCCGTGCGTCCCGGGTGCGGTCGGTGCGGGCGTGGGGACCCAGCACCGGCCCCACAGCGTGCGCCCTTGCGGGCCGGCGTAGCTCGCCGTGGGGACGGCGGAAGGGCGTCCCCGGGGGGGGTGCCTTCCACCATTGTGAGGGGCGCCTGGTGTCAGGCGCTGTCCCTCCCCCAGCCGCCCGTCCTCTGGAGCGGGCAGCCAGGGTTCCGTGTCCTGTGTGTCCCGGGTGCGGTCGGTGCGGGCGTGGGGACCCAGCACCGGCCCCACAGCGTGCGCCCTTGCGGGCTGGCGTTGCTCACCGTGGGGGTGGCGGAAGGGCGTCCCCGGGGGGGTGCTTTCCACCGTTGTGAGGGGCGCCTGGTGTCAGGCGCTGTCCCTCCCCCGGCCGCCCGTCCTCTGGAGCGGGCAGCCGGGGTTCCGCTTCCCGTGTGTCCCGGGTGCGGTCCGTGCGGGCGTTGGGACCCAGCACCGGTCCCACAGCGTGCGCCCTTGCGGGCCGGCGTTGCTCGCTGTGGGGGTGGCGGAAGGGCGTCCCCGGGGGGGGGTGCCTTCCACCATTGTGAGGGGCGCCTGGTGTCAGGCGCTGTCCCTCCCCCGGCCGCCCGTCCTCTGGAGCGGGCAGCCAGGGTTCCGCGTCCCGTGTGTCCCGGGTGCGGTCGGTGCGGGCGTGGGGACCCAGCAGCAGCCCCACAGCGTGCGCCCTTGCGGGCCGGCATTGCTCGCTGTGGGGGTGGCGGAAGGGCGTCCCCGGGGGGGTGCTTTCCACTGTTGTGAGGGGCGCCTGGTGTCAGGCGCTGTCACTCCCCCGGCCGCCCGTCCTCTGGAGCGGGCAGCCGGGGTTCCGCGTCCCGTGTGTCCCGGGTGCGGTCGGTGCAGGCGTGGGGACCCAGCACCGGTCCCACAGCGTGCGCCCTTGCGGGCCGGCGTTGCTCGCTGTGGGGGTGGCGGAAGGGCGTCCCCGGGGGGGGTGCCTTCCACCATTGTGAGGGGCGCCTGGTGTCAGGCGCTGTCCCTCCCCCTGCCGCCCGTCCTCTGAAGCGGGCAGCCAGGGTTCCACGTCCCGTGTGTCCCCGGGTGCGGTCGGTGCGGGGGTGGGGACCCAGCACCGGCCCCACAGTGTGCGCCCTTGCGGGCCGGCGTTGCTCGCTGTCGGGGTGGCGGAGGGGCGTCCCCGGGGGGGTGCTTTCCACCGTTGTGAGGGGCGCCCGGTGTCAGGCGCTGTCCCTCCCCCGGCTGCCCGTCCTCTGGAGCGGGCAGCCAGGGTTCCGCGTCCCGTGTGTCCCGGGTGCGGTCGGTGCGGGCGTGGGGACCCAGCACCGGCCCCACAGCGTGCGCCCTTGCGGGCCGGCGTTGCTCGCTGTGGGGGTGGCGGAAGGGCGTCCCCGGGGGGGGTGCCTTCCACCATTGTGAGGGGCGCCTGGTGTCAGGCCCTGTCCCTCCCCCAGCCGGCCGTCCTCTGGAGCGGGCAGCCAGGGTTCCGCGTCCCGTGTGTCCCGGGTGCGGTCGGTGCGGGCGTGGGGACCCAGCACCGGCCCCACAGCGTGCGCCCTTGCGGGCCGGCATTGCTCGCTGTGGGGGTGGCGAAGGGGCGTCCCCGGGGGGGGTGCCTTCCACCTTTCTGAGGGGCGCCTGGTGTCAGGCGCTGTCCCTCTCCCGGCCGCCCGTCCTCTGGAGCGGGCAGCCAGGGTTCCACGTCCCGTGTGTCCCCGGGTGCGGTCGCTGCGGGCGTGGGGACCCAGCACCGGCCCCACAGCGTGCGCCCTTGCGGGCCGGCGTTGCTCGCTGTCGGGATGGCGGAGGGGCGTCCCCGGGGGGGGTGCTTTCCACCGTTGTGAGGGGCGCCTGGTGTCAGGCGCTGTCCCTCCCCCGGCCGCCCGTCCTCTGGAGCGGGCAGCCAGGGTTCCGCGTCCCGTGTGTCCCGGGTGCGGTCGGTGCGGGCGTGGGGACCCAGCACCGGCCCCACAGCGTGCGCCCTTGCGGGCCGGCTTTGCTCGCTGTGGGGGTGGCGGAAGGGCGTCCCCGGGGGGGGTGCTTTCCACTGTTGTGAGGGGCGCCTGGTGTCAGGCGCTGTCCCTCCCCCAGCCGCCCGTCCTCTGGAGCGGGCAGCCAGGGTTCCGCGTCCCGTGTGTCCCGGGTGCGGTCGGTGCGGGCGTGGGGACCCAGCACCGGCCCCACAGCGTGCGCCCTTGCGGGTCGGCGTTGCTCGCTGCGGGTGTGGCGGAAGGGCGTCCCCGGGGGGGGTGCCTTCCACCATTGTGAGGGGCGCCTGGTGTCAGGCGCTGTCCCTCCCCCGGCCGCCCGTCCTCTGGAGCGGGCAGCCAGGGTTCCGCGTCCCGTGTGTCCCGGGTGCGGTCGCTGCGGGCGTGGGGACCCAGCAACAGCCCCACAGCGTGCGCGCTTGCGGGCTGGCGTTGCTCGCTGTGGGGGTGGCGGAAGGGCGTCCCCGGGGGGGGTGCCTTCCACCATTGTGAGGGGCGCCTGGTGTCAGGCGCTGTCCCCCCCCCGGCCGCCCATCCTCTGGAGCGGGCAGCCAGGGTTCCGCGTCCCGTGTGTCCCGGGTGCGGTCGATGCGGGGGTGGGGACCCAGCACCGGCCCCACAGCGTGCGCCCTTGCGGGCTGGCGTTGCTCGCTGTGGGGGTGGCAGAAGGGCGTCCCCGGGGGGGGTGCTTTCCACCGTTGTGGGGGGCGCCTGGTGTCAGGCGCTGTCCCTCCCCCGGCCGCCCGTCCTCTGGAGCGGGCAGCCAGGGTTCCGCGTCCCGTGTGTCCCGGGTGCGGTTGATGCGGGCGTGTGGACCCAGCACCGGCCCCACAGCGTGCGCCCTTGCGGGCCGGCGTTGCTCGCTGTGGGGGTGGCGGAAGGGCGTCCCCGGGGGGGGTGCCTTCCACCATTGTGAGGGGCGCCTGAGGTCAGGCGCTGTCCCTCTCCCCACTGCCTGCCCACTGCTGGGCGGGTTGCCGGGGCTCGTTGGGTGTGTGCGGTGTGTCTGGTGTCTGTGCCGTGCGTGTCGTGGTGCGTGGTGCCGCTCTTCCCTTGTTCCTCCGGTGCTCCCCTCTCCGGTGTCTCGGTGGGGTGTTGTGCTCGCCGTGTGCCTGCCGTGTCCCCTTCCCTGTGCGCGCCCCTTGCTCGGCCGCTGGCTACCCCTTGTTCCCTTCGCGGCTTCGTTGCTCTTTACCCTTTCCTCTACCCTTCTCCCTGACATGCACTTTTTCCCTGCCTCCGCTTTGTTGTGTGTCTCGGTCTTTTTCCTTGTCGGCCCGGGCTTTCTCCTTTGAACCTGCGTAGAGAGAGGAGAGGGTGTAAACGGGCGTGCGGCGGCGGCGGTTTTGTCGCGACACGGCACCTCGAGCTGGCTGGTACGTCATGCGACATGCGTGTGCGACTGGCGTGTGCGTAGGTTTATTTCCTACTTGCTCTCGTCTTGGCTCCACACACCTCTTTGGCCGCTACCTTTGCTCGTTGCCCGTTCTGCGCGCGCGGCGTGACATGCAACATACCTGTTTCTTTCCCCACTACCTTAACGTGTCCTAGTCCTCTCGCCTTGCCTACGTGTTTATGGCGCGGGCCGGGCATTCGGTAATGAGAGACGACGGCACGACGCTAAACTTGCCTAAGCGTCTAAGACAACCCTACTGTAACCCCCAAACGACGCAAACACGAGCATACGCTTCTCCTTGGGACCTGTGAGGGGAAGGGAACGTGGGTGCATGCACAAGGTAGGTAGCGTGGCAACGTGTGTTTGTCGGAACCCGGCACACGACGGCGATATGCTATTTGTGTGTATGCTCCCCGTGACAACCACTGCCTGGCCGAAGGCCATTTCTTTTTTCTCCGTCTCGGTTGGTGGCGCGGGCCGGGTGGTTGGCGGCGTGGCACGACATGGTAACATACTTGCGTTCTTGGTGGCGGTGTGTGGCTTGCCTACTATTTGTTTGCATGCGGCGGCATACCTTTTGTCCCCTTGCGCTCCCTTTCGCCTCCTACGTAAGCGGGCGTGCAGGTGGGGGGTGGGCACGTCTCGGTTACGCCTCGTGGTCACCTTTTACTTTTGTTGGCGTGGTTGCCGTTCTTGTCTCGTGTTTGTTGCGTAGCGTAGCGTGGCATGCAACATACTTGGTTCCACGTGTGTATGTTTAGTTTTTGTTTGTGTGCTTTTTTTGTGTGTTGTGCTTCACCTCCGTGGTGCGTGGTGTCCTTCAGGCGTTCTTCTCTCCTTTTTTGGTTTTTTGTTCCCCCTTGTTTGTCCCTTCATATCATTTTGCTCGTCCGTGGCGGTGATGACTTTGCGGCGTTCCGGGGACGCACGTACGGGCATACCTTTCTTTCCCTATGTGTGGGGGGGTGAGCATAGGCATTCAGGCGGTGTCACCTCTTGTTGGTTTTCCTTGCCGGTGCGGTTTTCGTTGCGCTTTTCGTGGCGGCGCACTTTGGCGTTGCTTGACACGTAACTACCTTGTATTGCGTTTGTTACGGCATTATGCATACAACATATGGTATATAACATACTTGTTTTTCGGCGGCCGGTGGCGTTGTTGTTGCTTGTGTGTGTTATTCATGCATGACATGCAACATACTTGTGCGCCTTTTTTTTCCTTTGTTGTGTTCTCCTTCGCGTGTTACGGCGTCGTCGTATTCCCTATGCGAGTGGGCTTGTATTGCTTGGTCGTGTACTTGTGGTATGTCTTCACCGTGGTGCGGTTCGTTACCTACTTGTTCTCTCCTTGTCTACCTCTTACCGTGTTGTGCTTGTTTCGTTGGTTTCTAGCGTTGCGCGGCATATAACATACTTGTTTGTCGGCGGCCGGTGGCGTTGTTGTTGTCTATGTGTGGTTTGTTTTGGGGCGCGCACAAGTCCCTAGCGCCTAGAGCACGCACTTTGCTATGTGGTTTGGGGCAAGCAACGCTCAGCTTATTCGCCGTCGCGACTCTATTGTTCGTCTTTTTTGGTGAGTGTCCTAAATTTTGCGACCTCGCCAAACAGCGGCGTAAAATTGTTTGGGGGGGTTTCTGAGGTCGGAGAAGACGATTTTTCGCTTTATTTCTTCTGGCGGTGCGTCATTTTCTTGGTATTTTTTTTTCTTCTGCTGCGATCACGCGACTTGGCGCGGCATCCTAGGCTCTCGGCCATTCGGTCCCCACCGACATCAGCCTGGAGAGCTCGTCCTTGTCCACCTCCACTTTGGCCTCCCGGATACCCGCAGGTGCATGCTTCTTCGACCCGTGCGCCTTCTTGTAGGCCTCCGTGTCGGCCTGGTGGGTGGGGCATGTTCGGTGGTCATGGATGAAGCCTTTCTTCCTCCCATAACACACGAAACAGCCCTGAGGGTGAGCTCGTATGAACTCCCCAAAGGACAGCGGAGGGTCGCCAATGCGGCGAGGGTCCCTGTTCTCCTTCTTCTTCCAACCCGGCTGCAGGGGCTTCCAGCTTCCCCGGTTGCTCCCCGCGCCGTTGTGGGCCACAAAGGCACAAACGGCCATCTCGGCGGGCTCATCGTCGTCGTCATCGTCGACGAGAGCTTCATCGCCATCGGCTCCCGCTGGGTCCATGGCAGCTTCCCCGCCAGGCCCCTCGCCAACGTAGTTGACGTCGCGGTCGCCGGGCTTCAACCCGCGGGTGTGGTGGAGGTTCCGGTACTCCTTGAGTACTTCCTCTCCAACCCACTCCAGGATCTCGTCGCAGCTCATCCGCGCCGGGACGGCCTGCAGACGGATGGTCTGGCCGCTCACGTCACACTCGTCAAGGCGCCACATCGCGGTCTTCTCGCGATCGCCCGAGACGGTGATGAGGAGAGCGTTCCGCAGGGAGTGCCGTTTGACATCCCGGGCCACGTTCTTTCTCGTCCCAGCCACCACGTTCGTATGATCCTCTTTGGGGAGCATCATCTTGACCGTGTGGTTGGACTTGGCCCTCTTGGCTTCCTCCTTGGTGACCCTCTTGATCCATGCTTCCGCCAGCATGGAGAGCAGGCGAGCCTGCTCGTCACCCTCGTTCCAGTCCTCCACGTTGCGGCGGAAGAGGGTGTATTGCCCTCGGAAGTCTCGCCAGTCCCGTAGGCGGATCTCCCGTCCATCATGCTGAAGCTTGATGGACTTCCACCGCTTGGCAGCCACCTGCGGAGCGTCCACCCGCTCCTGCTCGTTGAGCCACTTCTTGGCTTCCTTGAGGGTCTTGATTTTCCCCTCCTTGGTCGCCACGGAGTATAGCTCTTGGAGCACTTCCGGCAGGCGGTACCTGAACCGTCTGAAGACATATTTCTCCGCATCTGCGGGATCCATGTCCTCAGTGACGGTCACCCCCCAATGGTCCAGCTTTTCCAAGAAGTGGTCGAGGTTGAGGGGGTTGCCATCGTGCATGGGGGGCTTGATGTCCTTCAAGTCTTCCCACACGGCGGCATCCGCGGCCTTAGAGACCATGAACGCCGGCCGCGAGGTCGACCGAGGTTCCCATCGGCCTCGCCCACGGACTCCCACGGCCGCCACGTCCATCTCCTCCACGGAATCCCTGTGGCTACGCCGCAGTTCCTCCATGTACGCTGAACCCAGATGTTCACGCCGTACTCCTTCCATGTACGCCTTCTCATCACGGCGCCGGCGGCTGCGTTCAGCGGCCTCCCGTCGTACACCACGCGGCGGGGAGATGTCGAACTCCTCCGGGTCCAGGTCCAGGTCCTCACCTCCGCCGACATCCCACTCCACATCTCCTCTGGGGACCTCATCCCTGAGTCCACCATAACTTCCACCAGCCATTGGGATTGCCTCCGGGGCTGATGCGGGGCGTCGGGGGCGTACCGGTGTCCGCGGTGGAGCACGGCGGTTGTGGTACTCCGCGTTGAGCCACTCATCACGCCAATCCTCACTGCCACTGCCGGGCGGCATGCGCTCGTTGCGGCGGCCCGCGCTGTGGTGAGAGGGGGCGGTGAGAGAGGGGGCGCTGGCGCTCGGGCGACTCCTGGGGGCTCCGCCGGGGGCGTGGGGTCTGCCTGGACCTGGTCCGGGTCCCCAGCCGTCGTCCGACGAGCCAGACTCCAGGGGTGGGTGGTCGCTGCCGACGCTCCCACGGGCTTCCAGCGCGTCCAGCCTCTGCTGCAGGCCGCTGATGACCTTGTTCAGCTGCCTGGTCTCGCCCCTGGCGATGTCTAGCTGCTTCTGGGTGGCAGTGGCGACGCTGGCGCTCTTGACCCTCTCGATCTTGGCGATGTCCAGCTCTCTCTGTGCGCGCGCGGCGACCCTGGCGATGCGAGTCATCTCGCCCTTGCCCGTGTCTACCTCGCGCTCGAGGAACTGGACCCTCCTGCGGAGGTAGACAATCCACCGCCGGGTGGCATCTGGGTCGCCGTCCCCTGGTGGGTCGTCGGGGTCCCCAGGGGGTCCTCCAGGAGGGCCTCCGCCGGGTCCCCCCGGTCCAGGGGCTCCTCCCCCGCCCGGTGGTCCGCCTCCAGGGTGTCCACTTGGTGGGCGTCCTCCAGGGGGTCCTGATGGTCCTCCGCCAGGGGGTCCCGGTGGGTCTCCGCCAGGTCGCCTCGGTGGGTCCGAGGATGGGCGCTTCTTCGTGATGTCGAAGTCCATGTCGTCATCCTCGTCCATGTCGCCCCACCTGGGCGTCTCGGTCTCGGAAGACTCCGATCTCCGGTAGGGAGGAGGGAGATCCTCATCCTCACCTTCTGGCTCCATGGGGACGTCTCCGCCTCCTCCGCCAGCTACTCCTCGGCGATGTCGGCGGCCTCGTTCATCCCCGTCGCTGGCGGTGAAGAAGGGGTCGCTGTCGTGGGGCTGTCCACCCGCTGGCCTCCGTGGCCTCTCGGGGGGCTTCCCCTTGCCCTTCCTCCGTCGATGGGCAGTGGGGCCCCTGCTCCCACTGCTGCCCGTGTCCGCCTCATCCAGCGTCATCTTGGAGGAGGCGTCCCCTTCGAAGAGCTTTCGAAGGGTCTCCACTCGGGATCCTCCCGGGGGAGTCTCGCGGCGGAGTTTGGCCTCTGCCTCCTCCATTGCGGCGGCGTCGGCTGCAGCAGCTCGCCTTTCGGCCTCCTCCCGGGCACGAACCGCCTCGGCTTCCCGGGTCTGCTGCAGCCGAGCCTTCTCCGCTTCCAACGCCGCCAGCTCCGCCTCCGTCTTGGCCCTCTCCTCAGCGACCTTCCGTCGCGCGGCCTGGATGGCGTCCTTCTTGGCGGCGTCCGCCTGGGCCTTAGCCGTTGCCTCGGCGTGGGCCCTTTCCTCCGCCTCCTTCTTTGCCCTCTCTTGGGCAAGCGCCTCTTCCAGCGCCTTCACCTCGGCCTCCTTGCAGGCAATGGCCTCCTGCGTCAGGCGGGCTTCCTCGTCGGCTGCCGCCACCTCACCCTTGACCTGGGCAATCACTGGCTCATGGGCGGCTGCGGCCGTGAGTCCGGCCGCAATGGCCGCCACGGTCGGGGCGTGGATGGCCATGCCATGCTGCCACTCCGCAGCCTCCTGCTGGGCGATGCCGACGGCGCCCTCCACGGCAGCCTTCTGCTGCGTGGCCCGTTGCCGGGCAACCTGAAGCTTGCAGGGCACCCCACAGACGCGCTCACAGGCGCGCGCCACGTCCCTTTGGTCGGGAGCGACGCTGCTGCTGGAGCTGGCCTGGTCGGCCGGCATCCTCCCGCGGTGGGCCGACTCCACGTCGCTGCTGGGGCCTGACTTCCTCAGGTGCAGCGGACGGGGCTTCGCCTTGGCCTGCTCGGCGACTTCCAGGAAGTCGCCAAGGGTGGTGTGGCCGGGGTGGTGACCGCCATTGGCCCGTTGGGGACTGTGGACTGGGGTTCCGCCCCTGGCGCCTTGGGCGGCTTGGGCGGCCAGGGATGCCTGGTACTCCCGCCACTTCCGGTCCCGCTTCCTGTCCCCGGCGGACCGCTTCTCCTTCCCCGGAGACGCGCTGCTGCTGCTGCCCTGCAGCCTGCGCTCGCTCCCCGGTTCCGGGAAGTTCTTCTCGATCATGTCCCACATGGAGACGTTGATCGAGGCGCCCGACGGGTACTCGTTGGGCTTCTCGTCCTCCTCAATCCCGTCGGGGCGCAGCCCTTCGCCGGGCCTGTCCGGCCGGGTCCAGACCCTCCAGCGCCTCTGCTGGAAGCGGAAGGCAAACCCTTCCACCCGCAGCCAGTCTTCGACTGCCTGCAGGCGGTCGGGGCCCAGGTAGGTAGGTAGGTATCTTCAGGAGCTCGGGATGCCTCCTTTGACGATGCAGGAAGAAGGTCTTACCAAGGGGACGTCCTGTCCCTCCCACTGCCCTATGTTAGGAGCCTCTTGAGCCGCTCCCGCATGTGCTTGGGAAGGCATTGTCGCGGCCACCCGGTCCAAGTGTCCCAGCTGGGAGGATGTGTTCCACATGTGTCCATGAGTAGGGCCACATGCCCCCTGCTTTGGGCGGCAGCTCTGGGGGCTGCCCAGCCGTGTGGAGTATCTCTCGCCACAAGGGGTATTGCTCCCGCTTGTCTACGGTACGACCGCCTCACCCTTGTGGCTTGAGTTGCGGGGCCGCTCCGCTTGGCAGGCGACCCCCTCCTGGACTGTGTACGGGCTCGCCTGTCACCGGTTGCTTCCATGGCTCCGGGTGACGTTTGCCATGGTGCCGGCGGCCCTATCCCTCGATCGCGCGCGCTGGGGCCCTGTCCCAGAACGAAATAAAAAGATAGGTGAAACACGACGAAAAAATTTTCCGAATAGCCGAAAATAAAGCTAATTAGCATAAAAAACGCTTAGGCCAAAAAGCGCGCTGCGAAACGCGTAAAAACGCGACGAGAAATTTTTCGACGTGAAATAGGTGAATAGTTAGCGCCGTAACAACCGTAACGCTCGTAGGACCCTAACGCCGTCCCTCTCGTCGTCTAACTAGCCGTGGGCGCAAAGAAAAACGCGTCGCGAGCAGCGCGTAAAACTCGAAAGGTTTTTCTAAGCCGCCGCGTCCCTTCGCCCTGCTTCCCTTCCTTTTCTTTCCTTCTCCATGCACCTACCTCCCCTCCCTCCTGCTCCCCCTCACACCTTTTCATCAGCTTAGGCGACCGGCCCTGGGGGAAAAGCGGTCAACCCCTAGCAAGCAAGACCACCATCTTCGCGGTCGCGTGGCAACACGTAAGTCAGAAATTTCACCTTGGTATTGCTGCTTGCCTGCGTGCGTGAGTTGCGTAGAGTTTGATTTTCTAAAGAGAAACATTTTAATTTTTGGTTTTCAGAACGTTTTCAAAGGCACGGAAAAACAGCAGGGGTTTTTAGCAAAGGAAAAGAGGACAAAAGGAAAAACAAACACCAGCAGCGCAGACAACCGCACAGCACAGCCAACCAGCACAGCACCGCAGGGCAGCACGGCACCGCAGGACACGGCACAGGGCGCAGGACACCACAGGACAACGCACAGCACAGCAAGACACCACGACACACCAGAGCAGCACTACCACACCGCAGAACGCCAAGGGAGACACCACAACGCACAGGGACACGCCACAGCAGGAGGCACCAACAACAGCGCAGACCACCCTGGCGCCGCACAGCAGGCCGCAGGAGGGCAAAGCAAACACAAACAGCACCGCAAAACGACAGCAGAGCACGACAGCACAGCACCACACGACAGCACAGCGCCACAGCACACGACACAGGGAAGCAGGGCACCACAGCCAGCACAACAAGGCACCGCAGCGCACACAGCGGAGAATACAGGGAACGCACAGCACGAGGGAAAGAGCACCACAGCACGCAGACACCATGTAACTGCTGCATAGTGGTTGATCTTTCTTGTGATTGCGAAGCCTGTAGCCTTGATGCCCCAGGGGTCGTAACGCCCGACACTGCCCCTGATGTCTCCGAACCCAACTGACCCTCTTCAGACCCATATCCAGCCTCTTGGAGCGACATATGCGAAGCACTTGTAAGTCCTTTGAACTCCATGGTGAGATATGAAGAGTACGAAAACCCGGTCTACAAAAATGGAGCAGACATAGAATCTCAATGCGCATTCATCGCAACTAATGACACGACGTGAAATCATTCGAAATAATTTAAATAAATCCGATTGGGAAATCACGAAAGACAAATGCGACTCGACGCGCGCTCACAGGCGACATCTGGCGGCGAACGGAAAACATGAAATGAAGCGGAAAATTTACTGCACTAATGTACATCTGAGAATCATTGGAATTCTGATCACATCAGTGTATAATTGAGTGCTGTCACTGCTGCCGTTACACTCCCCCTCTGAAAACATACGCCAGTATGTCAGGCTGGGTCAAGTGAAGTGAACGAAACGGCGAAAGTGACCAAAAACTGACAAATCTATGCCAAAATGTGTGAAATTGAGCTGAATTGAGCAAAATTGTGCTGAGATCTGTGCTTCGCGATGGCCATTGACTTGAATGAAACGGATAGGTACCTCAGGGCACACAGAAAAAGCTTCGTTCAAGCTCGAAAATTCGAAAATTGAAAGTCTGAGTGAGGAATGTACATGATGATCCATGATCCATGATTCATGATGAAATCAGGATCTGACATCCCACTGCCAGAAAACAGAAAACGAGCGTCGCCATGTCGTCGAGCGTCAAAAAAATAGGGTATCCCCCATGGAGTCCAAGATATGTGAAACTGGCTGGTGTCATTTGCAGTCATGAGACCAGATGCCAGATTATGGTACAAAATGTGCCTGAATTGAGACCAAAATCAGTGAATCGCACACGGATTCAGGGTGGCGAAACTCACCGCAAACCAAAATAGGTCCAATTCAATGTCGATAGACACTGTGTGTAGTGTTGAACGGAAATCCAGTTCTCATTCATAGCCAATCCAGGTCAAATCCTCAGGATGATGATTATCCCCATGATGGAAATCCAATCATTTAAAGTAATGATAGCCAAGAAAACGCAGTGAGTAATTACCACACTGTCACTATTGTTCCCAGGGCTTCATGTTTAATGCCAGTATGAGTCAGAAGGGGTAATTGACTCGTTATAGTCCCAGAATGTATAAGCATCCGATGCTTGGTACTGGGAATTTGCCAAAATTGAGCTGATTCTGATGGGGATTCCAACACAATCCACAGATGAACAGCGAGTCGACACAAGTAAGAACACCATCGTCGTCACTTGGTCTATATAAGCCCTTTGACAGTGGTCGTTTGGAAGAGAAACCAACTGTCTCCATGTAAGAGCTGATGGAAATCACATTCTGAGCAGATCCGTCAAACACATGAAATGGATCAGACTCAGTCATGTGCCAGAATCTCTGTAATGAGCACGAACTCGAACGAGTCCTCCCCAAGGCGAGTAGAGGGGTCCAGTCGACAGCAAAGGGTGATAGTGTCGTCGTGGTTGAGGATAATGGCATTTCGGATCTTCGGATTGGAATCATCTGAGATGAAGCACATGATTCACATGATGACCATGATGGGAATGATGGATGGAATGACCAGGATGACCCCAGAATGTCCCATCATCTGTCCATCGAACCACATAGACGATGCGTCAGGACTGTATTGTCCCCATGCCAAGGGTATATGTCGACCGTAAACCTCTTCGAAAGTTTCGGCGACCCGAATTCTGATCAGATCTTGTCAGGGATGGATGATGCCACGATTGGAGCTTCTTCTTGTGCTTGTAAGTCTTCCTTGGTGACACAATCCTTGATCAGCGAGAGCTCTTTGTCAATCTCAGGGTGTTTCTTCAGGAACTTGATGAAAGTATCCGTATACCCATGGATGAAACTTGAAGCTGGCTCCCATTTGTCTTCTTCTGGACCAAATCCTTTCCATCTGCACAGAAAGTACCACTTGCCTCGAGCATTCTTCTTGTACTCAAGAATCTTCTCCAACTCGAAACTGCTTGTGACCATCTTCCTGTCGCTCAGGTACTTCGAAGTCCAATAGAGAGGCTTGAACCTTCCTTTGGGGCAGGGTACTTCGGCCTTCAAACGATCTCGATGTACTTCTTGATGCCTGCCTGGCTCAATCTCAATGTTGAATGTAGTCTCACTTAGTTGACTTTTGACTTGGAATGGGCCATCCCACAAAGGTAACAATTTGTTGTCGTCCTTCAGGGTCTCGTCTGACTTACGAAGCCAAACTTGCTGGCCTTTCTCGAAGGGTTTTCCTTGCGTTCTTGATTTATTTTTGAAATTCAACCAATCTGCTTGACTTTCCACTTTGGCTTGGATCCACTTGGCTTCTTCATCCTTGATCCTTTCAAACCATTGCGATGCGTCGTAGCACCGCCTTGGATGATACATCACTGGTCCAGGACCCATCTTCTCGCGACCAAAAACCAGCTCATTCGGACTTAATCCAGTGTAATTCTTGGTGCGATGGTATCTTCTCAAGACACAGTAAATTGTCTCCAACCAATTGTAGTCTTTTTCAGTCGCCAGAAATTTTCTCAGAATGGAGATAAGAATCCTTCCAGCGCGTTCAGCAGGGAGAGCTCGATGGTCGTAGACTCGGGCACGAAGGTGATGCACTCCCAATAGGGCACACATGTTCTCCCACCAAGTCCCAATGAACTCTTTCCCACTGTCCGTCAGAATTTCACTGGGCACATCCCAGTTACTCATCCACTGACTTGCAGTCCACTTGGCAGCCATTTCAGAGGTGAGATGCTTCGTGTTGCAAGGGAGGACTTGGATGTAGCCACTGTGGCGGTCTTGAATTAACAAAACCCCATCGATAGGCTTCCTCGTGTAGAGACATTCCTCTTGGATTTGTCCCAACTCGAAGACATCCGCCGTCACCTTGTCGAACAACCTCTCTGGAATTGGTAATCCCTTCAGTAATCCTTCTGCCTTTTGATTCTTGGGGATGGTCGCCTGACATTGCTTGCATCCTTTGGCAACTCGTTCACAGGCACCCTTGAGGTCCCTTGTGTACACTCTGTGGCGTAGCTCCTGTTCCAGCACACGAGAATGTGTGTGGGCTGTCTCATTCCGATGCCAATGTTTGACATATTGGTCAATCAGACAATCAGGAACACAAATCCGTCCTTGCCAAAATAACTTGTCGCCTTGGATTTTGAAATCAGACGTCTCTTCAGAGTCGTAAGGCTTGTCCCCTTTCAACTTGTGGTAAACAGACCCAAAGAACCTGTCCTCCTTGTACATCTTCGTCCAATCCACATAGAGGAAGGAAGTTTCCTTGTCCTTTTGCTGTGGAGGGAGCGTGGATTTCGCTTTGGATCTCGTAGTCGGAAACACATTAAGGAGTGGCAGCGACGACTCAGAGTCAGAGTTAACTCCTGCAGTCTGATCTGCCTTGGTAATCTCCTTGCATCTGACCAAATCCACCTTCATCCGATTTTTAATCGAACATTGGAGACAATGTTTCTTGATCAGTGCTTGTTCCTCTTTGTCGAGCTCGATCACTTCAGCTTTATCCGTCGCTGTCCCATGAAAACTCACTTCAGAGTAAGCCTCTGAGGCTGGGTAGGCCCAGCGACTCAGGGCGTCCGCCACTGTATTGTAGCGACCCGGAATGTAAGTCACATGGAGGTCAAATCTGCTGAGAGTTTCATGCCAACGGCCTCTTCTCCCAGCTGGTCCACCAGGGGTATCCACATGTTCTGTCCTCCAGCTCTCCAGTGACTTGTGGTCAGTCAGTACCTCGACGCGATGGCCCAAGATCCAACCTTCATAACGCCGTAAGGCACAAAGGATTGCGTAGGCTTCTTGTTCCCTTGGACTCCAATTTCGCTGTCTTGTTGTAAGCTTGCGAGACCAGAAAGCCAGAGGATGATGGTGACCTTCGTCATCGACTTGTTCAATCGTAGCACCAATGGCGTAACGACTGGCGTCTGTACGAATATAAAAAGGTCTTCCATCCAACCACGGAGTCTTTAATGTAACCACATTTGCCAGTGCTTCCTTGAGACCAGTAAATGCCTCTTCACATTCTGGCGTCCACTTGAGCTTGACTTGAGATCCCTTCTTTCCTTCTATTTTGCCAACCTTGAGTAACTCTGTCAATGGACCAGAGAACTTGGCGTAGAGAGGAAGGAACTCGTGGTAGTAATTGCAGCAGCCTAAAAAGGCACGAAGCTGCGTGATGGTTTTAGGCCTTTCCCATAGCTGCAGGGCAGCCATTTTTCCTGGGGTTGGTCTTCTTGTCCCATCTTCCAAGACAGAGCCACAAAATTCCACACTCTGGAGGAACATTTTGCCCTTCTTGGGTCCACACACGAGCTTCTCTTGTCGAAGGACTTCGAGAACTTTTCGAACTTGTTCTTCGTGCAACTTCAGGCACTCATCAAAGTTTTTTCCCAACGGCGTGGCAATCAGAAGGTCGTCAATGTAGATGCTGCAGAATTCTTGTAAATCCAGAGACTTGTGCTTCTGAAAGAAAATAGTCTCCATCATCTTCTGGAACATCGACGGCGCATTCTTCAGACCCATCGGCAGTACAGTCCACTGGACAGTGCCACAGGGCGTGCACATTGCCGTCAAATGCCTGTCCTCCTTTCGAAGGGGCATCTGATGAAAGCCATGGCGCAAATCCAACACAGTAGAGAGCTTGCCTTTGGCTCTCGCTGCGATCTCTTTCTCAATTAAAGGAAGAGGATGCGCGTCTGGTACTGTGGCGGCATTCAGGGCACTGTAATCCACCACTAGACGCCAAGCATCTATGCTGGATTGGTCAGCAGGTGGGGGTTTTGGCACAGTAAATGGTGCTGAACACCACTCAGAACTCATGCAGCCCTCCAACCAACCGAACTCATAGAGATTGCGCTCAATAATCTTTCGCAGGGCATCTGCTTTGGTGCCGTGGAGATAGAATGGACGTTGTTTGTGCACCTTTGAGCCTTCGATTATCTCAATCCTGGCTTCCCCATTTTCACATCGAATTGGGGGGTTTTTCCACAACTTCCCACTCAGCACGTCATCTTGATAATCTTCGAACACTGCGTCCCTTCTTGCAGATATCTTGTCTCCGTCGACCTGATTCCCACATTTAATCACCGACATTATGTCCACCAATTTGCGAATTGTTGGTCGTGGTTTCATGTTCTTGGCCACTTCATTCCAAACTTCTTCGTCGCATTGCTGGCGGATGAAGCTCACCTGAGCTCGCTCCTCCGTGGGATCCCACCAATGAAAGGGGTCCACGAATGTCTTGAAGGGATGGTCGGACGAATTCAGCTTCATTCCTGTCAATTCAGGCGAGATTCTTGGAGATTTGTCTTCATTCTTGCTTGAAATCTTGACTTTTTTGGCTTGATTCTTGTCTGATGGGGACGAATTGTAATGGATGGAGGCGTTCTCTTGAGGGACGCCGATTGTCCTTCCCTCCTTCCGCGACGATACGTCGGGATTCTGCTCTCGATCGTCTTCATCCACCCCAATTTCGTTGATTCTTGAGGAATTTGAGATAACCTCTTCTGTTCCCATTTCACTGCCATTTTGCCAATAATCTCCCAGATTCCCGTCAACTAAGCACGCCAACGTGCTCCACGAACGCTGTGGCAAAGGCTTGCCATTGTCTTCGCAATACAGCTTCACTCCCTTGTGAGGTAGCTCGACAATGTCAATTGAAATGTCCATAATGTCCTTGAACCACTCTTGTCTTGGCCAATTGGGGACAATTAAAATTGCCTTTGCGCCGGATTGCCTCAGCTTCTGCACTACACGAGGGAAAACGTCGAAGGGCGGATTGATCCAAAGAGGTTCAGACCAGTCTTCACTCCAGGCATCGTCGTAGAACTTCGGAAATCTTTTATTCTTTTTGTTTGCAAAAGCATCAACTTCAGGACGAAAATTGTGGTTCTTTTCGAAATAATCCACCAGAATGTCCCGCCATTTGTCGACTACTCGATAGCAAACTGACTTCCACTTCTTGCTGTTCAACGAATCCACTTTTCCTTCCTCGAAATCTTCTTGATTCCTTGTCCATTCCTGCCCATCTTGCTGAAAATGCAGCTTATTTCTTTCATTGAATTGGTGGATACTCTTGGTATATGGGTGCAGATAATACAGATCGGACGGGTCGGTGGTCGACGGATCTTGGAGGAAGCATGTCCTGTGTCCCATGGGCGACACACGGTGGGCGTGAAGCCAGGGTTGACCCAGGAATAAATCATACTTTATGCTGGCTTCGTAGAATTTTCCAGCAAAACACTCCTCAGTGACCGTCTCTTCCACACTCCAGACTGATTGTTTTACCAATCTGACCGCCAATTCTGCTTCTCTGTCGCCACCGTCAAGGCGATGTCCGCTGACTCCCTCCAGCTGGACAGGGGTGGAGGACATCTTCGTCTCATCGTCCTGCAGAAAGCCTTTCCTCACCAGGTTCACCTCTGAACCATTGTCGATCAGACATCTGGCAAGTTTAACCTTACCATCCGTCGATCTGACCTGGATCCAGCAGACAAACTGGCGCTGCTTGCCTCGCCGGACAGCGCTGAGGACCCAGGCAGGGTACAGGAGGCCAGAGGAGCGCGCTAGCCTGTCCCAGCAGCGTCCATCCACCGCCCCAACTACCCTGATGGGCTTTGTTTCCTGCCACTCAACCCCAGTGTTGGGATTTGGGTTAAGTTGGCTTCCCTATTGCCATTCTTCTTCTTCGTTCGGCTGTACGTCCTGTACTTGTCCTTCGTCAACCCATTCTTCTCCTGCTTCGACAGCATTCACTCCTTTGCCACGTCCACGACCACCAAATGATTTTCCACCACCACCTTTCTTACCTCCTTGGCCTTTGTTGTTGGAGGTGTTGGAATTGGGGTTGGATTCGTTGGATCTGCCCTTGCCTCGACCTCCAGTATCCTTGTTGTTGCCGAAGGTCTTGTTCGCTGGCGTCTCCGCGTACAGGGGGTTGCCATTCACCTTGGAATCATCTTGATTCCCGGACTTTCCCTTGCCATTTCCACCTTTTTGGCCAGATTTTCCACCATTTTTTCCACCCGCATCGGTCCATCTTGAGTCGCTTGGATCTCCGCCTTGCTGCGAGTAATCTTTTGGTGTCCAGTCTCTGTTCTTTCCTTTGGACTGCCCTTTACCCTTTCCCCTTCCATGCTGGTCGGCATCTCGTGCTCCATCCTGCTGGGGATTTTTGGAAGAATTTCCCTTTCCATCCATTTTGGACTGAATTGTCTTGAGATCTGAGGGCGTCCATCTGTGATCTGCGGTCGTGTGAGTCGCCGCTCGACCTTCTTTTCCAAGGGCAATGCACACAGAGCATCCCTTCTCACCAACGGCGTTGACCTTGCCTCCGAAGCCATGTGCATCCTGGGACTTCTGGCGTTCTAAGTTTGCATACTTTTCAAGTTGGTTCCAGATCTGCTCGACTCCATACGAGAAGATCCACGGTCGTACCTTCAAAACTGTTCCCTTATACTTCACTTTTCCATCCACCATGCTGCAGAAAAACTCCGACTGTTCGGAATCGTGGAAACCAACTCTCCATCTGCCCTCACGAATAGTGATATCCTTCAATCCAGTAGCACTGATAGAGTGTAGCAACTCACGAACAGCCTTTTTTCCCATAGTTTCTGGTAATCCTCGGACTTCAACCCAGTTGCCCAGAACTTTTTGGTCCGCCTGAGAGTCCCGCATCTTCTGCTTGGTCTCCGGCGTGAGCTTGCTCAGGAGGATCTTCTTCATTTCGCCTTCAGAAAGTCCTTCTCCAGAGTTCTCCGCCTCTTGCACCAAAAACTCCCAATCTTGCCTTGCAATTTGGATCTCTTCCAGAAATAACTTCTTGATCGCCCTGAAGTTCTCCAGAAGGTTCCTGTAATGATCTTCAGGTAGTCGTGATCCTTTCTTCTTCAGACTGCGGTACAGCTCCTCATACGTCAGGGGATTCCCTTGATTTTGCCTCTCCACGTAGAGGTTGTAGGTACTCTCCCTGAGCTTGCCCGTCAAGCAGTCCATCAGCCCAAGGATCCAGAGCTCCTTGTCCAGCTTCTCCGTCTGCAGCCACACCATGAACTGCCTCTCGAAGGACGCCCAGTAATTTGGGTGTCCTGAGAACTTCGGCTGCTTCATTACTGACCCTCTCAGCCTCATGTGCAAAGGGTTCAGCAAATGGTTCAGGTTGAAGTTTGTGGCTGTGCCGACCGGATTGACGAAAACTGGATTGACTGCGGCGCCTCCCATTGCCTGTGCCTGCGCAATTGCGGCCGCCAGCAACGCCTGGTCCACAGTAGGCTGCACGAACGGCGTCTGCGGTGCTTGATGCAGCCTCATCTCCTTCAATTTCTTCTGCTTTTCCTTGATCTTGGCCTCGTTTTCTTTTGCCTGCCGGTCCTTCTTCTTCAAGGCCATTGATCGCTCCTTCACGGTGGTCCTTGCTTCTCCATCAATATCAGCAACAGTACCCACTGACAGTACAGACCTCTCCGACGAAGATTCTCCTCCTTCAGTACCCAGATTGAACCCAATAGGACTTCCAAATCCAGTAGGGGGGATACCATAAATTCCAGTTCCAGTTCCAGTAAAAGCTGGATGGTGGCCAGTAAAAGCTGGGGGTGCTGGAGAATGTGGAACGCCGTAAGGCGTGGATGTGGGTGCAGCTGAGGAGGTAGGTGCTGGGTGGCTTGCCATTGTAGGCGCTGGTCCAGAGAGCCCAGTAGTGCTCAGATTTTGTACCAGATCTGTAAGCTTCACCAACTTCTGTTCCATCTCCTTCCACTTGTTGTCATCATCCCTCTTTTTCTCCTTGGCGGCCTTCTTCAGCTCCTTCACCCTGTTCTCCAGCGACGAAATCTGTCTTCGACAGGAGCAGTCCTTGGCGCACTCGCCACAGGAAGGGCATCTCGTTCCCTTTCCTTTGCTTCTGACTTCATCAACCCAGCTGTCAACACTGGAGTTGGAGTCAGGAAGCCTGGACAGTTGCTCCCTGGAGAGGTGAGAATGTGTCGAATCACACCTCATTTCGTCGACCTCGTCGTCGTTCCGACCCCAGACGCCTGACGGACCAGCGTGCGGATGCACATTCTGGCGTCTCTCCTCGGCGATGATGGCCATCTGCACCATCACGGCTGCCTGGTGGTCGAACTGGTCCAGCAGTTCTTTCGTATCCTCTTGCTCCTGCAACTGGGCGTCGAATCTCGACCGGCCGCTGTCCCTGAGGAACTGGCACGACGCCCTGAACCAGTCCCTCAGGCGGCCACGATAGCCCGCCTCCGCCAGCAGCCAGTTCTGCCTGTGCAGGAATTCCTCATTCCAAATCTGCTGGAAGTGGTTTTCCCAGTAATCACCACTAATTCCAGTACCAGACTGCTCTCCTTCGCTGCTGCTGTCTTCTAGATCAGGCAAAGGTGGAGAGGAGGAACCAGACTCACTCGAGGAGGGAGATTCTCGACCGGGTTTAAGGTTGGGTGGGGCGTTCATGCAACACTCAGCACAAGTATGAACACCAGGCCAATGTTTATGGCCACAGTAAGGGCACTCTGACGGATGATCCTCGGTTTGTTGGGGAGATGCTACGAAGGTAACCTCAGGGGGAACACGCAGCGACCCAGAAGGAGTAATAGCCCCGCTAAAGTCCGATGATCTAAGAGTGTCCGTGGAGATTCCAGAAGCAGAGTCATGATTTCCTATGCTACCATGTAACCGCTGCATAGTGGTTGATCTTTCTTGTGATTGCGAAGCCTGTAGCCTTGATGCCCCAGGGGTCGTAACGCCCGACACTCCCCCTGATATCTCCGAACCCAACTGACCCTCTTCAGACCCATATCCAGCCTCTTGGAGCGACATATGCGAAGCACTTGTAAGTCCTTTGAACTCCATGGTGAGATATGAAGAGTACGAAAACCCGGTCTACAAAAATGGAGCAGACATAGAATCTCAATGCGCATTCATCGCAACTAATGACACGACGTGAAATCATTCGAAATAATTTAAATAAATCCGATTGGGAAATCACGAAAGACAAATGCGACTCGACGCGCGCTCACAGGCGACATCTGGCGGCGAATGGAAAACATGAAATGAAGCGGAAAAGTTACTGCACTAATGTACATCTGAGAATCATTGGAATTCTGATCACATCAGTGTATAATTGAGTGCTGTCACTGCTGCCGTTACACACCACCACCGGGCAAAAAACAGCACAGCCAACCAACAGCACAACACAGCACAGCACGACAGCGCACAGGAGGGCAAAGCTAGCCCCAACAGCACCGCAACACGACAGCAGAGCACAACAGCACAGCACCACGCGACAGCACAGCACCACAGCACAGGACACAGGAAAGCAGGGCACCACAGCAAACTACACCAACCACAGGGAAGCAGACCACGCGGCCAGACGGGACACCGACACCGAAACACGCCACCAGCAGAAAACCACGGGCCACCAGACCCAGCACCGCACCACGGCACACCACAGGAAACAGCACAACATACAGCAGCGCAGCACAGCACCAGGCGCCAGCAACAGCACGCACCACAGGAACAGCACAACGCGAGCGCACCAGCACAGCGAAGCACAGCACCGCACAGAGCGGAGAGGACAGGGAACGCACAGCACAGCACCCCGGGACACACACAGCACAAAGCAGAGCGGCGAACAACAGCACGCACCACGGCGCCACGACAAAACACACACAGCGCGGGGGAACACCGCAAAACACAGCACCGCAGAGCACGGGGCCCCAGGGCGACGGGCAGCGCCAGAGGGCACGGCGCAACAAGCAGCGGCACCAAACGAGCGCAACACAGCACACGACAGCACAACACCGAAGGACACAACGCGCAGCAGCGCGGCGCAGCACCACACCCAGGGACGCACAGCACAACACGGCACACAGCACCGAGCGGCAGCCACGAAAACCGCGAGACACAAAGGGGGGGGGGCGGGGGGGGGGGGCAGCCAACAGCCAGGCGGAAAGCACGAAAGAGGGACAAGCGCACGGAGAGCCGAGAAGCGGAAGGCCAACAAAGCAAACAACGCACAGCGCCGAGGCCCAGGGCACCCGGGGCCGGAAACCAGAGAAAGCCAGAAACAACGGGGGCGCACGGGGGAAGAAGAAGAAGAAAAAAAGAAAAAAAAACACACCAAGGCACCAAGCAGGAGCAACGAAGACCGCGAGACACAAAAGGGGAGGGGGGGGGGGAGCGACCACCAAAGAGCAGCCAACGGCCAAGCGGGAGACACAAACGAGGCGCGAGCGCACGGAGAGCCAGGCAGCGGGAGGCCGAGAAAAACAACCCAAACACAGCGCCAAGGCAACGAGGAACGGCAAGGGCAGCGAGAGAGAGGGGGGCGACCCCAGCCCGGAGGGGGCCAAGCAAAGCAGAAAGACAAAGCGGCCAAAGGAAAAGGTGAGGCGCACCAGAACGCGCCCGGGAGGGCGGCCCGCCCGACCCGGCCAAGCACAACCGGCCGCCGTCCGGATGGACGAGTGCGCGCCCGGAGGGTACCCAGCCCCTACCGGCTACGAACAGCCGCCGTCCGGATGGACGAATGCGCGCCCGGAATGTACCCAACCCCTACCGGCTACGAACAGCCGCCGTCCAGATGGACGAGTGCGCGCCCGGAGGGTACCCAGCCCCTACCGGCTACGAACAGCCGCCGTCCGGATGGACGAGTGCGCGCCCGGAGGGTACCCAGCCCCTACCGGCTACGAACAGCCGCCGTCCGGATGGACGAGTGCGCGCCCGGAGGGTACCCAACCCCTACCGGCTACAAACAGCCGCCGTCCGGATGGACGAGTGAGCGCCCCGCAGCGACGCCCCACACACGCAACACTGCACGCGCAACCCACAGCACAGCACACCGAGCGAGCAC
Organism: Eutreptiella sp. 'Long Island Sound 2002'; assembly: GCA_964036045.1. NCBI lineage: Eukaryota > Euglenozoa > Euglenophyceae > Eutreptiales > Eutreptiaceae > Eutreptiella > Eutreptiella sp. 'Long Island Sound 2002'. Next base: position 12,648,632 of record OZ038404.1, on the reverse strand, counting down.
ACCGGTGAACAGGAGCCAAGAGGCCCAGGACACCGCACACGCAACACAACACAACGAGCGGGCACACCGGTGAACAGGAGCCAGAAGGCCCAGGACACCGCACACCCAAAGCAACACACCGAGCGGGCACACCGGTGAACAGGAGCCAGGAGGCCCAGGACACCGCACACGCAACACAACCCACCGAGCGGGCACACCGGTGAACAGGAGCCAGGTGGCCCAGGACACCGCACACGCAACACAACACACCGAGCAGGCACACCGGTGAACGGGAGCCAGGAGGCCCAGGACACCGCACACCCAACACAACACACCGAGCGGGCACACCGGAGAACAGGAGCCAGGAGGCCCAGGACACCGCACACGCAAAACAATACACCGAGCGGGCACACCGGTGAACAGGAGCCAGGAGGCCCAGGACACCGCACACGCAACACAACCCACCGAGCGGGCACACCGGTGAACAGGAGCCAGGAGGCCCAGGACACCGCACACGCAACACAACACACCGAGCAGGCACACCGGTGAACAGGAGCCAGGAGGCCCAGGACACCGCACACGCAACACAACACACCGAGCGGGCACACCGGTGAACAGGAGCCAGGAGGCCCAGGACACCGCACACGCAACACAACACAGCGAGCGGGCACACCGGAGAACAGGAGCCAGGAGGCCCAGGACACCGCACACGCAAAACAACACACCGAGCGGGCACACCGGTGAACAGGAGCCAGGAGGCCCAGGACACCGCACACGCCACACAACACACCGAGCGGGTGCACCGGTGAACAGGAGCCAGGTGGCCCGGGACACCGCACGCCCAACACAACACACCGAGCGGGCACACCGGTGAACAGGAGCCAGGAGGCCCAGGACACCGCACACGCAAAACAACACACCGAGCGGACACATCGGTGAACAGGAGCCAGGAGGCCCACGACACCGCACACCTAACACAACACACAGAGCGGGCACACCGGTGAACAGGAGCCAGGAGGCCCAGGAAACCGCACACCCAACACAACACACCGGGCGGGCACACCGGTGAACAGGACTCAGGAGGCCCAGGACACCGCACACGCAACACAACACACCGAGCGGGCACACCGGTGAACAGGAGCCAGGAGGCCCAGGACACCGCGCACCCAACACAACACACCGAGCGGGCACACCGGTGAACAGGAGCCAGGAGGCCCAGGACACCGCACACCCAACACAACACACCGAGCGGGCACACCGGAGAACAGGAGCCAGGAGGCCCAGGACACCGCACACGCAAAACAACACACCGAGCGGGCACACCGGTGAACAGGAGCCAGGAGGCCCAGGACACCGCACACCGAACACAACACACCGAGCGGGCACACCGGTGAACAGGAGCCAGGAGGCCCAGGACACCGCACACGCAACACAACACACCGAGCGGGCACACCGGTGAACAGGAGCCAGGAGGCCCAGGACACCGCACACGCAACACAACACACCGAGCGGGCGCACCGGTGAACAGGAGCCAGGTGGCCCAGGACACCGCACACCCAACACAACACACCGAGCGGGCACACCGGAGAACAGGAGCCAGGCGGCCCAGGACACCGAGTAAGAAAAAGTGCTTTTCCATTGCTTTGGGACATACTCTAGTTGTATTAGAGATGCACTGAGCATCCATGCATTTTTATCTTAGTATTGGTCCAGCCAAAAGTGGTGAGAACACATTTTGACCTATGGAACCAAACACCCAATCAGGATATGGAGTGGACCCTTTAATCCCCTTTCAATCAGAAGTAAAACATCTTTTCCTGAGTTGACTGAGCACTGACATACCTAAAGTAGAACCTATGAATTTATCTATGTTTTTCCATGAATACTTATCTGCCCTAGTGGTATGCACCATAGGGGGTTAGGCACCTCTTTTTGAGAGGTCCTGGGTTCAATACCTGGTCAGCCTAACTAAGTAGGAAGATCCCAACTGAGTAGGAAGATCCCATGTGACATGGCAGTGACCTCATCGCCACAGACCATGCCACCTCAGCACATATGGGAGCCAAAACAAAGAGTGCACATCTCCTAAGATGGCACTATGGAGAGAGAGTGATCCTGAGGCAGTTTTCTAACTCTTTTCCCAAAACATTTCAGCTATCTCTGTGAATATGCATTCATTTGTATCCTGAGTTGCAGTTTCTGTGAATATCTAATCATCTTTCACTGTTTACACTGCAGCCCTTCATGCTTTGATCCTGAATTTCCTTCTCCTTGCATACTATTGGCTTGGGCTATCCTGGATTGAGTTGGCTTTACTGTATTTCAACAAACAAAAGCTTTTCATCATCCAAAACCAGCAGCAGGACACCCTACAGCAACAACAAGCAGCAGGAGAAGCAAAAACACAGTGCTGAAAACACTATAAACTTTTCTGGTAGCAGAGGCAGCCTGTCTCTGTGCACCGGCAGCGACCCCGCGCCGTACAACCAGTGCTCCGAGCAGGCAAACAAAAGCAGAAGGGTGGATTAAAATGGATCCAGGAAGAGTGGACGCCGAGGTGAACACAGCGCCAGCGCCAGAGACACCGGCAAGGCCGGCGCCTGACGCTGTACCTTCGGTGGAGCCCTTACATGGGCCAATGGATACGGCGGAGGACTCCTTGGATGGCCTCCAGACGGCCTTTGGGGCCCTGTCGGTGAAGGAAATGGTCTCTCAGCCTCAGCCTGTGAAGAGGAAGAGAGGAAACGAGAGCGAGAAGGATGCTGGAGAAGGAGCAGACGAAGGAGAGGAGCAAGGGCAAGACCCGACGGATATCCCTACCTTCGAAGGCGCACCAAGCGCTTCTGACCTCCAAGCATCACCCTCTCCCATAACCACCACACACCCAGCCGCCGCTACATCCACTTCCACAACCAACCAGCCTATGGCAGAGGGCACAGGCTTTACTGGCATGCCTCACTACCCCGCCTATGGCATGGGCCCACCTACCACTGCGCTCCTTGAGGCAAATACTGCCAGTGAGCCGGTGGCTTCCAGCTCTGCGCCGCGTTGGTATGCGGCTGACCATCCCCATCCACTCCACTCCACTGGAACCTACATGGAAGTTCCTGGGTATGCTCCTGGGTGTGCACCTGGGTATGCACCCCTGAGTGGGTTGAGGAGAGGACCAGAGTCACTGGGAGGCAGGAGTAGAGGATCGGGAAGATCCTCCAACAGGTCCCTGACGCGGTCGGAGATCAACGAGGTGCTCCAAGGAGCCACTTCGAAAATCGTGAGCGACCTCACGCAAGAGATCAGGGAGAAACTGCAGCCCCTGATGATCCCGTCCCATGCGTCACCTACGACAGTGGGGATGTCACCCCACCGAGTACAGGCTAACCACCTGGCGGCAGGGTTGACGAATACCCTGGGGAGCCTGAGGAGCCGACCGATGCCGACTCCTGCAACAGTACCAAGAAGCCCATTCGTCCCGAGGACAGCCCAGCCGCCCTACAGTCACGTGACGAACTCGACGAGGGCCGAGCTGGACCAGCTGGGGCTGACAGCCCTAAGGGCTATGGTGGACGTGGAGCCTTATGGCTCCAGTGATCTAGGCGGAGACCCCTCCGATGATGGGCCGCCTTCGATGACTTCTTCTTCGCCATCGGATGACGAAGACCCTGAGGACCCCGAGGACTCCAAGGGTAAGAAGAAGAAGAAGAAGAAGAAGAAGACCCGACGCCCTGAAGGACGCCGAGCTCAGGAGGCGAAGGCTATTGCCACCTCCAAGATAGTGGTGAACCTGCCTGAATTCACAGGCAAGGACCTCAGCGAGTTCGCTGAGAACTTTGGCCGGTTCCTACGACTGACCGGCCAAACCCACGCGAGTGGGCGAGTGAAGTGCGACCTGCTCCTGCAGTGCTGCAAGACGAAGTACCTGGAGAAGCAGGTCAGGCAGATCGTCACCAACTCCGCCACCTTTGCCGACGTGTTGGTTGCCCTGGAGAGGCAGTACCCAACCTACGAGACCGACCTCTCCATCAGGGCCGAGATCCAGAACCTGCCCGTGCTGCCGAACAACCCCAAACCCGGCAGGGTCTCCGAGCTGTTGGCGGACCTGGACCACTGGGCTGGGCGACTGACGCCCGGTTCCTACAGCAGCGACGACCTGCTGTTTTGGTTGTGCTCCAAGCTCCCCCGTGAGCTATGGGACGAGTGCCGTCTGACGGCTGAGCGCAAGGCTAGATCCCTCCGCTACGAGGATCTATGCGTGCTGCTCCTGGAGATGGCGTTGGAGAAGGAGAGCGACCAACACCTGAACCACTACCGTCCTGGTGGTGGAGGTTCTGGAGGCAAAGGGTACCAAGGGTCCCGACCTGGGCAGGGGACTACCCCCAAACACGCCCACGCCCGCCTAATGGAGAACGTGAAGGAGCTATTCTGGTGTGATGCCAGAGATGAGCAGGGCCACCTGCAGCATGCCTCCGACTGCGAGCAGCGAGACTGCTTTGTTGTCCAGGGGAAGCAGCAGGAAAAGATCACCGGCGCCAAGGTGAAGATGCCGGATCATTACCGCTGCACCATCACGTGTGCATTCTGCGGTAAGCGGAAGCACTATGAGGACGAGTGCTACCATAAGCAACGCCTATCGGCGAAGCTTAAGGGGGAAGATCCTGGCAAAAGCTCAGGCAAAGGTGGAGGCAAGGCCAAAGGCAACGACTCCGGCAAGGGCAAGTCGAAAGGACGTGGTCAAGGTGGTCAAGACAAGGGTCAAGGCGGACGAGGAGGAGGCGCTAATCGCCAGAACGACAACAAGAACAAGGACAAGAACGGAGGTAACCCCAACCCTAATCCAGGGGGGAACTCCGAGCCCTCTGGAGGGCAGTCTGGACCTACCACACGCTCACAGACGCAGGCCCAGCAAGAACAAGGAGCCAAGCGTGAGCATGAAGGTGGTGACGACGGCAACGCCAAGAAAAGAAGCCGTTTCATGAGGATGGCCCGCAAATTGCGGAACAAGGGGTTCGAGGTGACCTGTCCCGCGGAGTTCTGACGGGGACGCTCTGGTGGCACCCAAGACCTAGTGTTTTGGGTACGTATCCGACTAGGGGGACGTGAATACCTGGGGGTACTGGATACTGGAGCCACAATATCGATAGTGGCCAAGAAAATTTTACCTTGTGGGAGCCTGAAGAACACCATGACCACCGCCGCTATACGGATGGGGGATGGACATGTGGTGCACAGCTGCGGGGACTGCGAAGTGGAGGTACCTATGGGCTCCAAGACTATCGCCCATCGGTTCTATGTGATGGACACTGATGCCTTCGACTTTGTACTGGGTACTGACTTCTTCGTGCAGCACTCCCAGATACAATCCCTGACGCTGCAAGCGCCCTACCTCCTGTACGTGGACCACGGCAGTGGCAGAGAGTCTGTGCCACTGGAGCAGTCGGAACATACCTCGAGTTACCTGAGACTATCGAAGGAGGAGCCCTCGAACATGATGGCGGCCTCCAAAACTGAGGACTATCAACTATTGGGGGAAGTCCTAGACCAAGGTCTGAAGGAGTTGGGTTACTCTCGAGAAGACCTAAGTGTGGAACTGTTCGCCAGCGACAAGCAGCATGTACTGGACCTATACTGCAGCAAGGGGAAGAACTGCAGCTACAAATTTTACTGGCCCTCTTTCGGGATGGCCTACGGGAACCCCAGATTCAGCGAACTGGGGAAGGTGCTGACCAAGGTGGCCTTGGAACGTTCCCGTATGGTCCTGTGTTCCCCCGATTGGGGAGCCCATGGGGGCAACGAGTACTGGCGAACCCTCCTTGACAAGCTGACTATCAGCTCTGTGCGGTTACCTGATGAGGCCATCTACGTGCCCCTGGGATGCAAGACGCCCATTGGGAAGCCCGGATGGGGGAGTATGCTCAGCGTGGTGGACGGAAGTCTTACCACCATCCCCTGGGAAGACCTGGACCCTACTCTGGTCCAGGCTATACAACGAGAAAGCGATGGACTCGCCTTGGGTGACTTGAAGGATCGCCTACGACCTCAAGATGCTGTTGAAACTACACCCGGAGGAGATGAGTACGTCGTGACTGACACCAACGCCCCCAACTCTCCCTGTCATGTACCTGTTCCTGATGGAGTCTCTGAGTGTGGACTATCTGAGCTACCTAGCTCTATCCACTCAGACGACGAAACTGAGCACGACGCCTTCTTCGTGCAGACTGCGGTGGAAGAAGTGGAGAACGCCGAGTACGTCGCCCCACTAAAACCCCTACTCTCCATGAGGGTGGAAGACCCCGTGGATGAAGAGCTGGACCCTCGATCCAGGCTTAGGGAGTATGTGGATTCCAAGAGGAAGTTGGTGGCGAAAAAGCTATGCTACGCGAAGCCTACCCGCAGCTCGTGGCCACTGAAGCAAGGACGTATGGGAGACCTATCCCAACTGAAGGAGGACCTCGAACAGAAGATCACCACCTGGCAAAGGGAGGTAGATCTCAAGCTCATGAAGAGCGTATGGGGTGCCCATGTGAGGACCCCAGAGGAGGACGACCTCTCGGAGGAATGTGTATGTGAACCCCCTAAAGCGTGCCTATGTTGCCATCGTCCACCGGAGATGGTTGAGCAAGACCTTCTGTATGCCTACCAAGGGCTGAAGGATGCTACCGCGGGCGAAGAGTCGGTGGAGGACCACCTCCCGACGTCTATTCAAGGGGCAAGCAACTTACACTCCGACGAGGACATGGAGGACAAGATCAAGGTACTGGACCCGCGGGTACAAAAGCTGATAAGGACCTATCTGAAGGTGTTCGGAGAACTACCCCCTCCAGCCTCATGCGACAAGCTGGTGCAGATGGACCTCAAGCTGAAACCCGAGTTCGTGGGTCACAAGATCCGGAGGAGACCCTATCCAGCTCCTAAAGAGCAGGCCGACGAGATTGAGCGAAAGATACAAGAATGTATCGACGCTGGCCTAGTCCAGGAGTACAAGGATGGGGACTACCCCCTACACTGCAGCCCCTGTTTCCTGGTGGCTAAACCTGGGTCTACAGCCAAACGGCTGGTAGTGGACTATGGAGAGCTGAACAAGAAGACGCTGAACCACTCAGGGTCCATTCCCAATATGGAGTCTACCCTGGAGAAGATAGCCTCCTGTCGCTACAAGACCAAGATGGACAAGCGAAGTGGATTCTGGCAAGTGGACCTGACGCCCAACGCGCAGGAACTACTGGCCTTCATCACCCCTCAGGGGAGGGTATTCAAGTGGAAGGTCATGCCGTTCGGCGTGGCTAACGCCCCCGCTCTGTTCCAAGAGCTGATGAACAAGATCTTGTCCATCCTACGAAGGAGACCTAAGGTGCAGGAGCTCATATCCCGTGGGGCCCAGATGGAGGCTCACATCGACGATGTATGCCTCGGGACCAATACCCAGGAGGATCACCTAATCCTCTTGGGTGAGTTCTTTGCGGTCTGCCAGGAGAACCACACACGACTCAAGCTGGAGAAGTGTGAGTTCATGCAGGAGACCATGCAGTACCTGGGGTTTGACGTTGGCTATGGGTGGTGGACCCCAGCGGCCTCTAAGGCCAAACCCCTGATGGATGCCAAGGTACGACACGAAGACCCCAAGAAAGGACTTCATGATGTACGCAGTTTCATTGGGGCGTGCAACTTCTATCGCCGCCACATCAAAAACTTCACCTACACCAGCGCGGTACTGACTGACTTGATCAAGAAGAGTACTACTTGGCGCTGGGGCCCACAAGAGCAACAAGCGTTTGACGAGCTCAAAGACAAGGTAGCCAACGCTAAGTGCTTGGGCGTGCCTAGGGCACAAGGGGAGATTATCCTGGTGACCGACGCCAGCAATGTGGGCGGTGGTGGAACGTTGTTCCAGTGGCAAGCACTAGAGAAGGAGGAGTTCGACTCGGCCATTTCCCAATGGGGGACGGAAGGTCTCAACCGAGATGGAACCCTCAAGCACAGCTACCCTGACGACAAGTGGGTCCTAGTACCTCTGGGCCACTGGAACTGGAAGTGGAACCAGGCCAGGGGGAACTACTCCACCTATGAGCAGGAACTGCTCGCGGGTATGCTGGTGCTATCCTCACAAGCACGACTGTTGGGGAGTAACCCTGTGGTCTGGCTATGCGACCAAGAACCGGTCCGCAGTTTCCAGAAGGGCCCCCCACCTGAGAAGGCCAAGCTACGTCGCTGGTGGACCTACCTCAGTCAACTACGGCTGACGGTACACCATATCCAGGGAGTGAAGAACGAGTGTGCCGACTACATCAGCCGCAACAACTTCGACGCCCTGATTGGTGCCCGGTCTGAAGCGCTGGCTAAGGAAGCGTTCAGCCGTATGGACGTACACCTGGACCTGAACATGACCATGATACGCCCCCTGGATGGACTCCAACAATCGGAGTACCTACAGGAGTTTGGGGATATCTACCGGCGCCTGGAGAAACGCCTTGAACCCCTCCTGGTCAACCAAGACCAGTGGAAGCGGGACAAGAGCTACCTCTGGCACGAGGACCGCATCGTGGTGCCTAGTGACCGAGTCCCAGCGCTGCTGAAGTGGACCCATGAGTCCAGTGGTCATGTGGGTGCTGACCGTACCCTGAGGTTGTTCAAGCAGTGGTTCCACACTACGTGGACTGACGACCAGCTGCGGAAGACGCTCCTGCCTATCGTGGACAAGTGCCCGTGCAGGTCCTGTAAACCAGGGGATATCAGGGACAGAGGTCTCTACTCGACCCTGCCCATCCCTCACTGTGCTAACAGTGTTCTATACGTGGACTACACGGAGATGCCGAAGTTCGGGGGCTATGACTTCGCCCTCGTGGTAACCTGTGGGTTGACCAGGTTTACCAGGGTGTTCCCATGTACCAAGCACATTACCGGAGAGGAGACTATCAAGATACTCCTGGAGGAGTGGTTTTGTGTCTATGGGGCGCCCAAGGAGATCAACTCCGATGAGGACGTACGAGTACGCTCAGATACTGGTTGGTACAAGAGGGTCCTGAGGTCCCTCAATGTCCAGGTGTCTACGGGGATTCCCTACTCTCACACGAGCAACCCCCTATGTGAGCGACAGATTCGTGTCCTGAAGGAGAACGTCAGGATATGGTGCAAAACTGAACGCACCAGAGACTGGGTGAGACTACTCCCCGTCATATCCTTGATGATGAACTCCCAAGAGAGTTCAGCTACTGGCTACTCGCCACATGAGCTATTCATGGGGCGCCCGGCATGGTTCCTACATGCCCCCTATCCAGAGGACACCCATTCTTCTGTGGGTGAATGGGTCCAAGAGCAACAAGCGAAGGTGGACAAGGCCAAGGCTATGCTCCAGAGAGTGAGGGAGCGTCAGTGGAACAAGAAGAACAAGCACCGTGTACCGGCCACCTACCAAGAAGGGGACTGGGTGCTGGTGCACCACAGTCGACTACCCGCCTGGCCACGCTCTACCAGCAATGACCCATACTTCGGGCCGTACAAGATCCTATCTGTGGATGGACACCGTATCACCGTGCGGTGTTCTCCCCGTCTAGGGGGGACCCTGGTGTGCGCCGCTCAACACCTGAAGCGCTACCATGATCCTGAAGACCTCTGTGGGGAGGAGTGGGAGCTGAACGACGAGGAAATCGCCGCTCTGGACCTACAAGGGGCTGCCAGCCCTATGGAAGTTGAAGGTGAACTCCCCGACATGAACGCCGAGGAGATGGCTAAGGAGGGCTTCTACCTAGTGAAGTCTGTCCTACGCCACCGCTATCGCCAGGGTTGGCGCTTCCTCACCCTCTGGGAAGGGTTTGGAGTCGAAGAGGCCACCTGGGAGCCCTTCTCTGCATTTGTTCTACCTGAGGGACGCCTAAACTCAGTTCTGGTTGACTACCTGTCCCAGAACAACCTTGGAGAGTTGTTGAGGCTCGCTGAGATGCTTGCCTCCAAGAATAAAGCTAGGGACTGAACCTTACCCTTACCTGCCAAAGCGTATGTGTGAGTGTGCTAGTCCTAAGGTCCTGAGAGCAAGCCGCAGAAGTGGTGTCCTAATTATACCCAAGTCTGCGCCCTTGCTAAACCTGGAGGGTTGGCTTATTGATGCCACGGGGTACGCCCCGGGTCTCCCCTCCCCTATGCGCCCAATTTCTGTGCTGGCGCAAAACCTTGGGGGAATACCCAGAGTGTTAATCCAGGTATTGTTTTTCCCTACCTACCTGTCTACTACAGGGAGGGGTGGCCAAAAGCTATGAAGGCATGCAAAACGCCTGTTTGCTATGTGGCCAAACACACTAGCCTAACCCACTGTCACAGCCCACCAACCCAGCTAAAATTGCAGGAAAAGGGTGGGACAGTGACACGCCCCCTACAGGTCCTACACACCCTACAGTGGCACCATCCTGGTGGGCGAGCGCTGGGCAACTGGCTCTAGCCCCCACGCAGGACTACCACTCCTACACGCACACTCTACTTGGCGTTGTGAAGAGGAAGTGTTCGAGGGTCCTAGCGACCCACCTGTGAAATGACAAGAGAACACAGCGCTACTAAGCAACTGTGGCCTCACAGGGGACGCCACAACGCGTTTCCCCTGCAAGGGCTTGGAGGGAAGGAGTGCTCTCGTGTGCACGGCGCAGATGTCGATGAAGTCGGACTCCTTGCTCTGCCACAGGCGGAGCGGAGTTACTTGTTTGTGTGATCTGCGCCCCTGTTTAGCAGGGCATAAAAAAATGCTGCTGCACCACTCACCCTACCTGCCCACCTGTAAAACAAAGGCAAATGAAAGGGCGTTTGCGGCGGAGGAACCAAGGCACACTCCAGGTATTATACCCTTCTCAGTGTGCCCTATAATACACTGTCCGCAAACACGCTGCATGGAGCAGCTACCCTTATCAAGCAAGCAAGCGTTAAGGGACTCCTCAGGTTCTCTTAAAGAACGTACCGAGGAGCCCCTGGGTAGCCTAAACAAGGTTTACCGTGCGCACCTCGCGTGGCCTACCCTTTAATGCGTGTGTGCATGCACAATATGCACGATCACGTGGGCAAACCTGCCCATCTCCACAACAATCTTGACTCCACCAGGGGGTGGCCCCGCCTGGGCGTACCTACCTTACCTACCGCTGGGAAGTGAAGCAAGGAGAGAAAACAGAAGGGGCGCACGCGAAGAACGTTGCTATGCACTTGTGTGTATGACTAATCACCCTGATCTGACCGCTAATCATCTGCAATCTTTCTAATCAATCCCTCTACCGCGTTCTATCGTGGTTATCGTTGTTAACGCTGCTACACTACTCGGTCACGGAGACTCGAGACGAGCAATGTGTATGCGGCATGCAAGACGAGCATACCTGTAGTTTATACCTGATTCATTGAAGTCTTTTCAATTGATTTTCGAATTCTTGAATTTTTGAAGCTTCTATTAGTGTGGGTGGAATTTGTATGTTTGTTTATTAATATGTGTCTCGTCATTTTCAAGACTACGTGATACATACGTTTATAATTCCATTATTTTTCCATTTTCCGGCGCTTCGCTAGGAGCCGCTCCCGCGCTCCGCCATTTTATGCGTATGAATTTCTGGACTTAAAAAATCCAGAGATGACTATAATTTCTATAAAAATGTGCTGAAGATGCACAATTGGATTCTGCTCAGGTGTGTCGTTTCAGAAAAATTCTGCGCCGTCATTTGACGGATTTTGGTGTCGTCGCTTCGTTTTTGCGTGGATTCGTCCATAATTCTCCCATTCCTGCCTCTGCAGATACCCACGCGCAGCCTCGCTGAGTAGGCCGTGTTCGGGCCGAAACGCAGGTGCCTGGAGAGACTGAGCAGAACCAAGACCCCACCAAGGGGCAAATTAATTTCTTTTCGACTCCCTACGCCCTAAGACAGGTCACAGGTCGCCAGCAGGTTTACGAGAACCCATGCGAGTGTGTATAATGTGTCTTGCGTTTGGGTTGTGTCGACGCTGCGTCTTGGAGGAAGGGATGCATATGCACATGTTTGGCATGCTCCCAATCTAACCCAACCAAGCCACAGGAGCCCCGGCAGCGCCAAGAGCGCTGAGTCTTCTGTAGGAAACTGTACAATCAGAGCAGCAAAAGGACGCCAGCCATGGTGAGCGCCCATTTTTCGGTGTGAGGGAGACTGTAGGTATTTTAAAGTAGATGTGGAAACCAAGGAAAGGCCAAGAAAAATTCCCTTTTTCCTAAAATGCGACAGTGGTGGCCACCACAGCACAAGGGGGGAGTAAGAAAAAGTGCTTTTCCATTGCTTTGGGACATACTCTAGTTGTATTAGAGATGCACTGAGCATCCATGCATTTTTATCTTAGTATTGGTCCAGCCAAAAGTGGTGAGAACACATTTTGACCTATGGAACCAAACACCCAATCAGGATATGGAGTGGACCCTTTAATCCCCTTTCAATCAGAAGTAAAACATCTTTTCCTGAGTTGACTGAGCACTGACATACCTAAAGTAGAACCTATGAATTTATCTATGTTTTTCCATGAATACTTATCTGCCCTAGTGGTATGCACCATAGGGGGTTAGGCACCTCTTTTTGAGAGGTCCTGGGTTCAATACCTGGTCAGCCTAACTAAGTAGGAAGATCCCAACTGAGTAGGAAGATCCCATGTGACATGGCAGTGACCTCATCGCCACAGACCATGCCACCTCAGCACATATGGGAGCCAAAACAAAGAGTGCACATCTCCTAAGATGGCACTATGGAGAGAGAGTGATCCTGAGGCAGTTTTCTAACTCTTTTCCCAAAACATTTCAGCTATCTCTGTGAATATGCATTCATTTGTATCCTGAGTTGCAGTTTCTGTGAATATCTAATCATCTTTCACTGTTTACACTGCAGCCCTTCATGCTTTGATCCTGAATTTCCTTCTCCTTGCATACTATTGGCTTGGGCTATCCTGGATTGAGTTGGCTTTACTGTATTTCAACAAACAAAAGCTTTTCATCATCCAAAACCAGCAGCAGGACACCCTACAGCAACAACAAGCAGCAGGAGAAGCAAAAACACAGTGCTGAAAACACTATAAACTTTTCTCACCGCACACGCAAAACAACACACGGAGCGGGCACACCGGTGAACAGGAGCCAGGAGGCCCAGGACACCGCACACGCAACACAACACACAGAGTGGGCGGACCGGAGAACAGGAGCCAGGTGGCCCAGGACACCGCACACGCAACACAACACACCGAGCGGGCGCACCGGTGAACAGGAGCCAGGTGGCCCGGGACACCGCACACGCAACACAACACACCGAGCGGGCACACCGGTGAACAGGAGCCAGGAGGCCCAGGACACCGCACACGCAAAACAACACACCGAGCGGGCACACAGGTGAACAGGAGCCAGGAGGCCCACGACACCGCACACCCAACACAACACACCGAGCGGGCACACCGGTGAACAGGAGCCAGGAGGCCCAGGACACCGCACACCCAAGACAACACACCGAGCGGGCACACCGGTGAACAGGAGCCAGGAGGCCCAGGACACCGCACACCCAACACAACGCACCGAGCGGGCACACCGGTGAACAGGAGCCAGGAGGCCCAGGACACCGCGCACGCAAAACAACACACCGAGCGGGCACACCGGTGAACAGGAGCCAGGAGGCCCAGTACATTGCACACCCAACACAACACACCGAGCGGGCACACCGGAGAACAGGAGCCAGGAGGCCCAGGAGGCCGCACACGCAAAACAACACACCGAGCGGGCACACCGGTGAACAGGAGCCAGGAGGCCCAGGACACCGCACACCCAACACAACACACACCGAGCGGGCACACCGGTGAACAGGAGCCAGGAGGCCCAGGACACCGCGCACCCAACACAACACACACCTAGCGGGCACACCGGTGAACAGGAGCCAGGAGGCCCAGGACACCGCACACGCGAAACAACGCACCGAGCGGGCACACCGGTGAACAGGAGCCAGGAGGCCCAGGACACCGCACACACAACACAACACACAGAGTGGGCACACCGGAGAACAGGAGCCAGGAGGCCCAGGACACCGCACACGCAAAACAACACACCGAGCGGGCACACCGGAGAACATGAGCCAGGAGGCCCAGGACACCGCACACGCAACACAACACACCGAGCGGGCGCACCGGTGAACAGGAGCCAGGTGGCCCAGGACACCGCACACCCAACACAACACACCGAGCGGGCACACCGGAGAACAGGAGCCAGGAGGCCCAGGACACGGCACACACAAAACAACACACCGGGCGGGCACACCAGTGAACAGGAGCCAGGAGGCCCAGGACACCGCACACGCAACACAACAGACCGAGCGGGCACACCGGAGAACAGGAGCCAGGAGGCCCAGGACACCGCACACGCAACACAACACACCGAGCGGGCGCACCGGTGAACAGGAGCCAGGTGGCCAAGGACACCGCACACCCAACACAACACACCGAGCGGGCACACCGGTGAACACGAGCCAGGAGGCCCAAGACACCGCACACGCAAAACAACACACCGAGCAGGCACACCGGTGAACAGGAGCCAGGTGGCCCGGGACACCGCACACCCAACACAACACACCGAGCGGGCACACCGGTGAACAGGAGCCAGGAGGCCCAGGACACCGCACACGCAAAACAACACACCAAGCGGGCACACAGGTGAACAGGAGCCAGGAGGCCCACGACACCGCACACCCAACACAACACACCGAGCGGGCACACCGGTGAACAGGAGCCAGGAGGCCCAGAACACCGCACACCCAAGACAACACACCGAGCGGGCACACCGGTGAACAGGAGCCAGGAGGCCCAGGACACCGCACACCCAACACAACGCACCGAGCGGGCACACCGGTGAACAGGAGCCAGGAGGCCCAGGACACCGCGCACCCAACACAACACACCGAGCGGGCACACCGGTGAACAGGAGCCAGGAGGCCCAGTACATTGCACACCCAACACAACACACCGAGCGGGCACACCGGAGAACAGGAGCCAGGAGGCCCAGGAGGCCGCACACGCAAAACAACACACCGAGCGGGCACACCGGTGAACAGGAGCCAGGAGGCCCAGGACACCGCACACCCAACACAACACACACCGAGCGGGCACACCGGTGAACAGGAGCCAGGAGGCCCAGGACACCGCACACGCGAAACAACGCACCGAGCGGGCACACCGGTGAACAGGAGCCAGGAGGCCCAGGACACCGCACACACAACACAACACACAGAGTGGGCACACCGGAGAACAGGAGCCAGGAGGCCCAGGACACCGCACACGCAAAACAACACACCGAGCGGGCACACCGGAGAACAGGAGCCAGGAGGCCCAGGACACCGCACACGCAACACAACACACCGAGCGGGCGCACCGGTGAACAGGAGCCAGGTGGCCCAGGACACCGCACACCCAACACAACACACCGAGCGGGCACACCGGAGAACAGGAGCCAGGAGGCCCAGGACACGGCACACGCAAAACAACACACCGAGCGGGCACACCGGTGAACAGGAGCCAGGAGGCCCAGGACACCGCACACGCAACACAACACACCGAGCGGGCACACCGGAGAACAGGAGCCAGGAGGCCCAGGACACCGCACACGCAAAACAACACACCGAGCGGGCACACCGGTGAACAGGAGCCAGGAGGCCCAGGACACCGCACACGCAACACAACACACCGAGCGGGCGCACCGGTGAACAGGAGCGAGGTGGCCAAGGACACCGCACACCCAACACAACACACCGAGCGGGCACACCGGTGAACACGAGCCAGGAGGCCCAAGACACCGCACACGCAAAACAACACACCGAGCAGGCACACCGGTGAACAGGAGCCAGGTGGCCCAGGACACCGCACACCCAACACAACACACCGAGCGGGCACACCGGTGAACAGGAGCCAGGAGGCCCAGGACACCGCACACGCAACACAACACACCGAGCGGGCACACCGGTGAACAGGAGCCAGTTGGCCCAGGACACCGCGCACGCAAAACAACACACCGAGCGGGCACACCGGTGAACAGGAGCCAGGGGGCCCAGGACACCGCACACGCAGAACAACACACCGAGCGGGCACACCGGTGAACAGGAGCCAAGTGGCCCAGGACGCCGCACACGCGAAACAACGCACCGAGCGGGCACACCGGTGAACAGGAGCCAGGAGGCCCAGGACACCGCACACACAACACAACACACCGAACGGGCACACCGGTGAACGGGAGCCAGGAGGCCGAGGACACCGCACACCCAACACAACACACCGAGCGAGCACACCGGTGAACAGGAGCCAGGAGGCCCAGGACACCGCACACGCAACACAACGCACCGAGCGGGCACACCGGTGAACAGGAGCCAGGAGGCTCAGGACACCGCACACGCAAAACAACACACCGAGCAGGCACACCAGTGAACAGGAGCCAGGTGGCCCAGGACACCGCACACCCAACACAACACACCGAGCGGGCACACCGGTGAACAGGAGCCAGGAGGCCCAGGACACCGCACACGCAACACAACACACCGAGCGGGCACACCGGTGAACAGGAGCCAGGAGGCCCAGGACACCGCGCACGCAAAACAACACACCGAGCGGGCACACCGGTCAACAGGAGCCAGGAGGCCCAGGACACCGCGCACCCAACACAACACACCGAGCGGACACACCGGTGAACAGGAGCCAGGAGGCCCAGGACACCACACACGCGAAAAGGCGCACCGAGCGGGCACACCGGTGAACAGGAGCCAGTAAGCCCAGGGCACCGCACACCCAACACAACACACCGAGCGGGCACACCGGTGAACAGGAGCCAGAAGGCCCAGGACACCGCACGCGCAAAACAACACACCGAGCGGGCACACCGGTGAACAGGAGCCAGGGGGCCCAGGACACCGCACACGCAGAACAACACACCGAGCGGGCACACTGGTGAACAGGAGCCAAGTGGCCCAGGACGCCGCACACGCAACACAACACACCGAACGGGCACAGCGGTGAACGGGAGCCAGGAGGCCGAGGACACCGCACACCCAACACAACACACCGAGCGGGCACACCGGTGAACAGGAGCCAGGAGGCCCAGGACACCGCACACGCAACACAACGCACCGAGCGGGCACACCGGTGAACAGGAGCCAGGAGGCCCAGGACACCGCACACGCAAAACAACACACCGAGCAGGCACACCGGTGAATAGGAGCCAGGTGGCCCAGGACACCGCACACACGTAGGGCGGCCGGGGGACAGGAAAGAACCAACACCCCATGGGTCGGACACACTTGGGCGACCCAGCCGACCCACCGGGCGAGTGGCAGGAGCGGTACTCCAAGGCCAATGGTCCGAGCCCGGCCAGGCTGCATCGGGGACCATGGCAAACGTCACCCGGAGCCATGGAAGCAACCGGTGACAGACGAGCCGGTACACAGTCCAGGAGGGGGTCGCCTGCCAAGCGGGGCGGCCCCGCAACTCAAGCCACAAGGGTGAGGCGGTCGTACCGTAGACAAGCGGGAGCAATACCCCTTGTGGTGAGAGATACTCCACACGGCTGGGCAGCCCCCAGAGCTGCCGCCCAAAGGAGGGGGCATGTGGCCCTACTCATGGACACATGTGGGGACACCCTCCCACCTGGGACACATGGACCGGGTGGCCGCGACAATGCCTTCCCAAGCACATGCGGGAGCGGCTCAAGAGGCACCTAACATAGGGCAGTGGGAGGGACAGGACGTCCCCTTGGTGAGACCTTCTTCCTGCATCGTCAAAGGAGGCATCCCGAGCTCCCGAAGATACCTACCTACCTACCTCCAATTGGTTGCAGCGGCGCCACTTCATGTTGGTGAATTCCGAGGCCCATGACGTAGAGCGTGGTTCGCAGCAGGGCTGTCATTGGTTTGTGGTTGCCTTTGACGGCCGTAAGGTTCGGCAGGCGGGCTTTATTGTGTTTGCATGGGATCCCAAAGCCACCAATGAGTACATGTCCAGTTTCTTGGACTCTTGTAAGGAGAATGATATTGAAGTGCGAGCCAAAGCACTCGGGCATCAGCCCGTAGGCGACAATTGGACCTGTGGGTACCACTCCCTTGGCTATATATGCCTCTTGGCACGCACTGAAATAGGGACAGATCTAGGAGCATTGGTATTGCCACCGATGGCTGCCGATTTCGTCGGGAAGGTCCAGGCATGCTTGAGGGAGGCAGCAATACGGTAGATGAAACGTTGTCCGGAGTAACAAGTGCCGTTGCCTTGGTCCGCGTGAACACCCAACTGTGGCTTGCGGAACTGCATGGAGTCCCCCAAACATTTCATTGGGTACAAGTGAAAGTGGTGGGCAGAAAGTGCCAAGGATTGGTCCCTTTGGAATATGTCCGACCACCTTACGCGAAGGTTCGGGCACCGTTGAACGTTTGTTTGCCACGATGACAGCACAAATGCAGCGCATTTGTGGAAAGAGACCCAAAACGAACCACCCGTCCCCTGCCCAAGCCCTAGAACCCAACCCATCCACTCCCTCCGCATTGGAACATGCCCCTGCCCAAGTCTCAGAACCCAGCCCACCCCCTTCCCCTTCCCTGAAGCATGCTTCTGCCCCAGATAGAGCCCAGCCCATCCCCTTCCCCTCCTCTGGAGCATGGCCCTGCACAAGTTCCAAAACCCAGCCCATCCCCCTCCTCTCCGTTGCACGGTCCATCAGTGAAGTCAGTGCCTAAGGATTTGCATCGCAAAGCCTGAAAGGGCGACAAAGTGTGTGCAGTGTTCACTCACCACTTGCGTACAGGGTACAAGGGTTATTTGCATTGGGGTAAGGTGCTCGCGGTGGAGGGCTTTGAGTGCACGATCAAGTGGCAGACTGATAAGAAACCCAGTTCTCATTCCATTGCAATTGTGTTTCTTACTCAGGCAGCTGCATGGGCTGCTTTTCATAGCATTCCAAGTTCTGATAGTGCATCAGAGGCGCCTTTGTATCCAGACTCCGACCACGAAGCTACAGGCCCAAAAACGTCCCTGCGCTCAGCTGCACAGGTGAATACCCAGCCAGGGACATCGCAAAGTCCTGAAGCCTTGTACATCAACAAGAAACGTTTTGAGGTGCCCGAGGGGTACACTGGTAACCTGCGCCACGACCAACAGAAATGTGATGACTTCTGGAAGGTCATTGTACATGACAGGCGCAAGTCTTCTGAGATCCGCCTTTCACCTGCGAACCATGCACGCGCACAGGCCGTTGAGAAATTGACGGGCCAGAAGTTTTCCAGAGAGCGGCGTGTCTTTCTGCGGGTGTGTGGTCAGTACATGGAAGAAGAATGACAGTGATCCCCACTGTTTGCCTGTCCACACAAGCAGT
This sequence comes from Eutreptiella sp. 'Long Island Sound 2002', assembly GCA_964036045.1. Classification (NCBI taxonomy): domain Eukaryota; phylum Euglenozoa; class Euglenophyceae; order Eutreptiales; family Eutreptiaceae; genus Eutreptiella; species Eutreptiella sp. 'Long Island Sound 2002'. The sequence continues at coordinate 12,629,314 of OZ038404.1, read as the reverse complement.
GTGTCGTAGTTGCTGAGGAGGGACCTCTTTTCAGACGCAGAGTGATCCAGCCAGGTTTTTTCTGCTCATTTCTTCTGCACTGCAAAGTGCCACCCACCTTCCTGTACATTGCTGCAGTGTCTGACAGCCATAGTCATCAACTCCTGGGACATTTGCATCCCAACACATCCGTTCCTGCATTGTATGCTCATTTTCTGAAGCTTTGGCAGTCTGCCCAGTCAGTCCCAAGTTCCAGATTCCTTGCTCAGATTTTGTTCACAGGGAGGTTTTTTCATAGTTTTTTTTTGCGCATTTCTTCTGCAGTGCATTGTGCCACCCACGTGCCTGTGCTGCAGTGTCTGCCAGCCATAGTGATCAACTCCTGAGAACCCTGCATTCAACACTTCCGTTCCTGCATTATATGCTCATTTTTTGCAGCCTTTGTTGTCTGCCCGGTCAGTCCCAACGTTCAGATTCCTTGCTCAAACTTTGTTTAGAGGCATTATTCGGTGCACAAAGCCGAGTGGCATTGCCTCGTAGAGGTTGTTTTCAACCACTACTCAGTGGGTGCACAATTTTGCCCATAATTTCATGTTCAAGTTTTGCTCGTTTCAAATATCTTCAGGTGCACACTTCTGTATTTGTTTGGCATTTCCAAAAATCCAGGGCATTTTAGCCCTTCTCCACAAGGAGGGCGTCTTGTGCATCAGTTGCACAGTGGCATGTCCCGACGCCATCAAGTGGGTTACATCATCTGCACGTAATGTAGTGTGTACTACAAAAGCACGTTCTGCAAGTGCTCAGCCATCTGCTCTGGTCTTGTTGGCATTCTTTACCGTTCTTTGCTTTGTGCCTTGTTTTGCAAGGTTCGCCTCAGGAATGTGGATGATTCGTCCGCTGGGGTGCCCCTAGGAACTGCATTTCTTCCTCCCCTCCCCACCCCTGGCTTTGTGTTGTCTTAGCTTTACCAAAATCTCACTTTTTACCTGGCCATCTAAAAAAAAAGATTCTGCTTCTTTGACGTTTTTAAACATGCGAATGACTTTTTTTTTAGATTTTGGGTTTTGTTGGAATCTTATTTTTTAGTAGGGAATCGTTTTTTTTTGGATGCGAAACCTTTTTTTTAGATGCGAAATCTTCTTTTTTTAGATGTTTTGGCTCATTTTTTAGCTGTTTTGACTTAAATTTTAGCACTTTTCTTAAATTTTAGCGCATCTAAAAAAAAAGATTTCGCATCTAACAAAAAAGATTATCCCCACAAACAGTGCTACATCCTGGTTCCCCATTTGCCACATGCTGACCTTGAAAACCTCATGCATTTTGCGATATTCATTGACACTTCTCAGGCGAATGGTCCAGACCTGGGGCCATACCCATTGGGGGCCTTTCAATGCCCAGAGTGCAAACCTCCTACCGGTCTGGGATGCCCCTGGTAACTTGCAATTTGGGCATTGATTACACCATTTTTGTGACTATCATCATCTTCACGTCCAGGTCAGCCTTCACTGAATCATATTACTGTGTGTCCCACCAACAATACCACTTCCTGTCGGTTTCAATTTGTGCATGACCTTGGTCTCTGCTGGCCTGCGGTGATGAAATTGAGGATTGGGACCACAACATGTCAATGGTCATGTTGAAGGAGAGAACCTCAGTTTGGGTCGGCTGGGGCAAACCTCTTGCAAACCTCTTTCTTGCCTGTGTGTTGAGTTTTTGGTTGTGCGCACAGCCGTGGCAGCGGTTGGTGTGTGCAATGGGCAAGCAAACAACAAGTCTCCTGAAATAGCGTTCCATACCAAACTGAGGGCTTCTTCAGGGTGTCTTTAGGGGTGACACACAGACAGCGGATGGCTTGCTTAATAATATGCATGGCTTGGTCAGCGTCATGCTCAACCTGCCTTCGTCTCACTTAACTCTCGTGCTCGCCCGCTCGTCCCTCCCTCCCTCCTTCCCTCCCTCATGATGTTACGTGTGGCCACATTCTTTACACGTGCCATCTCCTATGTGTCCACATCTCCTGGGCCCCTGGTGCCTCGGTGCACAGTGTGGGTGCGCACTCTGCGACAATAGTCTGGGTAGTTTGTGGTGCACAGCCACGCGTGAACAACACACGGGCCTGTGAATAATACAAGGGGTGTCAGGGATGACGTGCGTTGCGTCTTGTCATGGGCGAGCACAGGGATAGCCGGGCTCACGATCTTAGTTGCCGCTTGTTGGAGCTCCAGTGGGGCGTCCCCCGGAGCCTTGCGACACGGTCAGAATGCCTCGCTGGCTTGCAGGCAAGCCTCGTTCAATCTCGCGTCATTCCAGTCTTCTTATTTCCCCTTACCCTTGCCCTTGCCGGGCGGGGGACCACCTTTGCCAGGAGGAGGACCACCTTTGCCTGGGGGAGGGCCACCTTTTCCGGGGGGGCCACCTTTACCGGGGGGAGGGCCACCCTTGCCAGGGGGGCCGCCCTTACCCGGGGGGCCGCCCTTACCGGGGGGACCCTTGCCCTTGCCCTTGCCTTTGCCTGGAGGGGGGCCGGCGGCCTTCTTCATCTCCTCTTCCAGCTCCTTCATTCGTTTCTCCTGCATCTCCTTGAACGCCTTCTCTTTTTCCTCGAACTGCTCCCGGTCGATCTTAAGTTGCCTCTCGCCGTCCTCAACATTTGCCTTCCGGGAGGCGAGTTCGTTCTGGAAGTCGGCACGCATTCTTTCGAAGTGCGCCCGGTCTCTCTCGAGCATGTCGCGCAGGTCCTGGAACTCGATGCCCGATCCTCCCGAGGTATGGAGAATAGTGGAGTGATGGGTGGTTTCGTGACGACTCTGGGGCACGAGCGTGGCAGGCGCGGCAGGCAGGACGTGGGTGGCAGGGGCAGGAACGTAGTTGGTCACGTGTTGAAGGGGCGCGGAAACGACGTGGGAGCCGCAGTCGACCACGGACACAGCAGTGGTTCCAATAGGGGGAACGTTGGTCACCACACTGACATCGCGCCCCGCAACGACGGAAGCAGATGGGGTGCTGACAAACGACTGCCTGAATGCTGCACCATTTGAGGCCATGAGGCTACCACCTGACAGCCCCACAGTTGAGCCTGGAGTAGCTTGGGAAAGGATTTGGGCACCGAAATACTTGCCGTCCATAACACCGTCTGCAGCGTCAAGGGCAGCGATGCTTGAAACGCTGGCCTGTCCATATGCTGCCCTGCTGGCAATGGGCGACGCCGCGAGGGAAACAGCTGGGTACACTGGGGCAGTCGAGATTCGTGACGCAGAGAGACCACCCGAATACATGGTGGATCCCACAATACTCATCAAAGTCGAAAAATACTGGTCGACTTAGCCTGAGTAGAGGTGCGAGCGTTCTCCGACAGTGGTTGGTTTCCGACACAAACGCAGGGAAATGCGACATCGCAACGTATAGTGCTGCAATTAACCGTAACCTTTCGGCAAACTTCCAATTTTCCTTTTTGCAAAATGCTTTCTCACTATACAGCGACCATTCATCCTCATCACACAGCGCAGCGCTGTGTCGCTGTTACTGCGCGAACAGCGTCATAAAATTCAACTGTACCCAGCGACTTTCGTTGGTTTGAAGACGCCACTTTTTTTAAACGGGCCTAACTGCCTATAGAGACTCGACAGTTCTCACCAACTGCCTTCGCCGTGGCCAGAGCTCCGCGATTTCCAACATGTTAAGTGCACGTAGTTGTGGCACCTCGTGCTGAACGGGATGTGACCATATGGGCACAGAGGGCGCTGCGTCGCTTATCTGCTGAGGCACCAGGTGCAACTGTGCTACAATACGACACCCTGATAACAACAACAACCCGTCCGCTGAGGCAGGTCGGTTTTACGAGTAACTGGTGTCGTGCCTGGACGCTTCCTCAACCCTGTCGTCTTTCCAGGGATTACCTCACGGCTGGGCCCAATTCTTGTCATCCGTTGTGCTAAACAGTATATCAGCGCCAAAAATGTCCATACTTGGAGGCAGTAAAGTCCTCAGAGCAGGCATATGGCACTCGCCCCGCTGTACTAGTATTATCTAGAACGTTGCCAAGTGACAGTCACGGTGTGTACGTTGTGCCGAATCACGTTCTGTTTTTCGTTCGGGTTTCGAGTTGCGCTGCCAAGCCTCAAAGCAAGGCCTTGTCCAATGCTGAATGGCTCACTCTGTGTTTCTGCAACACCACATGAAGAGAACACAATTGCTAAAAAGTAGGCCTCAGAATTTGAACGCGTTGCGTCGCTGAGATTGGCGTTCAATTCAAAGGGAGACGTTTGCACGACAGCCAAGCCTAACACAATCAGGGCAGACACCAACGAACTCATCTTGTAGCACTTGTGCAGCACCTAAGCCGGTTACCATCATTTCAATGATTCACCTTGCGTTCATCTGCTTTTGTTGTGTATTTACTGCTGCAAGTAAAGTGTAAGTGAAAACTTAGAAACTCAGAAAAGCGCCCTTGCGCCGGAGCTCGTACCGGAACGCCCCAGGCAATTCAATCCCAGAGATCAACATCACACGATTGTGCGATTCATGAAAACACATGTGATTCAACTTATGGCCCTTGGACATTGAATCCCATCTGAAGTATGAACTCATGATGCCCAAAGGCCGTGGGGTGGGTACCTGCAATTCATTTTTTGTGCACGGTGGAAATTGAGAGGAGAGGCTGGCGTAGGATACTCCCCATCGTGGTAGAACCTTTGGGGGGAATTAAGCACACGTCGGCATCTGTGTGGATACTCTTCTCAACTACTGACACGGTACATATTTTACATGCTTTACTTACTAATTGAGGTAGAAGGGAAAGCGTGGGCCTCGTTAGAAGCCACCTTGGATCGACCCACCACATCGTAGGCTGCAGAGGTTCGTAGATGCAGCCGGGCCGGACTGCCATTGAACACTCCGTGCCTCACTCCTACACTTTTTGGGAAGGCGCTGCCATACGCCTCCACACCAGGGCAAGGCTTAGGACATTTAGAAAGTAGCGTTGGTTTGCATTGTGCCCCACACAAAACACTATTGGGTGCAACTAAGTTTCATTAACGACACGTTACGTTGCATCATGCACACGTCCTTTCATTGTCTCTTCCCAACTGACGAGTGGCTGCTTCGTAGTGACCTCATCCAAATTCGTAGACATATTAGATGGTGGGAGAGCATATTTCACACAATTTTGAGTGCAATTGAGGGTGAGACCCAATACAAAATGTCTGGCATCGGAGTGATAGTCACGGTAATGTACACGCACGTTCCATTGGGTCAATCCATTTCTTTAATGAAATGCGGGATCTGGCCGCCCTTGCTCGTGGTGGGCACCACCGGTGAGGAAAATCATGCTGGACCCTCTCCTCCTCACCTAGGCGGGCCCCTCAGGGACCGAAGGTGGCTACTACGTCCGGGCCACTCTAGGATGCCCATCCAACCCACCTCACGGTGAGCCGATTTTGTCCTCAACGTTGTGTTCCCAACATTCTTTGTGTTTGTAGGTAAGAAAGGATACACATGGTATGACGCAATGAATGCATGGACTTGCGCTTCTGATGAACAATCATCCACACGCTTTGCGGTTGTGCTTGAAAATCTTCTTGGTATATGCAATGCTTGTTGCCTTGGGAAACATTGTTATTATGTAACCATAACCCACACCAACGGGGATTGCAAGCCACCACGATTGCTACCCCAGCCGCCACCTTGGTCATGCAAAAGTGCAGCGCGACAGCTTTTTGACGACTTGAGTACTTTTGACTGATACTTTGCTGTTGGACGAGCTCGTCCTCCCAAGGCCTTGCGGGGGGGCTTAGGCACCACGTTCCACGGGGTGTTTGTCCTTCCGAGGCCCTGCGATGGGTGTCGTTGGGCATTCGCCATGGTGTGAGGTTTTCAAATAAGCAGCATGATCTTGACCTCACGGTAGACTGACTTCGTTCAATTGTGATGCAGACAGCTTCTCGGCAAACCTTGTGATCAAGCAATCTTTCATTGTTGGATGGCCTGTGGCAGTGGCCCAAATTGTACATCTCCTATAAGTACAAAGTGCAAACCCGAGGTCATAGGAAGGTTGAAACCGCACTTGGAAAACTCATCTTCTTGTGGTATGCATTCCGCTACCAAATTGCTCTAAGTCCAGCGCAAAAACGAACGTTCGATTGAAAAAAGGGTGGATTTCAAGCATTCACCACGCTCGAAACCCAAGGGAAGTGAGTGGGAGGGACTTTGCCGACGCGCATGAAACCTACCACGTGAGCTCCACATCCGTCGCCCCCGCAATGGCATGAAATGGTGTCTCTTTTTTCACCGCTCGTAACGGCCCACCTTAAAGGGCGCCCCACCGGCGGGTTAGGAGTTGTCACGGTGGCATCACGAACGGGCACACACTCAAGGTTCCAGGTTCGTCGTGCCGAAGAAAGGTATCCCTACGGACAATGACCTTCGCCAGAAATTGCCAATTACCTCGTTCTTGCTCGAACTTGGGGTCTTCAAGAGCTCAACCGCCACCAATTAGACCGAGAGCCCATTGACTGTACCATACCGAGGATGTCCCTTGCTTTCGACTTGGCCTTGTGTGTGCACCAACCTTTGTTTTCTAGGACCTATCTTGAATGAAAGGGGGTGGTCACTTGCACCACCACCACCACCACCACCACCACCATCGTACCCATGAAGCTATTCCTCATGTGCAACCCCGCCACCAATTACACCATCATCAAGCCCATCCTCCACACCACCACCACCACCACCACCACCACCACCACCGCCTCATCCGAAACCCGGGAGCCTCCAACATGAACGCAACCCAACCGCAACACCGACCACCGCACTCCCAACCTCCTTTCCACCACCACCACCACCACCACCATCGCCACCACCACGGCTTCAATGGGTTCCAGGGTGACGCCCGCCCACGTGTGTGCACTCCTTATCACCAAGGCAAGGGCAAGGGCAAGGGAAAAGGCAAGGGCGTTGGAGGCAAGGGCGGAGATCGAAGAAGTTTCAAGGACGTGCAAGATGTTGAATATCCCTTCTTTTGCGAGGCTTGTGATAAAGGTGCACTCCCATTTCATTGTGGCGCAAAGTCCGTGTTGATCATGCTTTCACCACACTCGCTATACCCGACAGTGATACGCTATTCCGCTCTCCGTTACCAAAAGGTAACAGGAAGGCTCGTACTTCCAATCGCACCTCGTTCTAGACGAAAATGTGACGTCACTCATGGCAGAACTTCAACGCGTGTCGCCGAGCGGTGCGTATTCGCTAATCGTTGTCTAAATCAACCATCCATTCCCGAATCCACCGGTGGGGCGGGCTCGCTGTGGCTTCTCTTGTTTGTTTGATTGATTGATTGATTGTAGGGTTTTGGTCGCAACAGCGCCTGGACGCGCACATTGCCAAGCACATCTACTGCGAATATCCGGGTGTGCCCGACATCGGTTGAGTGGTCCGGGAAGGGTCGGTTTTGAGCGTGAGCGGGTGTAACTTGTATGGAGGGAGTGAGGAGGGAGTGAGGAGGGAGTGAGGAGGGAGTGAGGAGGGAGTGAGGAGGGAGTGAGGAGGGAGTGAGGAGGGAGTGAGGAGCAAGCCTCATTTATAAGAATTAAGTTGCAAAGGGGGGTCCGGGTGGCTGGGTCTAAGGCTATGGACCCCCCCCCCTTTACAATTCCGAGGGTTTCTGGGGTTCCACCCTCTTTCCTTGTTTACAAAAAGCCTTGTCTGGTTGTGTGCTGTTGCCGCTTTTCACTTTGTCTTTATGCAAGCGCCATGCCAAAATCTCTTTGTGGGTTCATTGTGTCGTCTGTGAGACGCCTTGAAGGCGCAATGAAGGATTCGATTCCCAATCCACAAATATTTGTGACCCACAAGCCTGCACCCCCTCTCAGCACCAAATGGGCCTCCATGTTGTGGTCTACCTTGAGTGGTTTGAACGATGAATTTGCCTTCTCAAAATGTGCCCCCCAGAATTATAAGATGGGGGGGGGGGTCCGGGTGGGCCCGAAGGCGGGTGGGTGGGTCTCATCCAAAATACCCCCCCCCCTCCTATAAACGAGGCCTCGTGCGGAGGAAGGCAGGGAGGGAGGGTGGGAGGGAGGGTGGGATGCGCAATGTCGGGCATGGAGGGATGCGTCGATGCGTGTCGGGGGCGGGGGCGCATTAGATTAGGAGAGCGGTTGCTTTTCGGAGCGGGTTAGTGATCTTTGCCCTTTGGCAGTTCAACCATGTTCACCCTCAATTGTCAGGCCACAAAGCGGTCATGTGGAGGTCATGGTCCCCAGGAGGAGTTGGCACCGCTGAGGGCGGGGAGCATGCCACCGATAGTGAATAATAAAGAGACGTGGTGAAGAAAGAGATGGCTCAATCCCACTTTTGTTTTTGTTTAGTTTTCGCCCGTCAAGGGTAGAAGGCTTCGCAGGCGCTAGCACCGAATGCAGGGACGTAGTGTCGTTCTAGGGCGTGCCGAACCTGTATGCTTGGCCAGAGTAGCACCCTGTCACGAACCCGGGTGTGCAGCAACCGAACTCGACAGCTGCGTCCTCAGCCTCAACTACATTAAAGAAACGCATTCTGCGTGAAAAACCGTTGCTGTCTATCTCGGTCATCCGGATAAGATGTGTCCGTAGTTGTTTCTTGGCTGTATCCACTGTCTGCCAATTTTTCTTTCAATGTCTAACTCATTTATCCCAACAACATGAACAATGTATCCACAATCCCTTGCATCCCGTGCAATGTATCCCGAGCATTGAGATGACATTGCTTGCTAATGGATTACAATTTACATTGCAATGCTTTGCATTGCCTTGCGCCATAGCATGAAACAAACGTCTCTTGCCATTTGAGTTGACCATATGCAAGCACCGTTGTTACTGACTGAAGCCATTCTTTTCATCTTTGGTGATGTTGATGCGCCTTTTTGTTCACCCGTGCCACCTTGCCACACCGCGCCACACCACAAATATGCAACACAATGTCTCCCAAAATGCATCCACCATGTATCCACGATGTACCCCCCCAAAAATAATGTATCCCAGTCCTTTTGGATACATCTTATCCGGAAGACTCTATCCCCAATTTGCGATACCGAAGCCGTTGTCAACAAAGGAAACCTCAACGTGCCCACGAGCGCGCGTGCCACGCCCCTATCGCCCGACCTCGTCCGCACTGACAACGGGCCCCTTCTCAGGCTGCAACTTTGTTTGCTCCAAAGTCGAGCACATGGAGAAGCACACCGAACTCCTGCACATCAGGTACGGCCTGTGTGACGGTTTGCCCCTTCGCTGGCGCCGCTGCCCTGTAGCCCCCCCCCGAGCCCGGGCATCCTCCCGGTGGACCCGCCGCCCCCGCGATGCCCTTTGCAGATTTGCCAACGTCAACATCATCGACCCCGTGAAGTACGTCGCGGACCGCAAAGCGAAGTACCCGACATTCGCCAATGTGGAGCGGAAGGTGTGCCACCCCCCCCCCCTCCCCCCCGCCGAGCCGGTGTGCCGAACGCTTGCTGATGTCTTGGGGCTACCACTCCGCCGCCGGCTGGCTGCAAGGGAGAGGCACAGGGTTGTGCGGGAAGTGGCATGCCTTGGGGTGACGGGAAGGGCGAGGGGCAGGGATGTATCGGAATGCCTGACAGCCACAGGAGGAGGGTGCCCCCCTCCCCCAAAGCCCCCTCTCCCCTTCCCCTCATACCTCCTCCTCCTCCAATGCGTGATCCAGCCCAGAGGTTTTCAGTGTGATTTTCTGGAGAAAAGGTCTCTTCGGCCTTTGGTCGCAGAATTTTCTCGACATTTGCTGAGGGGGCTTACCTCCGCCCCTTTAAGCTAGAGACCATCGGAGGAGGGGTTCTTCCCAGACCCCCGCCCCACACCTCTTCACACCCCTTCCCCGACCGAAAGGACTGGGATACATTATTTTTTGGAGGGTACATCGTGGATACATGGTGGATGCATTTTGGGAGACATTGTGTTGCATATTTGTGGTGTGGCGCGTCGTGGCAAGGTGGCACGGGTGAACAAAAAGGCGCATCAACATCACCAAAGATGAAAAGAATGGCTTCAGTCAGTAACAAGGGTGCTTGTATATGGTCAACTCAAATGGCAAGAGACGTTTGTTTCATGCTATGGCGCAAGGCAATGCAAAGCATTGCAATGTAAATTGTAATCCATCAGCAAGCAATGTCATCTCAATGCTCGGGATACATTGCACGGGATGCAAGGGATTGTGGATACATTGTTCATGTTGTTGGGATAAATGAGTTAGACATTGAAAGAAAAATTGGCAGACAGTGGATACAGCCAAGAAACAACTACGGACACATCTTATCCGGATGAGCACCCCTATCCCCACAAAGCCCCATTCCCCCACAGTCCCCCCAGCCCCTGCGCACCCCATCCAACCCCCCCCCCCCTGGAGATCAGACTCCAAAGCCCCAGAAAAACTCGCCCCTGCACCGGCGTTGGCGCCGCGGATGAAGCCGTGGAAGGCTCTGCCCCACACCTCAATACCCCGTGGACAGATGTCCTGGCCGGGGGTGTGCTTCTCTACGGGGGGAGTGGGGAGGGTGATCTGGCGGACCCCCCCCCCCCCCAGGCCAAACCACCCACCCACCCACCCACCCAAAACCAAAAAAAGTTTGTTCCTCCAGGGAAAAATGACATTTTGAACAGGGTGCCAAAAATGGGAGGCCCATTTTACGTACACAATTTTTTTTTGCCCTCATACACACCCCCCTATCCCCCCCCCCTCCTGTGCCGTGGGCCGAACCAGGGATGGATCGAATTTGTGCATCACTCAGGGGGTGGGGGGGGGGGGGTAGTGAATCGTGACGTGTCACGATATATACAAAGGGCCATAGTGGGAAATCTGCATTTCGGAAAATATTGTGATGCCTGAGAGGCTCCACGGTACTTCTTGGGGCCGGGTGCGACCGTTGGTGTACTGTCATGTGTGCAACGGTGACATTGCATGCCCTAATAGGCCCCCGAACACCGAAAAAAAAACCGAGGGAATGCCGTGCACGCAGTGCGAAGTTTTGGATGTCGGCAAATACTCGCACCCTAGCTACCTTTTGGTGGTAGAACATTGATCCTGTGCCCTTGGTTTCCTATAAAGGAAAAGTGCTTCCATAAATAGTCAAATATTTTTGGATCGCTCATTTTTCTGAAATGGATTCCGAGGAAATAATACGGTCACCACCAACCGTATTACTTGGGTGAGTATCCCAGCCTCTGCGTGCGCAGTATGCACGCAGTGCAAGAACATCCCCCGAAACCAATTCGGTACAAGCACAGCTGCAGACGAGGTGTTGTCCTGGTTGCCATGCTGTACGATGGTCCATACGAGGCATTGCCTTCTCACCCCAGCCTATCCGGCTTTGCGTGCTTGTGGAAAAGGCCAGACGCTTGTGCCCTGAGCCTGCGTGGTGGCACAAAGCAACTTCTGGACCAGGGGGCTAGTGCTGCGGCTCATCGGGGGGGGGGGGGGGCTGTCTAAAGCCGGGTGGACTCCTCCGCTTGTCGCTCGGGAGAAAGCCCCTCCAGAGACCTCCAACCATTTGCATCCCCCAAAGCAGTTGTCGCAAACCTCCAACGTCTGCTAACCGCTTACAAACCGCCACAAACGGTCTCCAGAGTGGGCCGCGAACCAGCCCACACATGAGGGGGAGGGGGCTGAGGGCTCTGGTGGGCGCGCTGCCGGGATGTCGTGCGCGCGCTCTTTCTCCAACATGTTCCCTGCTCTTGTTGCAGATGCAGGATCTGGCTGTTCGCAAGGCACGTGGTGACGTCCTGAAGAGCGAAACTCGGGGTGTGTGTTTGTGTGTGTGTGTGTGTGTGCATGCGCATGTCTCTCGGGGACATTCAGTCTGCGCCAACTCGGTGGGTTTTGGCCTTTTTCCCAGGGTTTTGGAACTTTTCATCCGATGCGCCGAAATATCGTTCCCTTGGGGGGGGGGGGTATATGTATACTTTTTGAAATCTGTGTGAAAAGGCCATTTCAGAAATGTATGGGGTGGGGGGGGGGGGTCAGGTGACCATAATTTTGAGCAAACGGCTGGAAGCTCGATGATACACGGGACGGAGCAATGCACAGGGGACCGCTGATTATTCCGAACCTGAATCGTGCGCATTGTTGTCCCCTTCCACCACGGCTGGGACTCCATTGGAGCACACATCGCCCTGCTTGTGAATGGGAACATAGTTCTTCAATTTTCCCCAGTCCTGCAGCCTCCATGCCTTCACAGGCACCCACCCTGTGTTGAGAGGCATGGCCCACAGGCCATCAGTTGTGAGATCCACATTTCGCTGTTTGGTCAGCCGAGCCCTGCGCCATGCAATGGCCTTACTGTACCCTGATTTCACCCAGACAAAGCCAGGATGGGGCTGCAGGTTCTGGGGATCTTTTTTGCGCACCAAAGGTTTCTGTGGTGCATCGGGGGAAGCAACAGCCCGTGGAGTGAATTTGTACGCGGACATGGCAGCTGCCTGTTGACAAAAAGAGGCAGCAAGCAACACAGGCATCGTCCAAAACGGACGAAACTCTCAAACATGTCGTCAGTACAGCATGCAGACCTGGGGTGTTCCAAATAGCCCTTTTCAAGGGCTTTCAAGGGAATATACCCCACATACCCCTACCTCCGGAACACTCAGTTGGCACAAATCAGGCAACAATGGCACCAACCCCCCAAAACCCACCGAGTTGGCGCATTCCCCAACGTCCCCGAGAGATGTGTCCGTGCACACGTATTGTATAGATGTGCGTGTGTCTGTGTGTGTCTTTCTGGGTGTCTATCTTTTTCGGACATGATTCTTCTTTGACTGTCTGGTTGGCCTGACAAGATTCATCCCGTGCCTGACGTACTGCTTCAATCGTGTGTGCGTGTGTGTGCGCGCGTGCGTGCGTGCGTGCGTGCGTGCGTGCGTGCGTGCGTGCGCGTGCATGACCTGGTGGACACAGGTTGCAGCTGGCTCTGAGCACCAGTGACTGTTTGTTTGTTTCTGTGTGCCATGTATGATGTATCACGGGTCTGCTCTGTTATCAGATCCCTGCGCAGTTTCACACTGCATGGTCTGCACATGGCTGTTAGTTCTTAGTTCTTACTTCGTTCTAACCGCGCGTGTGTGCGTACATGCGTCCGTGCGCGCGCGTGTGTGTGCGTGCCAGAGCGGCAGCGCATGAATTGCGTTGCATTCTTCAGGATACTCAGTCGGGCTGCTGCGCGCCTGTTACCTGCAGAAAGGTGCTTTTTGGCGTTGAACAAGCTTATTGTTTGACGATCCATCTAACGAGGAGTCTGACATTCGGAGCCTGTGTTGTGCTTGTTTGTTTTGCAATTGTGTGTGTGTGTGTGTGTGCGTGCGTGCGTGCGTGCGTGCGTGCGTGCGTGTGTGCGTGCTGAAGGCGCTGTACCCTACAGGCAATGGCCGGGGCATTGTACTCCACTCATGGGGACAGGTACACAGGTGGGCCCTGCTCCTGTAAGACCTAAGCTAAGCCTTAGAGGCCCCGTTTTGGGGCGAGGCGCAGGTGACGGGGCTGCCCCCTGCAGGGACGTCTCTTTCGGGGCAATTCAGGGTGGCCTGGTGGACCCCTCGCCTGTCTGGCTGTTGGTGGAGCCCGAGCTCCTGCAGCACCCATGCCATGGTGCACCGGGGGACCGCCTGGGCTTTGAGGAGCGCGGGCAGCACCCGCATCAACTCGTTGATGACGTGGCGTATGAACTCGGTCCCCACGGTATGCGGCCCTCAGCTTCCCAATTGGGCGGGGCGGCTGTGTGCTGATGTCATTCATCTGCATCCACCGAGAATGTCTGGATTTCACGTTGAAAGAGGGTGAGGAACACGGGAAGGCAATGATGGATGTTGCTCCGCAGACTTCGGAAGAACCCTTGTGAAAATCCTTGGAAATCTGCCGTCCATTTGCCTGGAACACGGGGCAAAACCGAAACCGAGCGTGAGGACAGGATCATGGGATGGGAAAAGGAAACACACTTCTTGGCACATGCCACTGCTCCCAAACCTCCGGCTCCCAATAGTTGCCGGTGGACCGGGGCAGTGGTGGAGGCTACTCATGTATCCAGCCACGCTGCCAAGCGCTGCTTGGACGGATGGGTGGGTGGGAAGTTTCTGGGGACACCCTGCACAGGAGGCATGTCGTGTCCAGCTCCGTTTGTCATTGCGCCCGCCGCTCTGCCAGCATGGTCATGGACGGCGAACCCTGCACAGGTGCACCACCGGGGCAACAACTACAAACCAGGACTGGGACTGCCGGTGGACTGGTTTGATCGAGACCAACAACACTACATTGCCTGTGCGTGCCTGCGTGCGTTGACTGCATAACCTCTGCTAATGGTGTATGCTCTGGGGGGTGTCTCACCACCTTGGTACGCCCCCTAGTTTTGTCTCTGCATGTGGTAAATGATACAAGGCTTTGTGCTCTACATATCTCGCCGTTGAAGGCTGCCTGGTCCTTGCGGTATTGTAAGCCTTTGATCTCTAGGCCAGCCTGACATCTCTGGGAAACTGGTGAAATGGTTGTCTGGGAAAGCCTGCAGAGGTGGTTGCAGTATACAGACTGTGTGTGTGTGTGTGTTTTAGTAGTAGACCAACCCCCATCCAACACAGACATAGGAGTGCTGTTCTTGCCTGGCATGCTCTGAGGCTATGCTGTTCAATCCGCACAGTCACTGGGTGTGGCTGCTCGGTAGCAGAACTGTGCCTCCCCATTTTCATTCGAGTTTTGGTGTCCTTTCTTTCAGCCTGAAAGGGCAGTCCCCTCCCAGGCGCCCCTCAGCCACCTTTCTCTGTCTCAGTGGTGCTGAGGTACCATTTTCATGAAGCTCATGGGCAGCGTACACAGAAACGCAACAGCATTCAGACCACGTGTCAGCTCTGCTGCCACACAACCACTGCCTGCCCCCATCCTGTGTGCTGCGCACCACTCATGGGTAACAGTTGGTGGGTCGGTTCCCCCCCTGGGCCCTGTGTTGCATGTCCCACATCAGATGTGGTGGTGAGCATCCTGCAAACTCACGGTGGAAAAGACTTTGTGTGAAGCATCGCCGGCGCCAACCCGGGAGGGACGCCAGGGGGTAGCACTTGTGAGCAGAGGGGCAGCAGGTCCCACTCTCACTCTAGTAGAAATAATTTTCCCCGGGTGTTTGGGTTAGTCACACGGAGGACTCAAGAGGCCAACACATACGTACACCCGGGAGCACCAACCGTCATTATCACTCAGCATTGATGGCATCCCCAGCCTCCATTATCTGTTGTCATTTCCCTTCCCCCCCAGATACTTTGCCCCTATACCTCCCCTGATCACCCCCCGTCCCCCCACACCTCTCCCATACTGCGAGCTCGTGTTGCACACGGCTCCGTGAGTGGTCCTGTCTCCACGCATTCGCGTTTGCAGCACATCGGCAGAAGCTTCGAGCGCAGCGCCTTGAGTGGGAGCAGCAGAACGGCAAGGGGAAGGGGAAGGGGAAGGGCAAGGGCAAGGGCAAGGGGAAGGGCAAGGGGAAGGGGAAGGGGAAGGGTGGCAGAGGAGATGAAGAAGAAAGTGAAGACCCTGCGGGTGCAGCCCCGGAGGAGGAGGCGGCGTCGGAGATGCCCAAGTATGCCACATCTCTATCCGCCGTGGCGGAGGCTCCACAGCCCCACAGCAGTGGCATCGCCCCTGCCCCACCACCCCCAGCCTGTCAAACATACCCCAGGGGTGCCAGTGGTGTGGTAGGCAATGGGCCTGCCGGGAGCCGGGTGTCCATGAGTGAGTGAGTGACTGAGTGAGTGAGTGAGTGCCGAAGGTGCTGAGGCGTAGGCCCGGATGTCGCCCCTTGGGAAGATAAACAGGACACTCACTCACTCACTCACTCACTCACTCACTCACTCACTCACTCACTCACTCACTCACTCACTCACTCACTCACTCACTCACTCACTCACTCCCTCACTCACTCACTCACTCACTCACTCACTCACTCACTCACTCACTCACTCACTCACTCACTCACTCACCCACCCACCCACCCACCCACCCACCCACCCACTCACTCACGCACCCACCCACCCACCCACCCACCCACCCACCCACCCACTCACCACGCACGCACGCACGCACGCACGCACGCACGCACCCACCCACCCACCCACCCACCCACCCACCCACCCACCCACCCACCCACCCACCCACTCACTCACTCACTCACTCACTCACTCACTCACTCACTCACTCACTCACTCACTCACTCACTCACTCACTCACTCACTCACTCACTCACTCACTCACTCACTCACTCACTCACTCACTCACTCACTCACTCACTCACTCACTCACTCACTCACTCACTCACTCACTCACTCACTCACTCACTCACGCACCCACTCACTCACTCACTCACTCACTCACTCACTCACTCACTCACTCACTCACTCACTCACGCACCCACTCACTCACGCACCCACTCACTCACGCACCCACCCACCCACCCACCTGGTGACCTGGCACCAGTCTAAAAACCCTCAGGATGGTAGCTGTAGGACGGATTGCCTACACGCACTGCCACGCTCGAAACCAATCGTGAATCGTCGTGATAGTCGTGCCACCACGTGACTCAGCTCTGCCATCGTGGCCCCCTCTCCGCTCGGCTCCACCCGTATGGTGCACTCTGTCTCTCCCTCTTACTCTCGTGTCTCCAAGGGCTGAGTGCCGCACCTCGGGTGCGTCCCTCCCCCTTGCTAGCCATTTCCTGCTCACAGCGGGCACAACGTTCTACGTTCGGCTCTGGCAAGACGTCGACCTCGCCGTGGCAATCTTCTAGGCCGCTACGCGGGGAGCCGCGACGGGGACTGCATTCGAGGTATCCGCCGCTCAAGCGTGACGCCTTGTGCAGGGGTATCATCAGTCGTCCGATTCGTCGTCCCACCGTGGGGCCCTCTCCCCCGTGCGCCACTAGGGTTGCAGCACCACGCGCCAGCGCGGTGCTCCCCTCGCACCCCCGCCCTCGTGTGTCCTGGGACCCCCACTCGCCGACCCGGTCCGCCAGACGGCCCCGTGTTCCTCCGCGCCATCGCGCCATGCTCTTTGTTTCGTCACACTATGGCCACGCCCGTGGTGCCCTTTGTTTCTTTCCTGCGCGCCCCATCCGATTGGGGCTGCCTATGATGTCAGTGCACCTCCGTTTACCAACACCTCGATTTGTTACCCCCCCCGACACATTGCGGCCACAGGCCACCCGCTCTTTTCTTGCCACAGCCTACCATGTCAGACCGCTCAACGCCGTCCCAGGACA
The DNA here is from genome assembly GCA_964036045.1 of Eutreptiella sp. 'Long Island Sound 2002'. Taxonomy (NCBI): domain Eukaryota; phylum Euglenozoa; class Euglenophyceae; order Eutreptiales; family Eutreptiaceae; genus Eutreptiella; species Eutreptiella sp. 'Long Island Sound 2002'. The sequence goes on along the minus strand of OZ038404.1, from coordinate 12,612,078 downwards.
CCCCCTCTCCCGCCCCCGACGCCGGTCGAGGCGGCACCATTCGTCGGGGGCCGTTCCCCATGTTTCTGATGGAAATCGCCCAGTCCGAAGATGCTGACCGTCTCCTGCGAGAGCTGGACATGCTGAAGGATGACGCACTGGAAGCAGCAGATACAGCTATCCGGACCACCGACCCCGCCCTGGCTGACTTGTGTGATGCCCTGCGATGGACGGCTGCCAACAGCGACATCCAGGCTATTACAGCTGTGACGGGGGTGTGGACGCCGCGGGGGCTCCTGCTCACAGCCACCGTAACAGTCGCCGCAGTACACGCCAGCCCCGGTTCCCACGCCCCCCGCCCTCGCCAACAAGGGCATGTGGTCCCCCGAGCAGCTGCGGCCGCTGCTCGAATGCTCGGTCCTGCCGATCCGCAGCGTGGAGCTGCTGCATCAGATGGAGCAGGCTGGCGAGCATTCCTTGGCCACAGCCCCCACTTTCGCCCTGCTGCAAGCCGGCATCGCCGACACCGCCAGCCCGCCCCCGCTCACACCGCCCAGCCACGCGCCTTACCTCACCAAAGGGCAAGCAGCGCCCAGCCCCGCCGGCACTCTGTTCGCCACGGCGGCGTTCACCCCAGCGTCAGCCCTGTACAAGTCCCAAGACAAGCCCACCCCTTCGGGGTCCGAACCATTACCTTCATCACTGTTGCCCGAGCAGACAAGGCTTTCTTTCAATCTCCCGGAGCCCGCCTCCCAGGTACCACCGGCCGCCGCGGACCCCACGCCTCCGGAGTCACCAACCCCGGCCGTCGGATCAGCCCCCGCCAGTCCCTCCCAGGTGGGGGACCCTTTCGTCCCGGACCTGGATGTCACGGCCTACTCCACCGACTACGCTCAATTGCGTGACGAGTATGAGGCCCAGCAGCGGGAGCTGGCCGTGGCACGGAGCGACCTGGAGTCCCTCACGCGGGATCTGGACATGGTTCGCGCAGAACGAGATAATGCCCAGCAGCAGGCCCAGCGTTACGCCGCGGCACAGCGGCAGGCCGAGGCCGTTCGGCTCAACAGCTTCATCAGGTCGGTTCCCCCCCTCCTGTCCATCGCCACCAGACTCCACGGCCTCCAGTCCACGCCGCCGACGTTCGCCAACGCCGTGCGCAGTACCGTTCCGGCTTCATTCGAGTTGCCTCCCCCCGGCTCTCAGCAGTTCCTCGTCCTTGTGCCGGTCATACTCGCCGCAGCAGTTCTCACCTCGCCCCAGGCGCCCAACCTCGAAGAGTTAGCCGACGTCCTCCGCAGGGCTATGGCCGCGCCAAGCGCCGTGCCGGTCCCGGAGACCCCTGCGCGTGCACCCGAGTTGTCGTTCGCTGTCCCGGACCCGATCCCTAAGCCCAGGGCGGTTTGTGCCTTTCGGGCGCCGGGCGCTACCGCCCAGCCGCCGTCGCCTATGGCGTCGCCCACGGATGCCGCCCTGGCCTCCCTACTGGAATGGATCCCGGAGATCCCCAAGGGCTGTGAGGACGAGGTTGCGCACGCGCTCCACCTCCAGCTCTTCCGCCAGTACGGCGCGACCGTCAACACCCTCCCGCAGTCGCCGATTCGGGAACAGTGGGCCTGGGTCCACAGCCACGCGCCCAGCCTGCCCGGCATCGTGGAAGTCCTGCGCTCCTTCCTCTCCAACCCCCCTGCGGTCCAACGGTTTACTGACAGTCCAGCCACCTCCCCAGCAGAAGCTGCAGCCGCCAACCAGGCACAGGGCGCAGCGAAAAAGAAGGGGTATACGCCCCACAAAATTGAACCGCAGACTTTCTCGAAAGCCCTGTGGGTCGGCTGGCAAGAAGTCGACGATCCGCCGTCCGGTGAAGTTGATGCAGGACTCCTCGGTGGTATCCTTAGGGATAAATTTGGCGCAGGCCTTTCCTCCATTACTGAAGAACAATTGAACCATACATCCAAATTCACGATTGTCGGAATCCGACCAGCGGAGTATGAGCGAGGCATGCGACTGACCAGGCAGCACACGGCTCGTGGCTGGCGAGTGACATGGGCCGAATCAAAGAAACAACCGTTCACGCCCTGGGTGCCTGACCCTGACCGGGACCATCCGCCCCGAAAAACTCATCGGGGAAGCCGCGGAAAGCAGCGCCGTCCACGGGACCCTGACGATCAGGTGGACCTTACGGCGACGTCAGGATTAGAAGGAGAACCGGACTCCAAATATCAGCGCAGGTACAGCCCCCGCCGCTCGGACCGGTCCCCGTCCCGCCGCCGCAGCCCAGGCCATCGCCGCGACAGCCCGCCGCCGAGGCGTCGTAGCGCGTACCGCGATGAACCCCAAGCGCATTCCAGCCGCCACGACCACCATGCAGCAGCCCCCCTCCAGCCCTACCCGTACTCGGGGGACCCCCACGACCCCCGGGTGGCCATGGCCCACAACCCCTCCGCTCCCCCGCCCTCGAGCCCCCCAGCCGACCCCCACCGCTTCCAGCCGTACTTCGGTCGGCATCCGCGAGACCGGTAGCCCGGGACATGGCGGGGCGCAACGAGGACATCCCTGACGCTGTGTCTCAGCTCCGCCACTCCCACCTCGACGGCGTCCCCCACGTCCGGGACCTGCACCTGGGCGCATACACTCCCAGCTCCCCCCCCACAGAGTGGGGCCTGGTACCGGTGCCGGCCCCAGGCACTGCCCAGTTCATCCCGCCCCCCTACGCCCTCGAAATGTGCCTGCACCTGCCGGTGGGTGTGCACTATTACCGGGCGTGCAGCGGGGCGGACCCCTGGCCCCGTGACGTTCTGTCGTTAGTGGGCGCCGTGCACTGTGTGCAGGTGGCGGGTTCCCATCAGTTGCAGCTCTGCCGCAAGGGCCTGCCCCCCACCTCCTTCATCTTGCCCGAGCACCACCACGTGGTGCTCCCACAATCCCTACACAGCCGTGTCTCCATCACAGCCACAGGCCTCACCCGGGCCAGTGTCTTGGCGATAGCGGCCACGTACCACCACCGGCACCTCTGCAAGTGGGTGCGAGGCCTGCCTTGCGCCCTCCCCGCAGCCGTGGACCGCAAGCTAACCCAGCACTCCACCGCCGCCGGCTCCTGCCCTGGTCCCACCCTTGCCGGCCACGTGTCACCCCGCCCGGACGTGATGACCCTCAACGTGCAGATGTCCCTGCGACCTAAGCTCCGCGCCCTAGACGTCCTGGTGCGCGAGTGCCAGTACCCGCTAACCCTGCATGTACAGGAAGCGGGACCCCTGATCATCTAACGGGTGCATCCCCTATACCACACCATCCAGCCACCAGCAAGAGTGGCTGGGGGGTGTGCCACTCTCCTCTACAGGACCCCGGACCTGGTCGTGACCAGCCACAGCGCCCACCCGTCGGGACGAGCCCTCGTCACACACTTCACCATGGCGGGCGTGACCCACTGCCACGCCAACGTGTATTTCCCCGCCGACGGGAACCTCGACACCCTCCAAGAAATCCTGGATTGGGTATACCCGTACCTCCTCCTCACCCCGGCTAGAGTAGTTGTCCTGACAGGGGACCTGAACGCCAATTGCCGCTGGGTCTCGCACCTCCCTGTTTCCCCTGCCTCCCTCTGTGACCTCGTCCTCCCCACGCTCGCGCGCCTTGGGATGCGCCGTCTGCGCCCCCTTGCGGAGGCCCCCACGTGGGTGAGCCCGCAAGGTTTCGCCGGTGCCCTGGACCACATCTTCCTCCGCGCCCCTTCGGAAGCAGCCCACACCACGGAGGTGCGCTCCGACTCCAGTTTCCCATCTGACCACCTACCCGTGACTGCCACCCTCCATGACCTCCTGCCAGCGCCCCAATTGGTGTGCCCTTCGAAAAAGGGCCGCTTCCCCATCCCGCGGGAGCCCCTCGCCAGTAAGCTCCGCACCCTCAACGACACTTTTCGGGCCGAGCTCACTACGCCGCCCCCAGGCGCGCCCCACGCGCAGCCACGCTATACCGAGGTGACCTCGGCGCTATACGCCGCAGCTACGGCTGCCTACGGGCCCCCCGTCCCCAGCCAGCCGGTACCATCGACGATACATGTCCACGCCGCCAACCTTCAACGCTACACCCTCGCCTACCCAGATTGGGCATCACAATCGTCGCACCTCGTGGAGGTCGCCCGCCTCAAAGAACGCATCCGAGCGGCCTGGGACGTTCTCCTTCTGGAGAAGGATGTAGGGCTGGCGCCCCTACCCGCTTCCCCTGGCCAGCCCACCAAGGTGGACCACCGCCGCACGTTAGGGGCGCGCTATGTACCCCCGGCGGATCCTGTCTACGTGGTAGGCGTCCCGGTGCCTCTCCATCAACAAGCCGCCGTTGCGTTGGACCAGCTACGCCAAAGGCACCTTGCCCCTCTAGAGGCACTCTCACTCGCGCGCGTCCGGACCATCACGGGATGGGAGGGCAGGCCGCTTGGCCCACCACCCAACGCCACCATCGCAAACTTGCGAGCCATCATCCGCCGGGCGGCGGCCACTGTGCCGTACCACGATTTACTGGAGTACCGGCTGTTCGGACAATTGGAGGATGCCCAATTTGCGACAATTGTGGACCTGATCAACAGTATTCTCCGTGGGGTACCCGTGCCCCAGGCGCTCTGTGCGGATTTCATCAACCTTCCAAAAAAGACGCCGCACGGCCCCATTGCGAACGGCAGGCCGCTCACCAATCTGGCCACGATATGGAAGCTCACGGCCGCCCTCATCAAAGACCACTACCAGCCCCGCCTGGTTCAGGGCGGCATCCTGCCGCCCTACCAGTTCGGGATGCCCCCGCACTGCTCCTCCGTGGAGCTACTCCGCGTCCTACATGATGTATAGTGGGACCGCTGGCGCCGGCACCTCGAGGCGTGGGTCCTGTCGGACGATGTCCGCCACGCGTATGGCTCCATCAACCACACCACCGAGTACGCCGTCCTAACCGCCGCAGGGATCTCCCCGGCCGACGCCGCGACCCTTGAGCACCATGACCGCGCCCTTGAGGTGCACATGGGAGGGGCTGACGGGCGCTCTCCGTCCTCCACCCGGTTGGGGGCCGGCACGGGGCAAGGGTGCCCCGTGTCCGGCATGAAGTACTGCATATATGGCGAAGTTCGAGGACACGAGGTTTGCCGTTCCGTCCCCCCCGCCGACACCCCCGCGGGCCCGCTGAACCGGGTTCTCCTGATGGATGATACCCAGTGGCTGCCCGGCAACCGTTGCCACTTGCCCGCCCTCGCCAGCGGCATTGAGAGGGCAGGCCGCCTCACCAACCTCCACTCTGACCCGACCAAGACAGTCTTGGTCGGCACGGACATGCGCGATGGTCAGGTCCATTTCCTCAACGACACGGTATACCTCAATGGTCACCCCGTGCGCTGTGCCACAAGCCAGGACTACGTCCGCGTCCTTGGCCGCCATGCCCTTCCCCACCTCTTCCATCCCATCCACTCCAGGCGCCTGTTCTCAGGCACCCGCGCTGCGTGCCGAGCGCTCCGCGCCCCGCGGCTTCCCGCCCACTACCCCCTCGCCATGTATGCCGCCAAGTGCCATGGGACGGTCAACTGGTTTACCAGTGTCCGCCCCCCCTCCTACGGGGCCCTGCGCGTGCTGGACGCCATGACCGCCTCGGCCATGCGCGCCACCGCTGGGTGGGCCCTCTCCGCCTCTGCCCACTTCCTCCGCGAGGTCCCCGAAGGGGGAGTCGGTATCCCCCCGGCACCGGTCATTGGGTTTGCTAACTTCTTCGGCGTCTACATCCGGCACCTGAACCACCCCAACCCCCTGGTCTGCCGGTCCACACGCCACGGGCTCCTGACTGCCCTCTGGCGGTTCCATCCTTCCCAGCCCTGCCTCACCTCAGAGCTCGGGCTCCGGTGCACTGCACACCCCACGGATCACGATCTGTTTGTCGCCCTGTGCCACCAGTGCGACATCGCCGTCCACTTGCCCCCTGACAGCCATCTGCCACGCCACACCCCCCATGTGCTAGCACTGTCGTCCCCCGGACTCGAGGTCCAGGACACCCATGCGTGGATGCTTGCAGGCCATCGCAGTACAGAGGACGCGCGACGGAAGGGGTGGCCCCGGGCGTCGCCCCGCCCCACTCCGCCGGTCGGCACCGCCCCCCCGGTTAGGCGTTGCCAGGCGGTGACTGCGACAGTCCCCACGTTCTCCTGGCTCCCTGAGAACTATGGGATCCTCCACGACGCGTCGTGGTGCCCGAAGACCCGGCGCTGCGGCGGGGCAGTGGCGGTGTTCTACCCCGTCACCCTCCGGTACCAGCTGTACCCCGTCCCCATCCCCTTGAGGCTGGACAACGCCTACACGGCGGAGCTGTACACGGCATGGGTGGCCCTCACCGCCAGGGGGCCTTCAGCCGACCCTGCCTTCGGCTTCCGATCCGGTGCGTGGCACTTTGCGGACTGCAAAGGGTACATCACAGCCCAGGAGGGGCGCCGCGAGCCGGAGGACTCGCTACAAGGGGATCTCATAAGAGCATGTCGCGACATGGCCCACGGTCACACCCCTCCCCGTCACCTCTATTCCCATATCGCCGGCACCTGGCTCGATGCCCTGCTGGACCAAGTAGACGAGGCGGCAGGGCGAGCTGCGGACACCTGCCCAGACGCCGTGGGATGGCTCAGCCCCCTACAGCAACCCCGCGTCTGCTTCTCCCACGCGGGCCTCCAGGTCCACGACGCCATGCCCCACGCGCGCCGCGCCTTGCTCGCCTCCCACCACTCACTCACTCACTCACTCACTCACTCACTCACTCACTCACTCACTCACTCACTCACTCACTCACTCACTCACTCACTCACTCACTCACTCACTCACTCACTCACTCACTCACTCACTCACTCACTCACTACTGGTGACCTGGCACCAGGCTAAAAACCCTCAGGATGGTAGCTGTAGGACGGATTGCCTACACGCACTGCCACGCTCGAAACCAGTCGTGAATCGTCGGGATAGTCGTGCCACCACGTGACTCAGCTCTGCCATCGTGGCCCCCTCTCCGCTCAGCTCCACCCGTATGGTGCACTCTGTCTCTCCCTCTTACTGTCGTGTCTCCAAGGGCTGAGTGCCGCACCTCGGGTGCGTCCCTCCTCCTTGCTAGCCATTTCCTGCTCACAGCGGGGACAGCGTTCTACGTTCGGCTCTGGCAAGATGTCGACCTCGCCGTGGCAATCTTCCAGGCCGCTACGCGGGGAGCCGCGACGGGGACTGCATTCGACGTATCCGCCGCTCAAGCGTGACGCCTTGTGCACGGGTATCATCAGTCATCCGATTCGTCGTCCCACCGTGGGGCCCTCTCCCCCATGCGCCACTAGGGTTGCAGCACCACGCGCCAGCGCGGTGCTTCCCTCGCACCCCCGCCCTCGTGTGTCCTGGGACCCTTGCTCGCCGACCCGGTCCGCCAGACGGCCCCGTGTTCCTCCGCGCCATCGCGCCATGCTCTTTGTTTCGTCACACTATGGCCACGCTCGTGGTACCCTTTGTTTCTTTCCTGCGCGCCCCATCCGATTGGGGCTGCCTATGATGTCAGTGCACCTCCGTTTACCAACACCTCGATTTGTTACCCCCCCCGACACGTTGCGGCCACAGGCCACCCGCTCTTTTCTTGCCACAGCCTACCATGTCAGACCGCTCAACGCCGTCCCAGGACACCCCCTCTCCCGCCCCCGACGCCGGTCGAGGCGGCACCATTCGTCGGGGGCCGTTCCCCATGTTTCTGATGGAAATCGCCCAGTCCGAAGATGCTGACCGTCTCCTGCGAGAGCTGGACATGCTGAAGGATGACGCACTGGAAGCAGCAGATACAGCTATCCGGACCACCGACCCCGCCCTGGCTGACTTGTGTGATGCCCTGCGATGGACGGCTGCCAACAGCGACATCCAGGCTATTACAGCTGTGACGGGGGTGTGGACGCCGCGGGGGCTCCTGCTCACAGCCACCGTAACAGTCGCCGCAGGACCGTCTGACACGAAGGTCATCGAACACGTCCCCCTGTCGCTGGTGCAAGGAGGCCCACTGCTGGATTATGTCTCCAAGGACCCTGAGGCCCTCACAGCGGCGCTCGTCACGCGGTGGAGTCCAAGCCATGTTCCGATCTCAGCGTCACGCCTCCGCAGCCAAGTCTTCAAGGGCCTGTACACGGCCCGCGAACAGCCGCCGCCCATCGACACTACCGCCCCTCCAGACATCCAAAGCCAGAAGGTCTCCCACAAGATCCACAAACCCATCAGCCAGTTCCTTGCCCCCCACCTCAGACCGTCATGGGACCGCCTCCGCACCCGAGAGGTGGTTGCGGCCTTTTTGGCGCTGCCCAACGACGTGCATGCGGTCCTGCAAGCAGCCCATATCCCGACGGCAGACCTCGTCCCGCTAAAGTTCGGACTTCTGGCGTGGGCCTCCTCCATCTGCCTCAGGGCCACAGGGCAGTACACGCCAGCCCCGGTTCCCACGCCCCCCGCCCTCGCCAACAAGGGCATGTGGTCCCCCGAGCAGCTGCGGCCGGTGCTCGAATGCTCGGTACTGCCGATCCGCAGCGTGGAGCTGCTGCATCAGATCGAGCAGGCTGGCGAGCATTCCTGGGCCACAGCCCCCACTTTTGCCCTGCCGCAGGCCGGCATCGCCGACACCGCCAGCCCGCCCCCGCTCACACCGCCCAGCCACGCACCTTACCTCACCAAAGGGCAAGCAGCGCCCAGCCCCGCCGGCACTCTGTTCGCCACAGCGGCGTTCACCCCAGCGTCAGCCCTGTACCAGTCCCAAGACAAGCCCACCCCTTCGGGGTCCGAACCATTACCTTCATCACTGTTGCCCGAGCAGACAAGGCTTTCTTTCAATCTCCCAGAGCCCGCCTCCCACGTACCACCGGCTGCCGCAGACCCCACGCCCCCGGAGTCACCAACCCCGGCCGTCGGATCAGCCCCCCCCAATCCCTCCCAGGTGGGGGACCCTTTCGTCCCGGACCTGGATGTCACGGCCTACTCCACCGACTACGCTCAATTGCGTGACGAGTATGAGGCCCAGCAGCGGGAGCTGGCCGTGGCACGGAGCGACCTGGAGTCCCTCACACGGGATCTGGACATGGTTTGCACAGTACCAGATAATGCCTAGCAGCAGGCCCAGCGTTACGCTGCGGCACAGCGGCAGGCCGAGGCCGTTCGGCTCAACAGCTTCATCAGGTCGGTTCCCCCCCTCCTGTCCATCGCCACCAGACTCCACGGCCTCCAGTCCACGCCGCCGACGTTCGCCAATGCCGTGCGCAGTACCGTTCCGGCTTCATTCGAGCTGCCTCCCCCCGGCTCTCAGCAGTTCCTGGTCCTCGTGCCGGTCATACTCGCCGCAGCAGTTCTCACCTCGCCCCAGGCACCCAACCTCGAGGAGTTAGCCGACGTCCTCCGCAGGGCTATGGCCGCGCCAAGCGCCGTGCCGGTCCCGGAGACCCCTCCGCGTGCACCCGAGTTGTCGTTCGCTGTCCCGGACCCGATCCCTAAGCCCAAGGCGGTTTCCGCCTTTCGGGCGCCGGGCGGTACTGCCCAGCCGCCGTCACCTACGGCGTCACCTACTGATGCCGCCCTGGCCTCCCTGCTGGAATGGATCCCGGAGATCCCCAAGGGCTGTGAGGACGAGGTTGCGCACGCGCTCCACCTCCAGCTCTTCCGTCAGTACGGCGCGAACGTCAACACCCTCCCGCAGTCGCCGATTCGGGAACAGTGGGCCTGGGTCCGCAGCCATGCGCCCAGCCTGCCCGGCATCGCGGAAGTCCTGCGCTCCTTCCTCTCCAACCCCCCTGCGGTCCAACGGTTTACTGACAGTCCAGCCACCTCCCCAGCAGAAGCTGCAGCCGCCAACCAGGCACAGGGCGCAGCGAAAAAGAAGGGGTATACGCCCCAAAAAATTGATCCGCAGACTTTCTCGAAAGCCCTGTGGGTCGGCTGGCAAGAAGTCGACGATCCGCCGTCCGGTGAAGTTGATGCAGGACTCCTCGGTGGTATCCTTAGGGATAAATTTGGCGCAGGCCTTTCCTCCATTAGTGATGAACAATTAAACCATACAGCCAAATTCACGATTGTCGGAATCCGACCAGCAGAGTATGAGCGAGGCATGCGACTGACCAGGCAGCACACAGCTCGTGGCTGGCGAGTGACATGGGCCGAATCAAAGAAGCAACCGTTCACGCCCTAGGTGCCTGACCCTGACCGGGACCATCTGCCCCGAAAAACTCATCGGGGAAGCCCGGGAAGCAGCGCCGTCCACGGGACCCTGACGATCAGGTGGACCTTACGGCGACGTCAGGATCGGAAGGAGAACCGGACCCCAAATATCAGCGCAGGTACAGCCCCCGCCGCTCGGACCGGTCCCCGTCCCGCCGCCGCAGCCCAGGCCATCGCCGCGACAGCCCGCCGCCGAGGCGTCGTAGCGCGTACCGCGATGAACCCCGAGCGCATTCCAGCCGCCACGACCACCATGCAGCAGCCCCCCTCCAGCCCTACCCGTACTCGGGGGACCCCCACGACCCCCGGGTGGCCATGGCCCACAACCCCTACGCTCCCCCGCCCTGGAGCCCCCCAGCCGACCCCCACCGCTTCCAGCCGTACTTCGGTCGGCATCCGCGAGACCGGTAGACCGGGACATGGCGGGGCGCAATGAGGACATCACTGACGGTGTGTCTCAGCTCCGCCACTCCCACCTCGACGGCGTCCCCCACGTCCGGGACCTGCACCTGGGCGCATACACTCCCAGCTCCCCCCCTAGAGAGTGGGGCCTGGTACCGGTGCCGGCCCCAGGCACTGCCCAGTTCATCCCGCCCCCCTACGCCCTCGAAATGTGCCTGCACCTGCCGGTGGGTGTGCACTATTACCGGGCGTGCAGCGGGGCGGACCCCTGGCCCCGTGACGTTCTGTCGTTAGTGGGCGCCGTGCACTGTGTGCAGGTGGCGGGTTCCCATCAGTTGCAGCTCTGCCGCAAGGGCCTGCCCCCCACCTCCTTCATCTTGCCCGAGCACCACCACGTGGTCCTCCCACAATCCCTACACAGCCGTGTCTCCATCACAGCCACAGGCCTCACCCGGGCCAGTGTCTTGGCGATAGCGGCCACGTACCACCACCGGCACCTCCGCAAGTGGGTGCGAGGCCTGCCTCGCGCCCTCCCCGCAGCCGTGGACCGCAAGCTAACCCAGCACTCCACCGCCGCCGGCTCCTGCCCTGGTCCCCCCCTTGCCGGCCACGTGTCACCCCGCCCGGACGTGATGACCCTCAACGTGCAGATGTCCCTGCGACCTAAGCTCCGCGCCCTGGACGTCCTGGTGCGCGAGTGCCAGTACCCGCTAACGCTGCATGTTCAAGAAGCGGGACCCCTGATCATCCAACGGGTGCATCCCCTATACCACACCATCCAGGCACCAGCAAGAGTGGCTGGGGGATGTGCCACTCTCCTCTACAAGACCCCGGACCTGGCCGTGACCAGCCACAGCGCCCACCCGTCGGGACGAGCCCTCGTCACACACTTCACCATGGCGGGCGTGACCCACTGCCACGCCAACGTGTATTTCCCCGCCGACGGGAACCTCGACACCCTCCAAGAAATCCTGGATTGGGTATACCCGTACCTCCTCCTCACCCCGGCTAGAGTAGTTGTCCTGACAGGGGACCTGAACGCCAATTGGCGCTGGGTCTCGCACCGCCCTGTTTCCCCTGCCTCCCTCTGTGACCTCGTCCTCCCCACGCTCGCGCGCCTTGGGATGCGCCGTCTGCGCCCCCTTGCAGAGGCCCCCACGTGGGTGAGCCCGCAAGGTTTCGTAGGTGCCCTGGACCACATCTTCCTCCGCACCCCTTCGGAAGCAGCCCACACCACGGAGGTGCGCTCCGACTCCAGTTTCCCATGTGACCACCTACCCGTGACTGCCACCCTCCATGACCTCCCGCCAGCGCCCCAGTTGGTGTGCCCTTCGAAAAAAGGCCGCTTCCCCATCCCGCGGGAGCCCGTCGCCAGCCAGCTCCGCACCCTCAACGACACTTTTCGGGCCGAGCTCACTACGCCGCCCCCAGGCGCGCCCCACGCGCAGCCACGCTATACCGAGGTAACCTCGGCGCTATACGCCGCAGCTACGGCTGCCTACGGGCCCCCCGTCCCCAGCCAGCCGGTACCATCGACGATACATGTCCACGTCGCCAACCTTCAACGCTACACCCTCGCCTACCCAGATTGGGCATCCCAATCGTCGCACCTCGTGGAGGTCGCCCGCCTCAAAGAACGCATCCGAGCGGCCTGGGACGTTCTCCTTCTGGAGAAGGATGTAGGGCTGGCGCCCCTACCCGCTGCCCCTGGCCAGCCCACCAAAGTGGACTACCGCCGCACGTTAGGGGCGCGCTATGTACCCCCGGCGGATCCTGTCTACGTGGTAGGCGTCCCGGTGCCTCTCCATCAACAAGCCGCCGTTGCGTTGGACCAGCTACGCCAAAGGCACCTTGCCCCTCTTGAGGCACTCTCACTCGCGCGCGTCCGGACCATCACGGGATGGGAGGGCAGGCCGCTCGGCCCACCACCCAACGCCACCATCGCAAACTTGCGAGCCATCATCCGCCGGGCGGCGGCCACCGTGCCGTACCACGATTTACTGGAGTACCGGCTGTTCGGACAATTGGAGGATGCCCAATTTGCGACGATTGTGGACCTGATCAACAGCATTCTCCGTGGGGTACCCGTGCCCCAGGCACACTCTGCAGATTTCATCAACCTTCCAAAAAAGACGCCGCACGGCCCCATTGCAAACGGCAGGCCGCTCACCAATCTGGCCACGATATGGAAGCTCACGGCCGCCCTCATCGAAGACCACTACCAGCCCCGCCTGGTTCAGGGCGGCATCCTGCCGCCCTACCAGTTCGGGATGTCCCCGCACTGCTCCTCCGTGGAGCTACTCCGCGTCCTACATGATGTATGGTGGGACCGCTGGCGCCGGCACCTCGAAGCGTGGGTCCTGTCGGACGATGTCCGCCACGCGTATGGCTCCATCAACCACACCACCGAGTACGCCGTCCTAACCGCCGCAGGGATCTCCCCGGCCGACGCCGCGACCCTTCAGCACCATGACCGCGCCCTTGAGGTGCACATGGGAGGGGCTGACGGGCGCTCTCCGTCCTCCACCCGGTTGGGGGCCGGCACGGGGCAAGGGTGCCCCGTGTCCGGCATGAAGTACTGCATATATGGCGAAGTTCGGGGACACGAAGCCTGCCGTTCCGTCCCCCCCGCCGACACCCCCGCGGGCCCGCTGAACCGGGTTCTCCTGATGGATGATACCCAGTGGCTGCCCGGCGACCGTTGCCACTTGCCCGCCCTCGCCAGCGGCATTGAGAGGGCAGGCCGCCTCACCAACCTCCACTCTGACCCGACCAAAACAGTCTTGGTCGGCACGGACATGCGCGATGGTCAGGTCCATTTCCTCAACGACACGGTATACCTCAATGGTCACCCCGTGCGCTGTGCCACAAGCCAGGACTACGTCCGCGTCCTTGGCCGCCATGCCCTTCCCCACCTCTTCCATCCCGTCGACTCCACGCGCCTGTTCTCGGGCACCCGCGCTGCGTGCCGAGCGCTCCGCGCCCCGCAACTTCCCGCCCACTACCCCCTCGCCATGTATGCCGCCAAGTGCCATGGGACGGCCAACTGGTTTACCAGTGTCCGCCCCCCCTCCTACGGGGCCCTGCGCGTGCTGGACGCCATGACCGCCTCGGCCATGCGCGCCACCGCTGGGTGGGCCCTCTCCGCCTCTGCCCACTTCCTCCGCGGGGTCCCCGAAGGGGGAGTCGGTATCCCCCCGGCACCGGTCATTGGGTTTGCTAACTTCTTCGGCGTCTACATCCGGCACCTGAACCACCCCAACCCCCTGGTCTGCCGGTCCACGCGCCACGGGCTCCTGACTGCCCTCTGGCGGTTCCATCCTTCCCAGCCCTGCCTCACCTCAGAGCTCGGGCTCCGGTGCACTGCACACCCCACGGATCACGATCTGTTTGTCGCCGTGTGCCACCAGTGCGACATCGCCATCCACTTGCCCCCTGACAGCCATCTGCCACGCCACACCCCCCATGTGCTGGCCCTGTCGTCCCCCGGACTCGAGGTCCAGGACACCCATGCGTGGATGCTTGCGGGCCATCGCAGTGCAGAGGACGCGCGACGGAAGGGGTGGCCCCGGGCGTCGCCCCGCCCCACTCCGCCGGTCGGCACCGCCCCCCCCGGTTAGGCGTTGCCAAGCGGTGACTGCGACAGTCCCCACGTTCTCCTGGCTCCCTGAGAACTATGGGATCCTCCACGACGCGTCGTGGTGCCCGAAGACCCGGCGCTGCGGCGGGGCAGTGGCGGTGTTCTGCCCCGTCACCCTCCGGTACCAGCTGTACCCCGTCCCCATCCCCTTGAGGCTGGACAACGCCTACACGGCGGAGCTGTACACGGCATGGGTGGCCCTCACTGCCAGGGGGCCTTCAGCCGACCCTGCCTTCGGCTTCCGATCCGGTGCGTGGCACTTTGCGGACTGCAAAGGGTACATCACAGCCCAGGAGGGGCGCCGCGAGCCGGAGGACTCGCTACAAGGGGATCTCATAAGAGCGTGTCGCAACATGGCCCACGGTCACACCCCTCCCCGTCACCTCTATTCCCATATCGCCGGCACCTGGCTCGATGCCCTGCTGGATCAAGTAGACGAGGCGGCAGGGCGAGCTGCGGACACCTGCCCAGACGCCGTGGGATGGCTCAGCCCCCTACAGCAACCCCGCGTCTGCTTCTCCCACGCGGGCCTCCAGGTCCACGACGCCATGCCCCACGCGCGCCGCGCCTTGCTCGCCTCCCACCACGCCTACTCTGCATCCCCCCCGCCCCAGCGCCACCCCGCCCTCAACGAGTACGCCAACGTCGTCAGCCACGGCCTCATCACATGGGGGGACCACCTCACGGTCACCGGCATCCGCCTCTCCCTGTTCCCCCCGAGGGACACGCCCTGCCCCCTCTGCAACATGCCCGCCTCCGGGGACCACGTCCTCTCTTGCCCGCTTGACCCGCTCATCCGCGCCCACTACCATCGGTGGCTTGCGGCCCGACTCTCCCAGAGGTGCCGTGCCTGGCGCCACTGTACGCCCACTGCTTGGGGCACCCTCGTCCTTTGGGGGGACGAGCCGTTCATGCTGGCTGTGGATGGCTCCCCGGCCCACCACACCATCGCCACCTACACTATCGGTCGTCTCCGAACCATCTCCACGCCGCACAGGGATGCCCTGCTACACAGGGGTCTGCGTCCTGCGCGTCTCCGTCGCCTTCTCTGCGACGTCATTCTTACTACCGTCTTCCTACATAAGCGGCACGCGGTGCCCGTCCTACCTCTTGCCGACCACTTCTCCCCCCAGAAGGGAGGCCCCGTGAACCAATCCCTCACCGGCCGCCCTTCGCGGGCGTGGTATCACGTGGCCAACTGGGCCCCGACGCCTGGATCGCCCAGGTGGCCAGCCTGGGACGTCATCCTGGGCCTGTGGCTGTCAGGAGACCTCCTCCTGGCCCCCAAGATGACGACCGCCAATTCCACCCAGGACAAGTGCAGTCCGTACCGAGTCTTGTATGTGTACAACGAGACGAACCAGATTCCGCCGGCCGTACGACGGGACATAGGACTGGAGACCTATGACGTGATCATCTTGGACAGTCTCGGCCGGCACGGGCTTGCCCCCCATCTCCCGGATCAGCGCCGCCTCTGGGCCATCCATTACGGTGGCAATGGACGGAGCCTGGAGGCCGGTCTCCGTGGGGATGAGATCCCCTCATGGTGTGCCGCACTACATTCGGCGTTCTCGGCCATCCTTACTGCGGCTTCCCAGGGCCCCCGGACGGTCTTCAAAGACATGCAGGTGGCCCTGGGCCGGCCCGCCCCGTGGCCTTGTCCCCGCCCGTGACCCGTCCTCGACCTCCCGCGCCCGGACCGTTCCGGTACAGCGCGCAGTCATGCCAGACCGCGCTCCTTGTCTGGCGGCGTTCTAAGCCGGGGGTGATGCCCGGGGAGACCCACATCTTCCGTGCCCGTTGATCTTGGAACGCTGACTCGGGTGGATCCAGGAGGGGTCGGAGCGGTTGGTGGCCGGGACCGGAGTGCAGATCGGACCGTAGCGTTGTTGTACGCCGACGCTGTGACCCAGACGGCCTGCTGGGAGGAGCGTTCTCAGGTGTGCAACGAGATTCGTCTTACTCTAGCGGAGGTGAGACGGAGGACTCCCTCGGCAGAGCCTGCGTGGGGCCCCCGAGGGACGACGCCACGGCTCACCGTACGTGGGACCACGGCAGGCGCTCCTCCTCCTCCTCCTCCTTCTCACTCACTCACTCACTCACTCACGCACTCACTCACTCACGCACCCACTCACTCACGCACCCACTCACTCACGCACCCACCCACCCACCCACCCACCCACCCAACTGGTGACCTGGTACCAGGCTAAAAACCCTCAGGATGGTAGCTGTAGGACGGATTGCCTACACGCACTGCCATCTCGAAAGCAGTCGTGAATTGTCGTGATAGTCGTGCCACCACGTGACTCAGCTCTGCCATCGTGGCCCCCTCTCCGCTCAGCTCCACCCGTATGGTGCACTCTGTCTCTCCCTCTTACTCTCGTGTCTCCAAGGGCTGAGTGCCGCACCTCGGGTGCGTCCCTCCCCCTTGCTAGCCATTTCCTGCTCACAGCGGGCACAGCGTTCTACGTTCGGCTCTGGCAAGACGTCGACCTCGCCGTGGCAATCTTCCAGGCCGCTACGCGGGGAGCCGCGACGGGGACTGCATTCGACGTATCCGCCGCTCAAGCGTGACGCCTTGTGCAGGGGTATCATCAGTCATCCGATTCGTCGTCCCACCGTGGGGCCCTCTTCCCCATGCGCCACTAGGGTTGCAGCACCACGCGCCAGCGCGGTGCTCCCCTCGCACCCCCGCCCTCGTGTGTCCTGGGTCCCCCGCTCGCCGACCCGGTCCGCCAGGCGGCCCCGTGTTCCTCCGCGCCATCGCGCCATGCTCTTTGTTTCGTCACACTATGGCCACGCTCGTGGTACCCTTTGTTTCTTTCCTGCGCGCCCCATCCGATTGGGGCTGCCTATGATGTCAGTGCACCTCCGTTTACCAACACCACGATTTGTTACCCCCCCCGACACATTGCGGCCACAGGCCACCCGCTCTTTTCTTGCCACAGCCTACCATGTCAGACCGCTCAACGCCGTCCCAGGACACCCCCTCTCCCGCCCCCGACGCCGGTCGAGGCGGCGCCATTCGTCGGGGGCCGTTCCCCATGTTTCTGATGGAAATCGCCCAGTCCGAAGATGCTGACCGTCTCCTGCGAGAGCTGGACATGCTGAAGGATGACGCACTGGAAGCAGCAGATACAGCTATCCGGACCACCGACCCCGCCCTGGCTGACTTGTGTGATGCCCTACGATGGACGGCTGCCAACGGCGACATCCAGGCTATTACAGCTGTGACGGGGGTGTGGACGCCGCGGGGGCTCCTGCTCACAGCCACCGTAACAGTCGCCGCACGCCCGTCTGACACGAAGGTCATCGAACACGTCCCCCTTTCGCTGGTGCAAGGAGGCCCACTGCTGGAGTATGTCTCCAAGGACCCTGAGGCCCTCACAGCGGCGCTCGTCACGCGGTGGAGTCCAAGCCATGTTCCGATCTCAGCGTCACGCCTCCGCAGCCAAGTCTTCAAGGGCCTGTACACGGCCCGCGAACAGCCGCCGCCCATCGACACTACCGCCCCTCCAGACATCCAAAGCCAGAAGGTCTCCCACAAGATCCACAAACCCATCAGCCAGTTCCTTGCCCCCCACCTCAGACCGTCATGGGACCGCCACCGCACCCGAGAGGTGGTTGCGGCCTTTTGGGCGCTGCCCAACGACGTGCATGCGGTCCTGCAAGCAGCCCATATCCCGACGGCAGACCTCGTCCCGCTGAAGTTCGGACTTCTGGCGTGGGCCTCCTCCATCTGCCTCACAGGGCAGTACACGCCAGCCCCGGTTCCCACGCCCCCCGCCCTCGCCAACAAGGGCATGTGGTCCCCCGAGCAGCTGCGGCCGCTGCTCGAATGCTCGGTCCTGCCGATCCGCAGCGTGGAGCTGCTGCAGGCCGGCATCGCCGACACCGCCAGCCCGCCCCCGCTCACACCGCCCAGCCACGCACCTTACCTCACCAAAGGGCAAGCAGCGCCCAGCCCCGCCGGCACTCTGTTCGCCACGGCGGCGTTCACCCCAGCGTCAGCCCTGTACCAGTCCCAAGACAAGCCCACCCCTTCGGGGTCCGAACCATCACCTTCATCACTGTTGCCCGAGCAGACAAGGCTTTCTTTCAATCTCCCAGAGCCCGCCTCCCACGTACCACCGGCTGCCGCAGACCCCACGCCCCCGGAGTCACCAACCCCGGCCGTCGGATCAGCCCCCCCCAGTCCCTCCCAGGTGGGGGAGCCTTTCGTCCCGGACCTGGATGTCACGGCCTACTCCACCGACTACGCTCAATTGCGTGACGAGTACGAGGCCCAGCAGCGGGAGCTGGCCGTGGCACGGAGCGACCTGGAGTCCCTCACACGGGATCTGGACATGGTTCGCACAGAACGAGATAATGCCCAGTAGCAGGCCCAGCGTTACGCCGCGGCACAGCGGCAGGCCGAGGCCGTTCGGCTCAACAGCTTCATCAGGTCGGTTCCCCCCCTCCTGTCCATCGCCACCAGACTCCACGGCCTCCAGTCCACGCCGCCGGCGTTCGTCAATGCCGTGCGCAGTACCGTTCCGGCTTCATTCGAGCTGCCTCCCCCCGGCTCTCAGCAGTTCCTGGTCCTCGTGCCGGTCATACTCGCCGCAGCAGTTCTCACCTCGCCCCAGGCACCCAACGTCGAGGAGTTAGCCGACGTCCTCCGCAGGGCTATGGCCGCGCCAAGCGCCGTGCCGGTCCCGGAGACCCCTCCGCGTGCACCCGAGTTGTCGTTCGCTGTCCCGGACCCGATCCCTAAGCCCAAGGCGGTTTCTGCCTTTCGGGCGCCGGGCGCCACTGCCCAGCCGCCGTCACCTATGGCGTCACCTACTGATGCCTCCCTGCTGGAATGGATCCCGGAGATCCCCAAGGGCTGTGAGGACGAGGTTGCGCACGCGCTCCACCTCCAGCTCTTCCGTCAGTACGGCGCGAACGTCAACACCCTCCCGCAGTCGCCGACTCGGGAACAGTGGGCCTGGGTCCGCAGCCATGCGCCCAGCCTGCCCGGCATCGCGGAAGTCCTGCGCTCCTTCCTCTCCAACCCCCCTGCGGTCCAACGGTTTACTGACAGTCCAGCCACCTCCCCAACAGAAGCTGCAGCCGCCAACCAGGCACAGGGCGCAGCGAAAAAGAAGGGGTATACGCCCCAAAAAATTGATCCGCAGACTTTCTCGAAAGCCCTGTGGGTCGGCTGGCAAGAAGTCGACGATCCGCCGTCCGGTGAAGTTGATGCAGGACTCCTCGGTGGTATCCTTAGGGATAAATTTGGCGCAGGCCTTTCCTCCATTAGTGATGAACAATTAAACCATACAGCCAAATTCACGATTGTCGGAATCCGACCAGCAGAGTATGAGCGAGGCATGCGACTGACCAGGCAGCACACGGCTCGTGGCTGGCGAGTGACATGGGCCGAATCAAAGAAGCAACCGTTCACGCCCTGGGTGCGTGACCCTGACCGGGACCATCCGCCCCGAAAAACTCATCGGGGAAGCCGCGGGAAGCAGCGCCGTCCACGGGACCCTGACGATCAGGTGGACCTTACGGCGACGTCAGGATCGGAAGGAGAACCGGACCCCAAATATCAGCGCAGGTACAGCCCCCGCCGCTCGGACCGGTCCCCGTCCCGCCGCCGCAGCCCAGGCCATCGCCGCGACAGCCCGCCGCCGAGGCGTCGTAGCGCGTACCGCGATGAACCCCGAGCGCATTCCAGCCGCCACGACCACCATGCAGCAGCCCCCCTCCAGCCCTACCCGTACTCGGGGGACCCCCACGACCCCCGGGTGGCCATGGCCCACAACCCCTCCGCTCCCCCGCCCTGGAGCCCCCCAGCCGACCCCCACCGCGTCCAGCCGTACTTCGGTCGGCATCCGCGAGACCGGTAGCCCGGGACATGGCGGGGCGCAACGAGGACATCCCTGACGCTGTGTCTCAGCTCCGCCACTCCCACCTCGACGGCGTCCCCCACGTCCGGGACCTGCACCTGGGCGCATACACTCCCAGCTCCCCCCCCAGAGAGTGGGGCCTGGTACCGGTGCCGGCCCCAGGCACTGCCCAGTTCATCCCGCCCCCCTACGCCCTCGAAATGTGCCTGCACCTGCCGGTGGGTGTGCACTATTACCGGGCGTGCAGCGGGGCGGACCCCTGGCCCCGTGACGTTCTGTCGTTAGTGGGCGCCGTGCACTGTGTGCAGGTGGCGGGTTCCCATCAGTTGCAGCTCTGCCGCAAGGGCCTGCCCCCGACCTCCTTCATCTTGCCCGAGCACCACCACGTGGTCCTCCCACAATCCCTACACAGCCGTGTCTCCATCACAGCCACAGGCCTCACCCGGGCCAGTGTCTTGGCGATAGCGGCCACGTACCACCACCGGCACCTCCGCAAGTGGGTGCGAGGCCTGCCTCGCGCCCTCCCCGCAGCCGTAGACCGCAAGCTAACCCAGCACTCCACCGCCGCCGGCTCCTGCCCTGGTCCCCCCCTTGCCGGCCACGTGTCACCCCGCCCGGACGTGATGACCCTCAACGTGCAGATGTCCCTGCGACCTAAGCTCCGCGCCCTAGACGTCCTGGTGCGCGAGTGCCAGTACCCGGTAACCCTGCATGTTCAAGAAGCGGGACCCCTGATCATCCAACGGGTGCATCCCCTATACCACACCATCCAGGCACCAGCAAGAGTGGCTGGGGGATGTGCCACTCTCCTCTACAGGACCCCGGACCTGGCCGTGACCAGCCACAGCGCCCACCCGTCGGGACGGGCCCTCGTCACACACTTCACCATGGCGGGCGTGACCCACTGCCACGCCAACGTGTATTTCCCCGCCGACGGGAACCTCGACACCCTCCAAGAAATCCTGGATTGGGTATACCCGTACCTCCTCCTCACCCCGGCTAGAGTAGTTGTCCCGACAGGGGACCTGAACGCCAGTTGCCGCTGGGTCTCGCACCGCCCTGTCTCCCCTGCCTCCCTCTGTGACCTCGTCCTCCCCACGCTCGCGCGCCTTGGGATGCGCCGTCTGCGCCCCCTTGCAGAGGCCCCCACGTGGGTGAGCCCGCAAGGTTTCGCCGGTGCCCTGGACCACATCTTCCTCCGCGCCCCTTCGGAAGCAGCCCACACCACGGAGGTGCGCTCCGACTCCAGTTTCCCATGTGACCACCTACCCGTGACTGCCACCCTCCATGACCTCCCGCCAGCGCCCCAATTGGTGTGCCCTTCGAAAAAAGGCCGCTTCCCCATCCCGCGGGAGCCCCTCGCCAGCCAGCTCCGCACCCTCAACGACACTTTTCGGGCCGAGCTCACTACGCCGCCCCCAGGCGCGCCCCACGCGCAGCCACGCTATACCGAGGTGACCTCGGCGCTATACGCCGCAGCTACGGCTGCCTACGGGTCCCCCGTCCCCAGCCAGCCGGTACCATCGACGATACATGTCCACGTCGCCAACCTTCAACGCTACACCCTCGCCTACCCAGATTGGGCATCCCAATCGTCGCACCTCGTGGAGGTCGCCCGCCTCAAAGAACGCATCCGAGCGGCCTGGGACGTTCTCCTTCTGGAGAAGGATGTAGGGCTGGCGCCCCTACCCGCTGCCCCTGGCCAGCCCACCAAAGTGGACTACCGCCGCACGTTAGGGGCGCGCTATGTACCCCCGGCGGATCCTGTCTACGTGGTAGGCGTCCCGGTGCCTCTCCATCAACAAGCCGCCGTTGCGTTGGACCAGCTACGCCAAAGGCACCTTGCCCCTCTTGAGGCACTCTCACTCGCGCGCGTCCGGACCATCACGGGATGGGAGGGCAGGCCGCTCGGCCCACCACCCAACGCCACCATCGCAAACTTGCGAGCCATCATCCGCCGGGCGGCGGCCACTGTGCCGTACCACGATTTACTGGAGTACCGGCTGTTCGGACAATTGGAGGATGCCCAATTTGCGACGATTGTGGACCTGATCAACAGTATTCTCCGTGGGGTACCCGTGCCCCAGGCACACTCTGCAAATTTCATCAACCTTCCAAAAAAGACGCCGCACGGCCCCATTGCAAACGGCAGGCCGCTCACCAATCTGGCCACGATATGGAAGCTCACGGCCGCCCTCATCAAAGACCACTACCAGCCCCGCCTGGTTCAGGGCGGCATCCTGCCGCCCTACCAGTTCGGGATGCCCCCGCACTGCTCCTCCGTGGAGCTACTCCGCGTCCTACACGATGTATGGTGGGACCGCTGGCGCCGGCACCTCGAAGCGTGGGTCCTGTCGGACGATGTCCGCCACGCGTATGGCTCCATCAACCACACCACCGAGTACGCCGTCCTAACCGCCGCAGGGATCTCCCCGGCCGACGCCGCGACCCTTCAGCACCATGACCGCGCCCTTGAGGTGCACATGGGAGGGGCTGACGGGCGCTCTCCGTCCTCCACCCGGCTGGGGGCCGGCACGGGGCAAGGGTGCCCCGTGTCCGGCATGAAGTACTGCATATATGGCGAAGTTCGGGGACACGAAGCCTGCCGTTCCGTCCCCCCCGCCGACACCCCCGCGGGCCCGCTGAACCGGGTTCTCCTGATGGATGATACCCAGTGGCTGCCCGGCGACCGTTGCCACTTGCCCGCCCTCGCCAGCGGCATTGAGAGGGCAGGCCGCCTCACCAACCTCCACTCTGACCCGACCAAAACAGTCTTGGTCGGCACGGACATGCGCGATGGTCAGGTCCATTTCCTCAACGACACGGTATACCTCAATGGTCACCCCGTGCGCTGTGCCACAAGCCAGGACTACGTCCGCGTCCTTGGCCGCCATGCCCTTCCCCACCTCTTCCATCCCGTCGACTCCACGCGCCTGTTCTCGGGCACCCGCGCTGCGTGCCGAGCGCTCCGCGCCCCGCGACTTCCCGCCCACTACCCCCTCGCCATGTATGCCGCCAAGTGCCATGGGACGGCCAACTGGTTTACCAGTGTCCGCCCCCCCTCCTACGGGGCCCTGCGCGTGCTGGACGCCATGACCGCCTCGGCCATGCGCGCCACCGCTGGGTGGGCCCTCTCCGCCTCTGCCCACTTCCTCCGCGGGGTCCCCGAAGGGGGAGTCGGTATCCCCCCGGCACCGGTCATTGGGTTTGCTAACTTCTTCGGCGTCTACATCCGGCACCTGAACCACCCCAACCCCCTGGTCTGCCGGTCCACGCGCCACGGGCTCCTGACTGCCCTCTGGCGGTTCCATCCTTCCCAGCCCTGCCTCACCTCAGAGCTCGGGCTCCGGTGCACGGCACACCCCACGGATCACGATCTGTTTGTCGCCCTGTGCCACCAGTGCGACATCGCCATCCACTTGCCCCCTGACAGCCATCTGCCACGCCACACCCCCCATGTGCTGGCCCTGTCGTCCCCCGGACTCGAGGTCCAGGACACCCATGCGTGGATGCTTGCGGGCCATCGCAGTGCAGAGGACGCGCGACGGAAGGGGTGGCCCCGGGCGTCGCCCCGCCCCACTCCGCCGGTCGGCACCGCCCCCCCGGTTAGGCGTTGCCAAGCGGTGACTGCGACAGTCCCCACGTTCTCCTGGCTCCCTGAGAACTATGGGATCCTCCACGACGCGTCGTGGTGCCCGAAGACCCGGCGCTGCGGCGGGGCAGTGGCGGTGTTCTGCCCCGTCACCCTCCGGTACCAGCTGTACCCCGTCCCCATCCCCTTGAGGCTGGACAACGCCTACACGGCGGAGCTGTACACGGCATGGGTGGCCCTCACTGCCAGGGGGCCTTCAGCCGACCCTGCCTTCGGCTTCCGATCCGGTGCGTGGCACTTTGCGGACTGCAAAGGGTACATCACAGCCCAGGAGGGGCGCCGCGAGCCGGAGGACTCGCTACAAGGGGATCTCATAAGAGCGTGTCGCGACATGGCCCACGGTCACACCCCTCCCCGTCACCTCTATTCCCATATCGCCGGCACCTGGCTCGATGCCCTGCTGGACCAAGTAGACGAGGCGGCAGGGCGAGCTGCGGACACCTGCCCAGACGCCGTGGGATGGCTCAGCCCCCTACAGCAACCCCGCGTCTGCTTCTCCCACGCGGGCCTCCAGGTCCACGACGCCATGCCCCACGCGCGCCGCGCCTTGCTCGCCTCCCACCACGCCTACTCTGCATCCCCCCCGCCCCAGCGCCACCCCGCCCTCAACGAGTACGCCAACGTCGTCAGCCACGGCCTCATCACATGGGGGGACCACCTCACGGTCACCGGCATCCGCCTCTCCCTGTTCCCCCCGAGGGACACGCCCTGCCCCCTCTGCAACATGCCCGCCTCCGGGGACCACGTCCTCTCTTGCCCGCTTGACCCGCTCATCCGCGCCCACTACCATCGGTGGCTTGCGGCCCGACTCTCCCAGAGGTGCCGTGCCTGGCGCCACTGTACGCCCACTGCTTGGGGCACCCTCGTCCTTTGGGGGGACGAGCCGTTCATGCTGGCTGTGGATGGCTCCCCGGCCCACCACACCATCGCCACCTACACTATCGGTCGTCTCCGAACCATCTCCACGCCGCACAGGGATGCCCTGCTACACAGGGGTCTGCGTCCTGCGCGTCTCCGTCGCCTTCTCTGCGACGTCATTCTTACTACCGTCTTCCTACATAAGCGGCACGCGGTGCCCGTCCTACCTCTTGCCGACCACTTCTCCCCCCAGAAGGGAGGCCCCGTGAACCAATCCCTCACCGGCCGCCCTTCGCGGGCGTGGTATCACGTGGCCAACTGGGCCCCGACGCCTGGATCGCCCAGGTGGCCAGCCTGGGACGTCATCCTGGGCCTGTGGCTGTCAGGAGACCTCCTCCTGGCCCCCAAGATGACGACCGCCAATTCCACCCAGGACAAGTGCAGTCCGTACCGAGTCTTGTATGTGTACAACGAGACGAACCAGATTCCGCCGGCCGTACGACGGGACATAGGACTGGAGACCTATGACGTGATCATCTTGGACAGTCTCGGCCGGCACGGGCTTGCCCCCCATCTCCCGGATCAGCGCCGCCTCTGGGCCATCCATTACGGTGGCAATGGACGGAGCCTGGAGGCCGGTCTCCGTGGGGATGTGATCCCCTCATGGTGTGCCGCACTACATTCGGCGTTCTCGGCCATCCTTACTGCGGCTTCCCAGGGCCCCCGGACGGTCTTCAAAGACATGCAGGTGGCCCTGGGCCGGCCCGCCCCGTGGCCTTGTCCCCGCCCGTGACCCGTCCTCGACCTCCCGCGCCCGGACCGTTCCGGTACAGCGCGCAGTCGTGCCAGACCGCGCTCCTTGTCTGGCGGCGTTCTAAGCCGGGGGTGATGCCCGGGGAGACCCACATCTTCCGTGCCCGTTGATCTTGGAACGCTGACTCGGGTGGATCCAGGACAGGTCGGAGCGGTTGGTGGCCGGGACCGGAGTGCAGATCGGACCGTAGCGTTGTTGTACGCCGGCGCTGTGACCCAGACGGCCTGCTGGGAGGAGCGTTCTCAGGTGTGCAACGAGATTCGTCTTACTCTAGCGGAGGTAAGACGGAGGACTCCCTCGGCAGAGCCTGCGTGGGGCCCCCGAGGGACGACGCCACGGCTCACCGTACGTGGGACCACGGCAGGCGCTCCTCCTCCTCCTCCTCCTCCTCCACCCACCCACCCACCCACCCACTCACCACGCACGCACGCACGCACGCACACACCCACCCACCCACCCACCCACCCACCCACCCACCCACCCACCCACCCACCCACCCACTCACTCACTCACTCACTCACTCACTCACTCACTCACTCACTCACTCACTCACTCACTCACTCACTCACTCACTCACTCACTCACTCACTCACTCACTCACTCACTCACTCACTCACTCACTCACTCACTCACTCACTCACTCACTCACCCACCCACCCACCCACCCACCCACCCACCCACTCACTCACTCACCCACTCACTCACTCACTCACTCACTCACTCACTCACTCACTCACTCGCTCACTCCCTTGCTTGCTTGCTACTATTTTTGCACTGATGCACTGTGCCCCAAAAAGCTGTGCCAGGCCCCCAAAGAATCCCAGCGACACATGCGGCAGCACGGCACACCTGCTTGAATTGCAAACCATGTAGTCATATCCCCGGGACACCCAAGCGAAAGGGGGCTTGTGGTGGTGGGGCAGGGTGAGGGATATAGCTGAGGGTAGTGGTGATGGTTGTGGTGTACCTGAGCGTTCCCAGATCCAGGCCTGATGTCCGTCCGAGAAAGCGCCGCCTCCTGGGCACAGATGTGCGAAATAGTGGCCACTCATGACTTCAAACCATCACTTGTTACTATCCGAGGTGGCCCCTGAACAACTTCTACCACTTTTGACTCCCTAGGAACTGCCCATAAGTAGGAACCGCCCAGTACACTCTAGGGACTGCCCATAAGTAGGAACTGCCCATAAACTCCTAGGAACTGCCTATTAGTAGGAACTGCCCATAAATAGGAATTATCCATAGCCCCCTAGGAACTGCCCATAAGTAGGAACTGCCCATAATCCCCTAGGAACTGCCCATTAGGAGGAACCGCCCATAAGTAGGAACTGCCCATAACCCCGTTGGAACTGCCCATTAGTAAGAAGTACCCATAGCCCCTAGGAACTGCCCAGTAGGAGGAACCGCCCATTACCCCCTAGGAACTGCCCATGGGTATGCCAATAACCCCCTAGGAACCGCCCCATAAGTAGAAACTGCCCATACATAGGAACTGCCCATATGTAGGAAGTGCCCATCACCCGAGCACGCACCCAACGTGGCACCCCCGGGTGACCAGGGGCCGGTGAAGCGTGTGCGTGGTGGGCCAACAGCGGTCAGAACACACTCCAAACGGGCAAGGTGGCGGGAAAGGCTGGTTTTGCCTTCCCAAGGGCTCCGGCAACGCAGTGGGTGAGGGGGCCAACCTGCGAGGGAGCACCAGCGGGTACTGCGAGGCAAGTCCCAAGTCGCCGTAGGCGGGGGGTTGGGGGGTCTACCAAGTTGTTTAGAGGGCTCAGTTTAGAGGGCTTCAGGATGCTAACCCCCCCCATTTTTGATAATGATGACTGTGGCAAAGGTGTCTGGCCCCCTGCGGCATCAAACGCCCTTGGGACCCCCACCGCTGACTCCGCAACACCTCCGAAAGCCCCCAAGAGGGGGAAGCTTGGCACCCGATCTCCGAGGGACTGAGTCCTCCTGGTTGTGCCCCTCAGTAGCTCTCACCCCCCTCCTCTCTTCTAATAACAGCTGTATATAGATGAGCTCTCACCCGCTAACCCCCTGATCCCCTCAATCGCACTAGCGTCCAGGACTTGAAAAGGCGAATGCCTCCTCTCTTCTAATACATCCCTGCAGCTAAGCAATCCGCCTGGGGACTGATGCAAGGGCCGTGCTGTGTGCGGAGGGATCGATGCACGCACCACGGGCATGAGACGGGGAGTGGGTGTGACTTGCGGAGTGGGTCAAAGGGGGAGACCGTGATTCTGGGACTGAGGGAGGGAGTGAACCCCGGAGCGGAGTTGATTCCGGTACGACCTGCTGTGTCTCCATCGGTGTGCTCTTGCAGGGATACTGCCGATGCTGATGCTCCACCGGAAGAGACCAGCAGTCGAATGCCGCAACCGGTAATGGGGCGTGGTGCGACGTGGTGTGGGATGGGGGCGCCGCACGTGCGTGGTCGGGTGTGGCGTGGCATCGGTCGCTTGCTGACTGTCCGCCCGCCTCGTGGGGTGTGTGTGTGTGTGTGTAATACCACGACAATGTGTGTGTGTAATACACCAACGATGGTGTATGCTGCAGCACTTGTCATGTTCTTCTGGGCTGGTTCTGCGGACTGGGTTCGATTCTTAAGGTTTTCTGGTCATTCTAACATCCCTCCTTCCCCAGAGTCAACTGTGACGGGTACCACAAACCTCGGTGACGCTCAAAGTGGTGCAGGGAAGGGGAGGGAAGTCCTGGCTTACCCATTGATCCGGTTAGGGCACCGGGCATCGCAGACGTGCTTGTCTCGTGCAGGCCTCTGGCTGGGCGCACTGCCAGAGGCTGACCGACCTGGTGAACATGAACGGGATGTACCCACGCTGCTCTCTGTACTGCAGAAAGGCGCCTATTGGCGTCAGACATGCTTTGTCTTGTTTGGCGATCAAACCGATGAGGATTCTGGCACTCGGAACCTGAGTTGTGCCCGTTTTGCCTTGCAATAGTGTGTGTCTGTGGGTTTTGAACTTACGTTACGCACAATCTCTCCCCCCCTATGCTACTGGCAGAAAGGCGCCTAGCCTCAAGAATGTCTTCATATTGAATGGCCTGACCAGGTGTCCGGAGACTTGTGCTCAGCGACTTCTGCCCTGCAGTGCCTCATGTCGACCACAGGGGGTTTATTGGTTGTTGGCTCATTGCTTCCCTCACGAAGTGTGTGTGGGTCTCGGCTGCTATTGAGGGGATTTGGGGGGGGGGGTGGATGTGGTGTTGCGTGGCGTGGCGTGGTGTAGTGTGTAGTGTGGTGTGTGTAGTGTGGTGTGGTGTGTGGTCTCAACCTCCCAGCCCCCGACGCCCGCCGATACGAGGTCGCGCGTGCTGCGTAGTGTGCCATCTGGCTCATATAAATCCCCCGGGTGGCGGTACCGCACCGCCTAGGCGGCTGTGTAGACCGTAGGGGGCGGCTGGACATCGGCCATGTCCCCCATCTGGGCTGCGATGCACAACGATGTGCGGGTGTACTTCCACGGGCGCCTGCCCCCGTCGCTACGGGTCCGTGGTAAAACTGAGTAAAAAAAATTTTTTTTTTAAAAAAAATTTTTTTTACTCAGTTTCAAACTGAGTAAAAAAAGTTTTTTTTACTCAGTAAGTGGGGTTTCTACTCAGTTGCGAAACTGAGTAGAAAAAAAAAATTTTTTTTTACTCAGTAAAAAACTGAGTAGAAAAAAAAATTATTTTTTTTACTCAGTAAAAAACTGAGTAGAAAAAAAAATATTTTTTTTACTCAGTGAAAAACTGAGTAGAAAAAAAAATATTTTTTTTGTACTCAGTAAAAAAATTAGTAGAAAAAAGCCCTTTTTTCTGATTTTGCCCCCCGCTCTGAAGCGGTGGGGATCCCCGATACGGCAGGGGTGAGGTAGCCATTTCGCCCACTTGTGGGCCACTTCTGATTCTGCCCCCCGCTCTGAAGCGGTGGGGATCCCCGATACGGCAGGGGTGAGGTAGCCACTTTGCCCACTTGTGGGCCACTTCTGATTCTGCCCCCCGCTCTGAAGCGGTGGGGATCCCCGATACGGCAGGGGTGAGGTAGCCATTTCGCCCACTTGTGGGCCACTTCTGATTCTGCCCCCCGCTCTGAAGCGGTGGGGATCCCCGATACGGCAGGGGTGAGGTAGGCACTTTGCCCACTTGTGGGCCACTTCTGATTCTGCCCCCCGCTCTGAAGCGGTGGGGATCCCCGATACGGCAGGGGTGAGGTAGCCACTTTGCCCACTTGTGGGCCACTTCTGATTCTGCCCCCCGCTCTGAAGCGGTGGGGATCCCCGATACGGCAGGGGTGAGGTAGCCACTTTGCCCACTTGTGGGCCACTTCTGATTCTGCCCCCCGCTCTGAAGCGGTGGGGATCCCCGATACGGCAGGGGTGAGGTAGCCACTTTGCCCACTTGTGGGCCACTTCTGATTCTGCCCCCCGCTCTGAAGCGGTGGGGATCCCCGATACGGCAGGGGTGAGGTAGCCACTTTGCCCACTTGTGGGCCACTTCTGATTTTCCCCCCCGCTCTGAAGCGGTGGGGATCCCCGATACGGCAGGGGTGAGGTAGCCACTTTGCCCACTTGTGGGCCACTTCTGATTCTGCCCCCCGCTCTGAAGCGGTGGGGATCCCCGATACGGCAGGGGTGAGGTAGCCACTTTGCCCACTTGTGGGCCACTTCTGATTCTGCCCCCCGCTCTGAAGCGGTGGGGATCCCCGATACGGCAGGGGTGAGGTAGCCACTTTGCCCACTTGTGGGCCACTTCTGATTCTGCCCCCCGCTCTGAAGCGGTGGGGATCCCCGATACGGCAGGGGTGAGGTAGCCACTTTGCCCACTTGTGGGCCACTTCTGATTCTGCCCCCCGCTCTGAAGCGGTGGGGATCCCCGATACGGCAGGGGTGAGGTAGCCATTTGGCCCACTTGTGGGCCACTTCTGATTCTGCCCCCCGCTCTGATCGTACCCACCGTGCTTAGCTGGTTTTCGAACATTTTTTTTTTCCGTTAAGGACACCCCTACTAAAGAACATAGAATCATTTGTTCTTCTTTGCTGACTCCCCAGGCGGCATGTGATCCATTTTTTTTCTAATGCCCTTCGTGCATGCAACAGTGTCCTCCATTAGCAAAGCTCTGCGGATGGCACCGAGGCATGCACGAAGAAATCGGCTACAACGAGTCCCGTGGGCACGGATGATACCCTTGGAATACACATGCAGTGTACTGTTGCTTGGTTGTTTGTGAATCTTTACCCTTGAGCTGATGACGGAGCTTATTCATCATTCATGGGCAAAGAGACACAGACCCATGGTGCGGTGCACTGCATGTGGGGGACCGACAATAAAATTGCATTACATCACCAGACTCATTATAAACATCCAATTACATTCATGTTTGCAACACTCATTGGACATTTTTTGGGTTCTAGTAAACCTCCGGCTTGGCTTTTTTCCCTCCATTGTATGGTGTATGTTGTGTTTTCTCTTTGTGCGTGTGCATGGCCACGATGGGGAACTCAGCTCCAGTTCGCTCCCCCCTCCCCCCAACAAACTTGCACCTCTCGATCCGGTTTCTATTTTTTCTTGCTATGTGTGTTCCCAGGACCCCACCCCACAAGGAGCGCCCATGAACGTCACCGTATAATGTGGGGACCGAGAACTGGGATTCCAAGGGGGTAGCTCATGTAGTTCCGGTGCATGTATTGTTGAACAGGGAGTTCCATAGGGCCGCTGTTTTGGTTCTGTGCGTGTTTCTACGGTATATATGTCCCTGTGTATGCAGGAGTTCAAATGGCGGCTGAGCAACCCCATGTGCATTGCTAGTGGGGGGTGGTACCAATCCTATATTGGCCACCCCCCGTGACATACCCCCCAGTGGGGGGGGGGGGGGTATGGGTGGCAAATTTTCCAACGAGACGAATTTCGTGTCAGCGTGTCAGGAATGTAAGGTTCTTCATTGTACCTTCCATACCACTGTCTTGTGTCAGTCCGAGATTTGTGTAGGATTGCGCCAATTCCGGGCGGCCCCCGTTGCTGCTGCTGCTGCTGCTGTTGTTGCTTTTGCTGCAGTTACTGCTGCCAATGCCACGCATGCCACTCCTGGCAATGCCAATGCCACTGATGACACCCGTCCCGGTGTGTGGATCTGTCGGAAGTGGTATGTGTTGCCTCCTCAATACCCCCAAAATGCTGATGGTCAATTGGAAAATGACCAAGCATTTTGCAGACAGCTGCATCTGGAAAAGAAAGAAGATCTCTTTGAGAGATGCAAGCTGAATCCTACCCCGAGAGGCAAGCCTCACAAGAGAGATACTAAGGCCGACTTGATCTTCAAGCGTGTCTTTTGTAACTACTTGTAAGTAGTTGGCCCCACCCTCTCAGACGGTACTCAACCCTCCTAAGCGGTTGTGTGATATATATATATATATGATGGTTTGGCCCGGGTGGGGCGCCGCTAACACAAGTGGCCGGGAATCGACTCGGGGGCCTTGTGCCCTTAAACAAAAGTACCACCTACCATCAAAGTGTGCAGTTTTTTGTGCATTTTTTTTCAAAAAAAAATTGTCTTTTTACTGAGTAAAAAAAAAAATTTTTTTAAAATTTTTTTTTAAAAAAATTTTTTTACTCAGTTTTACCTCAAATCTACTCAGTTTTACCACATTTTACTCAGTTTTACCTCGTCTGGTACTCAGTTTTACCAAATACCCCGTCGCTACTGCCCCCACATGAGGACCGGGTTAGTTCCCCAGCAATGGCTCAGGAGCTACATGAGTAAGCCAGCCTGGGCCACCACCATTTGTAGGTTGTGCAACAGGTGAGGGCAACGGCGATGGTACCCCGGGCCACAACCGCCGGGCAGCTGCCATTTAGGGCTTGTCGGATGCATATTATGGGTACATCCCACCACGCCCATATAGAGGCACTCTTGGGACCCCAAGGAGACAGCTGCCTAGGGCTCTGCCACTCGGAGCACTCTTGGCAAGTGGCGCCCATGCGAGGGTGGGTTTAGCAAGGGGCCTGGGCGAAGGACCACTTCCGGCGGGTGCAGACCAAGTAGCAGACCAGTCTAAAGCGACGTCGAGCGAAGGTGCGGAAACGACCGGCAGTCGTCTGGCGTGCGACCGAAGGTCTGTGGCACAGTCTGGGCAGTACCGCTGGCGGAAGCGGATGCAACCCGATGTCACCACCCTCCTGTCAGAGTCCCAAGCGCACCAAGAGGGCATTGTTGTCTTCATGGATGGTGGTTGTGCTGTGCTGATATAATGCTGTGTGCTTTGGGATCATGTAATGCCATGCGATGTGAAGCGACATGATGTTCTGGTGCGGTGTGCGCGCGCGCGCGCCCGTGCATAGCAGCAGCCGACGCGGTGCGAAGTGGCGTGGGGGTCTGTGCAGCCGTGCGTCCTTTGGCCGTGGCATCGGGTCGAGTGTGATCTCTGGTTGCCTGTCGTGCACTGCCGTGGCACATACCATTGTGGCCGCGCTTTGCAGGGCGCGAAGCGGCCGGCCCCTCAGCAGCTGGGCCCCCCTCCGAAGCGACGCCCTCCCAGTCTACTGCAGAAGGTGTGCCGCGTCCGTTCTTCTTCCACGACGATTCGACCATCAAATGATTGTAAATGTGCAAATTAGGACCCAGTTCGGTACGGGTGTTGACTCCTGATTACCGAGCCGGGTCTCCCAATGAAGGTTTTACAACCCAGTCTAGGGTCTAGGGTGAACAATGTATTTGAGCAGCAGCTGCTGCAAGCAATCAGCAGCAACCAGTGCAAAAAAGGTTTTCTTGGGGACACCGTGGCTCAGAGCCGGCATCCAAGTAGCTCACAACGACCGCAGAGCAAAGGCGCAACATGTCTCGCGTATCTGCAAGCCGTCTAGCCCAGTTTATGGCAGATTTGGTGCCTAAAGATGGCAATTTCCAGCCCGTTTTTATGCCGATTCCCCTGAGAGTGAAGGTTGATCATCAGTGAGTCAATCCGGCGTCTGTCTCTAAAGGGGGGTGTTCGTTTTCCAGAGCGATTAGGTTCTACAACAATTGCAAATGGGTCTTCATTAGGCGCCTCCCACGCCGTGGTGCCACGCGGTGGTCCATTGTGAGGCGCAAAGGAGCCGGCTTTCAACCAACATCAAGGGATCCATTGGGACCCGGCAGGGCGTGCTCATGCAGGATTCCTTCTCGCCCCTCACCCCTTTTCAATGCCGCCCCCCCCCCCCCCCTGGTCATCTGACTGGCCAGCAGGCGGGCAGGGCCGAGGGTGTGACCGGCGCATGCTCGCCCGAAGGACCCATGTTCGATCACAGGCACGTCTGAGTCACAGTCGGAGTCGGAGTCGGAGTGGGAGTTGCAGTTGCGGCCGGCAATAGCCCGCATGTGGCGGGCGACTGGTCCGACTCTGTCTCTCTAGTGGGCCCAGTAAAAGTTTTTTGAAAATGTTTTGACTAGGTTTGAGTTGTACTCGGTTTTACTAGGTAACCAGAGCCTAGGAAAAAACAAGTTTTTGGTTTTAATTGCGAGGGAGCGAGCGAGTGGGTGGGTGGGTGGGTGGGTGGGTGGGTGAGTGAGTGCCTGTGTAGCCGGGTGAATGGACGGGTGGTTGACACTACGTGGGGTTGACAGTATGGGGGATTGACACTGCGTGGGATGTGTCAACCCTCCGCAGTGTCAACCCTCCGTAGTGTCAACCCTCCGTAGTGCCTGCCCGTGCCTGCCCTGCCCAACGCCTTTTGGGGGGCACAGCCACCATCGAGGGCGCAGCCCTGGGGGAAGACGACCACCTACCCCAGGCAGGGCCCACACAAGCCGTCTGGGTGGCCCCAAACTCGGAGTGGGCAGCCATCCATTATACCCTGGAATGTACCAGCAGCGACCCCAAAATGAGCGACTGGTAGACGCGATGGGCCGTAGCAATTGACCACCTAAGCGACGTCACCCTCGATGACACCCTCACCCCACAGACGATGGAACCCTCGAAGCGCGCCACCCAGACACACCACAGCACCGCCAAACACACTGTCTGGCACTACCCTACCACCATACACTCGGAGGCGGTAGCCCAGATCAAAGAGGCGCTCTCCCTGGAACTCCCAGACACCCACAACGCCCATCAACCGGGGACGTTTACCGCATACTGGAACTTCCGGGAAAGTGCGTTGACGAGGTGGGTGTCAGGTCGGGTGCGCTGTGGTGCTCCAGCTGCGTCGCTGTGGCCGCCGGTCAGGGCTCCATTCAACAACTCGGCAGCACCGTGTGGGGGGGTCCCGCCTCCCCTGCCCCCCCCAACCCCCATCCCCCCCCCCCCAAGATTGGGCCAAATTTTCCTCCGGGCCTGCGGCCAATCAAAATTTTCTCCGGCGCCTTTGGCGCCTCTAAAAACTCGGAGGGGGAGGGGCTGGCCCCCCCCACCGCACCTGAAAGGCAGCCCGGGGGCCGGGCCGGAGCCCAACAAACCGTGCCATTGCTCTGTGCCCAAGGCCGAGGGGGGCTGAGGAATCCGGTCCCCGGAGGGCACTTGTTGCCTGGAACACGCCGGTCATTTACTCACGGCAGAGACCCAAGGCAGGCCTACGGCGTCTACTCCGTCCACCTCCCGGAACCAGAGTTTTGCTGAACAACTCAGCGTTTCCCCGGGGGTTGGGGGTGGGGGGGGTGTCTAACACCCCCCCCCCCCCTTCGGACCCGGATTTCATGGCGGGAAAAAATGACACTTTACAAAAGGAAATATTGATTTGGGCTGTTTTTGGTACGCAAACTTTTGGACTGTAAGGCGCTCTTCGGGCACGGAGACAATAGCCCAACAGCCCTAAAGCCCCCCCCGCCCCACCAGCGGATATTATCGGTTCAGCTCCAACCGCTTCTGTCCGCCCCCCCTTGTACTCCAACCGTTTTAAGACCGTCAGCAGGGCCACTGAACCCGCTCTCCAACCACCAGTAACCGCCGTTGCAACCGCTCTCGAACCCTCCCCTCAGCCCCCCCTCCCCATCCAACCGCTTTGTAACCGCCAGCACAGTAGTGAACCCGCTCTCCAACCGCCAGTAACAGCTGTTGCAACCGCTCTCGAACCCTCCCCTCAGCCCCCCCTCCCCATCCAACCGCTTGGTAACCGCCAGCGCAGTAGTGAACCCGCTTTCCAATCGCCAGTAACAGCCGTTGCAACCGCTCTGGAACCCTCCTCTCAGCCCCACCCATCCAACCGCTTGGTAACCGGCAGCACAGTGATGAACCCGCTCTCCAACCACCAGTAACCGCCGTTGCAACCGCTCTCGAACCCTCCTTTCAGCCCCACCCATCCAACCGCTTGGTAACCGGCAGCACAGTGGTGAACCCGCTCTCCAACCGCCAGTAACAGCCGTTGCAACCGCTCTCGAACCCTCCTTTCAGCCCCACCCATCCAACTGCTTGGTAACCGGCAGCACAGTAGTGAACCCGCTCTCCAACCGCCAGTAACAGCCGTTGCAACCGCTCTCGAACCCTCCTTTCAGCCCCACCCATCCAACCGCTTGGTAACCGGCAGCACAGTAGTGAACCCGCTCTCCAACCGGTAGTAACCGCTGTTGCAACCGCTCTCGAACCCTCCTTTCAGCCCCACCCATCCAACCGCTTGGTAACCGGCAGCACAGTAGTGAACCCGCTCTCCAACCGGTAGTAACCGCTGTTGCAACCGCTCTCGAACCCTCCTTTCAGCCCCCCCCCTCAAACCCCCTTGCCACCGGCAGCACAGTACTGAACCCGCTCACAAACCGCCAGTAACAGCCGTTGCAACCGCTCTCGAACCCTCCTTTCAGCCCCACCCATCCAACCGCTTGGTAACCGGCAGCACAGTAGTGAACCCGCTCTCCAACCGCCAGTAACAGCCGTTGCATCCGCTCTCGAACCCTCCCCTCAGCCTTACCAGCCCCCCTCCCTCAAGCGCAGCCCTCGACAGGCGTCCCTCCGCCCACAAGTCCCGCGCGCGCCGCGTGCCCCTTCCAATTGCGTGCCACCGAGCCCGTCGTGCCCTCCCGCCGCCCCCGGCGCTGCCCCCTCCCCCCCTACCCCCCTCCTGACCACAGCTGCTGCGGCCGTCGGTGTTCCAAGAGAAGCGCCTGCTGCTGCAGGCCCTGCGGTTCTTCCTCCGCACGGACTGGCTCACGCGGCCCGTCGAATGGCGGGTGGAGGACATCCACGCCGAAGGTACGTCGCCGGACCCCCCCTTCACCCGCCCCTTTCGGTGGGGGGGGGCGGGGGGGGCAAGGGGCGGCCGAGGGATGGGGGGGGGGGGCGTGCCTCTTAACAACTCCACTGAGCCCACCGCCGAGCCCCCCCCCCCCTCTTAAGTGATTGGGCCCAATTTTTCTCTGGGCCTTCGGCCAATCAAAAACTTTCTCTGGTGCCTTCGGCCTTCGGCGCCAGTCAGTTTAGCAGTTGCGCAGTTTGGGCCAAAATTTTTTTTGGAGCCTTTGGCACCTCCAAAGACTGAGCACCACTGGGGGTGGGGGGGGACAGGGGTGTCCTTAAGGGACGAGATTTTTTTTTGTTTTTTTGCTAAGGACAGCCCTTAAGGACCGCCCCCAGGGACCACCAATCGCCAACCGCCAACTCCCATCAACTGCCAACCGCCACCAACCGCCAACCACCAACCGCCACCAACCGCCGCCAACCGCCAGCGGCGACCAACCGCCAACTGCCAACCACTGCCAACTGCCTCCAACCACCAACCGCCAGCCACCAACCGCCGCCAACCACCACCAACCGCCACCAACCGCCAGTTGCCAACTGCCAACCGCCAACCGCCGCCAACCGCCAACCACCAACTGCCACCAACCATGGTTGAGCACATGGAGTGCCCGCGGGCTTTTTTGGGAAACCGGAACACTTTTTTTTTTTTTTCCGTTAAGGACACCCCTGGGGGGGGAGGGGGGCAGGGATGCAGTAGAAGGGAAAGGACCTCGTGGCCATAGAGGCGGTTAGACAGGCGGTTGGAGGAGGTTGCCAAAGCGGTTGGGGCGGTTATTGTCGGTTACGAATGCCATTCAAGCTGGCATTTGCTGTCAGGGGGACAGTGGCTGGGCGTAGGCTGGGCGCCCTCGAGGGGCGGGGGGGGGGTTTCTGAGTTTCTTTTTTTTCCCGAGCCGAAAGGCGCCTCTGGTCCCACTGACGAGGCTTTTGTCGCGCTGACGTGTGCTTGCCCTCTGCGACCAGCACACCGCACGCCTCCGTACGGGGGGTACCCGCTCTCGAACCCTCCTTTCAGCCCCACCCATCCAACCGCTTGGTAACCGCCAGCACAGTAGTGAACCCGCTCTCCAACCGGTAGTAACCGCTGTTGCAACCGCTCTCGAACCCTCCTTTCAGCCCCACCCATCCAACCGCTTGGTAACCGCCAGCACAGTACTGAACCCGCTCTCCAACCGGTAGTAACCGCTGTTGCAACCGCTCTCGAACCCTCCTTTCAGCCCCACCCATCCAACCGCTTGGTAACCGCCAGCACAGTAGTGAAACCGCTCTCCAACCGGTAGTAACCGCTGTTGCAACCGCTCTCGAACCCTCCCCTCAGCCCCACCCATCCAACCGCTTGGTAACCGCCAGCACAGTAGTGAAACCGCTCTCCAACCGGTAGTAACCGCTGTTGCAACCGCTCTCGAACCCTCCCCTCAGCCCCACCCATCCAACCGCTTGGTAACCGCCAGCACAGTAGTGAACCCGCTCTCCAACCGCCAGTAACCGCCGTTGCAACCGCTCTCGAACCCTCCTCTCAGCCCCACCCATCCAACCGCTTGGTAACCGCCAGCACAGTAGTGAAACCGCTCTCCAACCGGTAGTAACCGCTGTTGCAACCGCTCTCGAACCCTCCCCTCAGCCCCCCCCCTCAAACCCCCTTGCCACCGCCAGCACAGTACCTCCGCCCCCTTCCAATGCGCCCCCTGGGGGAGGGGGGCCCAGTGCCAGAACGGTGATGCCTGAGGCCCCGTGTCCGACATCGTGTGGGGCCCGCATTGCAGTGCGCCACGCGCATGAGCCCCCCCCCCCCCCCTGACCCGTCCCACGGGGGGACTTCTTGTGGCGCAGCGGAAGGCGCCCATGACGATGACCACCGAAGCGCTTTGCGTTCTGACGGTTGTTGCCTTTGCGGCCCTGGGCCTTTGTGGGGGTCAGCATTCCACATCCGCATCCCCCAGCGGGAGGAGGGGGGGGGAGGGGGGGGGTATGCCGGCTTGGCATGGGCAGAAGGTTCAAGGGCGAGAGGCCAATAGGCGCCGCCACAGGCTAACAAAGCCAACCACCGAGGCCTTGTGCCAAACCCCCCCCCCCGCCATAAGTAACACCCTGGCCTCGTGGACGGTCGCCTTCGAGCGCGGCTGCACTTGCGACCAGCATTCCACATCCGCATCCCCCAGCGGGAGGAGGGGGGGGGGGGAGGCGGGGCCCACCCACCCCTCTAGACCCCCCCCGCCATGGACGATCCCCG